>CM041776.1:395768048-395887347 GCA_023374045.1 Limonium bicolor | reverse complement strand
CAAAGGATAACAAGCTCACCCACAAGAAGAGCTTCAGTATTAAAAAAGTAAGACAGATTGGGCCGAAAGGCTCCCATGTTGGTGATCGACTTAGTACACATGAAAGAGAACACCCCGGTTGCACCTTCCCCACATGATAAAGAGGTATCCCATGCTCCTAGCGGGGGATGCCAAGAAATATGAATGAAGATCTTCATGGTTACCTAGGTTGGCAGAGTGCATGGGTAACCATGGTTTTTCTTTTATCCTTTGTCGTTTATTTTGGATATGTAGTGGTTTGTCTGTGGTGTTAGGTTTTTTAGCAATGGTTAGTGTATCTCTTATGCATTAAAAGTCCTCTCCTTAATAATGCAATAAGTCGATGTTTTTATCTTTTACTAGGCTTAGTGTCCTTTTGTCTCAGCCGATGTTTTACTTGAACTCTAAGTTTATGTTTTTTATGGTTAAGTTAATTTGTTGGTTAGATTATCTATGTGAAGTGGGTTCTCGATGGGTTCTTGGGGATCGGTTTGCCTAGGGTTGGTTTGCGGGTTAAAACCTTGTGGTGTGCATTTATTAGGTCTTTACTGTTGTTTTGGGAAATCCTTCACGGATTCAGGTTGGTGGTTTGTTGACATCTTATGGGCTCCTTTGACTTCCGTCTTAGCACCGAATCTTTTAATTGCTTGATAGACAACTGTTTCTTGAGACCAAGTTGACCTTAGTGAATTGGCTGGATTATTTTAACCAAGTTGGTAGCTATGGCGGGTTTTGGGGTTAGATTTTTTGCTGGTTTGGTTTTTACTCCCGTTAATCCTTAATGCTATCATGTTTGTAACTTACCCACTAGTAGAAAAATGGTCTATCTCAACGCCCCTATTTCAGCGGTTGTAAAAACAACCGTGGAGATAGACCGTTTTTAAAAATCTCGCTAACCTATCTCAACGATTCTTATGTGTAACCGCCACGATAGGTTCGTTTTAAAAAATTAACAGACCTAGCGTGGTGGTTCCAAATAAGAACCACTGACATAGGTTACTTTAACTACCCTATGTCAGTGGTTTTTATGTGGAACCGCTGCGATAGGTCTGTTAAATATACCAGATCAACTTCACTACTAGTTCTCCCTCTTCAATCCCTAATTTTCTCTACAAAATCGTCGATGACAACGAGAGCGATGCCTGCGACGACCGGTGTTAACGTCCACGCCACCACCACCGTCTCCTTCCGCGCGCACCACCTAGCTTCACCACTGCCGTCACCTTCGCCAGAAGGTACCTCCGAGAGAACGACCATGGTAGGCATCACACGCGCGACTTGTAGAAAACAAAGGTATGTATTTTGAATTTTTAACTTTGAACAATGTTAATTACGGTTTGGTTGATTAGAAAACTAGTTGTAATGTAGTTGTTGATGTCTAGTATAGGTGTGTGTACATAATTTATGTATAGTTATGTTGTTGAATTGATATAATTAGTTGTGCATACAAGGTGTTAGATATAATACCTGAGTAGAAAATTGTGCTGTTTGTGCCCTCTACAGAGATAGATTAGAAGTCTCTGCATCACTCGCACGTCAAATTGAAGAAGAGGCTTTTTCCTATTATCATTTAGGAACTGGTAATTGATAAGTATGAAATATGAATGGTTTTAGTGGTCTTAAATGCTAAATTCTCATGCTTACATTGATCATATTCCACACTTATCTTATGTTTTCCTTTAGTTTTTTGTTCAATAAGAATTGATACCTTGTTCTATGTCAAATGTAGAGAAAAGTCAAGAAAACAGTAGATTAGCTCATGAGGGTGATGATGCAACAAACGGGGATCAAATTGGAGTCAGAACGAGTATTTTAGAAGGTTTTGAAGGTGTGTCCGAGCTTGTGTCCGAACATCCATGTTCGGACACAAGTCGAGAGTTCGAGTGCTGTACCTGACGAAGTGTCCAAACTTCTGTCCGAACTTTGAAGTTCGGACACAAGTCGAAACTTTTACAAACAAAGCCGGATCCGCGCTCCAAAACAATGTGTTCGAACATTGAAGTTCGGACCAATGTTCGGACGCGACTAATTTGTCAGCAGAAGTTCCGCGTTTTGAAGAGAAAAGTGGAGAAAAAGTTTATAAAGGTGACCTAATCAGAGGGGAGAGGCATCACGATTTTTATCACGACGTTCTTGACTCATAATCACACTCATCATCGACACTCATACTCTCATCTCCTCCATCATCATCAGCACCACTCTCAATTACTTTCATCACACAAATCACCATTGTCGTCATGGAGGATCGTCAGAAGTGAGTTCACATTCGTCTTCAACCTCGCATCAACACATCTTCGAATCTGGATAGTGAGTGGAATTGGGAGTTTATCTCTTTCTCTTGATGAATTATATTCCAATTGTATTTATTCGTTTCGTTGATATGTCTGGCTAGTGAGGATTGCTTTAGGGGAGGGTTGTTCGTAATGGATACGAATTAGCTAGTAATTCTACAATTTGAATATGAGATTTTACCGGATTATTTCTAGGTTAATGTATAACATTCATCTCCTCTATTAATTTCATGAGTTCTTAGAGTTGTTTTGCGAATCTTGTTACAATCAAATCAGGTGACTAACAAGAAGTTAATCTGAAAATTTGTGAAGAACTAGTCGGATAGATGAGTTCTCCCTGCAATTGCTAATAATTCTTTGCACTTATTCCGCATATATGTGTTTTGTCTGTTACTGGATTAGAGCTGACATGTTTGATAGGTGAGCTCTTCAATGAACTAGGGTTTAGCATTGAAGAGAGTAGAAAGAATTGACCAATCCGAATCTCGTGAGAAAATTGTAGAAATTGCTAACTACATCCAGTAAAGAACAACCCAAACCTGCAGTTCCATTCCTCTGATCAAATTTATCATTTAATTTCATTAACTGTTTATTTAATTTCACTTTAGCAAATTCTATTTCAAAAACAACAAAGAACCAATTGATTTCCAGTTTTCTTAGAAGTAGACTTATTTCCTTTCAAGTCTCGTGGATTCTATACCTAGTTACTTAATTTCCTATACTATAGTGACCGGGATTTTTGCAACCCGACAGAGACGTTGATTTGTTATTTTCTAGATTAATTTATCTAGTCCTTTGCCCTGGTTGTCAATTGTTTTTACTTTATTTTTATTTATTATCTTTGTTCTAGTTATATTGGTTTATTTTACTTTATTTTTATTTATTTTCTTCTGTTCTAGTTATATTGGTTTATTTTACTTTATTTTATTTTTGTTACTTATTTCGTTCTCATTTTAATTATAATCTTAATTTTTTGTGTTCATTAGTTTGTTTTAATTTTAATTTCGTTGCGTCTCTTAGTTTCATTTATTTCGTTTGATTAATTTGGTTCTACTTTAAGTTCATTTTATTTTTAGTTATTTATTTTAGTTTCATCAGTTTATTATTTTATTTCTTTCTTGTTTTTTATTAGTTATAAATTAATTTAGTTATTCTTAGTTGTTCATACCTATTTTATTTTATTTTGTCTTGTTTTGTTTTTATCATGTTCTTAGTTTCATTAAGTCTATTTTTATTTTCTATTTTATTTGTAGTTTATTTTGTCTGTTATTTAGACATTTTCGTATTTATTAGTTTTATCCTGTTTAACATCAGTACTCACTTTAATTTTTGTATCTCATCCGTTTAAACTGTGCAGGTGCTTGGTGAATGCGCGGTACCCGATCTCGAGGACCACTAAGATTTGAGATAGACCCAGAGATCAACCGTACAGTTCGACAAGCATGAAAAGCTAAAAGAGCATTAAAATTCAACATGGCTGCAAACGGACCAGCAAACAACAATGAGCAAGCCACAATGGGAAGAGTAAACCGTCCGCCAGCTGCCCCCAAAGAGGCCCTGTGATTCTCCCCAGCAGAACAAGGAGTGGCAGAAACTTAAGCCTAGCCATCAGACAAATGCTGTTCGGAATCTCCCTGCGGGGACCTTTTCAGGTGCAGACCTAGCTGATGCGCTCGACCATGTCCATCGATTTCTAGTACGTCTAGATTCGTTGGAAGATGTCTCAAGGACTGGAGGAGTATGCTCGATTGTGCTTGTTCCAGCACAGTTTGTCTGGGGGGGAATCAAAATGGTTTCACCGTTTGCCACCGGGTATCATCACTACTTGGGAGCAGATGACATACAGATTCTACGAGAAGTACATCTCCATCTCTAGGACAAGACAAATGATTGCTGATCTGGCGACTTTTAGACAGCCAGGTAGTGAGACAATCTGTGAAGCCTGGGATAGGTTCTAGGAGCTTCTTCGACAGTGTCCTCATCACGGTCAGGATACCACACTTTTGGCTCAAGGATTCTTCCGGGGCTGAGAGATGAGCATAGAGGTGAGGTCAGAGCTTTGCATTAGGTGGAATCTGCTGGCCAAAAGAGCGGAGAGGAGTTCATGACCTCCATGGAGTCCTACTGTGAGGAGCTCCGCCAGTGGAGCAACAGTGGGTGGTAGGGTATTCTCAATTGGTCACAGTTCTGCTCAGACTCCAGATCCTATGATAGAGTAGATAGCAGCTGGATCAGGCACATTTGAACACCACTATGGGAAACATGGCTAAGATGCTTGAGCAGCTTACCGTGGGACAGACATCTATACAGACTGCTAAGAAGGTGTCTACTGGTTCCAGTGATGTCTGCTGCTCTCAGTGTGGGATAATCACGAATATGAGGACTGCCCTATGGTAGATGAGATGAGGTAGACCGAGGAAGCACATGCAGTTGGTCAGTACAACAGACAGCCTTGGATGCAGAATCAGCACCCGAACCTGATGTACGAGAATCTAAATAATGCCCTGAATTCACATCAGATGCAGCCTCAGTGGGCGAACCAGGGAGGACCACCTGGTTTTGCTAGGCCTCAGTATGGTCAGTTCAGACCGCAGCAACCTCAACTATAGCAATCATCAATGAGCTCCAACAATGCCAAACTCCAAGAGATGGTAGATAAGCTCGTGGCTTCACAGGAGCAGCAGGCCGTGATCAATCAGAATCTGGCATCTGGTCAGCAGAAGTTAGAGAATTCCATGTTGAGATGCAGGGGACGATGAGTCAGTTGACTCAGTTCCTCTTACAGTAGAGACCTTCTGGGTCACTGCCTTCCCAAACAGACCCCAATCCTAAAGAGCAGTTGAAGGCAGTGTCGGTCTCAGAGGCAGTAATAATAGAAGATTGTGAAGATTCTGAAGAGGTACAGACAATTACCTTAAGAAGTGGGAGAAATTGATTAATGGTAAAGTGGCAGGAAGCCGAACTGATGAGGAGACCGAGCCCTCCCCTATTCCAGCTGGTGCACCATCAGGGCATCCTGCCCCTCCTGAGGTAGTTCATGAGGAGACCCAGGCTCCTATTTCTTCCCCTTCTCATTTAACTGCTGTTAAAAAATACGAAAGGAAAACATCTGCAAAAGAACTTCCTTTTTTCTAAACCATCTCAAAGAGCGAGAGCTTGATGAGCAGTTTGGAAATTTTTTAGATGTCTTTCGTAAGCTTACCATTAATATTCCTCTTATTGATGCAATCAAACAAATGCCTAGCTATGCTAAATTTGTTAAGGCTTTGATTTCAAATAAGATGAAATACAAGGAGAAGGACACCATCCAGCTGACTGAGACTTGTTCAGCAGCGATCTTACAGAAGCTACCTCCTAAGCGTGGTGATCCAGGTCAGCCCATCATTCCTTGTTCGATTGGAGATATGGACTGTGGATATGGCCTCTGCGATCTGGGAGCGAGCATCAACCTGATGTCATATACAATGTTCAAGAAGCTTCATGCAGGTGAGCTCATTCCATTTCACTTCAATCTCCAATTAGCTGATAGATCGTCAATCGCACCTAGAGGTATGGTAGAGAATGTGGTTGTTGGTGTTGGTAAGTTTTTCTTTCCAGTTGATTTTGTAATCCTTGACATGGATGAGGATGTTGAGGTACCTTTAATTTTAGGTAGACCTTTCCTTCGCACTGCTAAGACTGTTATAGATGTTGATAAGGAAAGATCACCTTAAAATTTCATGATGAAGAATTGAGTTTTGATATTAATAAGATGATGCGAAAGAAATCTTCTTCCCATGTTGTATTTTCTGTTGATTTACTTGAGGATTTCTCTGATCTAGAGGATGACTATATCCCTAGAAGTATTGATGATCGTTATTCTTTGTGTGAGTCTTCTGACATGTTAGAGCAGATACTAAGCTTATCAATCGAAGATGACAAGGAAAGCTTTGAGATGGTCTCAGTTGTCCAGCAACTCAATTAAGGAGATCATATTTTCGCTCATTCACTCCTCCTGTAGAGATTCTGGATCGACCTATCCAAAGGCCCATCCCTTCAATAGAGAAGCCTCCTATCCTTGAGCTTAAATCTCTTCCTTCGCATCTTAAATATGTTTTTCTAGCAGAGGGTAACACCCTGCCTATTATTATCTCTACATCTTTGTCTGTTTCGCAGGAGACTAGACTTCTGGAGGTGCTCAAAAGACACAAGGGGGCCATGGGGTGGTCAGTTGCTGATATCAAAGGGATTAATCCAGGTTTCTGCACTCACGGAATTTATATGGAGGATGATTACAAGGCAGTGAGGCAGCCCCATAGAAGGTTAAATCCCCACTTAAAGGAGGTGGTCAAAGCTGAGGTCCTGAAACTTCTTGATGCTGGCATAATCTACCCTATCTTAGACAGCCAGTGGGTTTCTCCTGTTCAAGTGGTACCTAAGAAGGGAGGAATCGTTGCAGTTCCCAATGAGAAGGGTGAGATGGTTCCCCAGAGGTAGACAGCCGGATGGAGAATGTGCATTGACTACCGACGTCTCAACAATGCCACGAGGAAGGACCACTTTCTGCTCCCATTCATCGATCAAATGCTTGAGCGGTTAGCTGGTCAGGAGTTCTACTGTTTTCTTGACGGTTACAGTGGCTACTTTCAGATCCCTATTGCTCCAGAGGATCAAGAGAAGATAACCTTTACTTGTCCATATGGGACATTTGCGTACAGGAGAATGCCTTTTGGTCTCTGTAATGCTCCTGCGATGTTCCAGAGGTGCATGAGGGCTATCTTCAATGACTTCATTGAGAAGAGCATTGAAGTTTTTATGGATGACTTCTCAGTCTATGGGCAAAGTTTTTAGGTGTGCCTAGAGCAGTTGGATCAGATATTGGGAAAATGTGAGGAGACAAACCTTATGCTGAACTGGGAGAAGTGCCATTTTATGGTACGAGAAGGTATTATGATGGACCACAAGGTTTCTAAGGAGGGCATCCAGGTAGATAAAGCTAAGGTGGAGGTGATAGAGAAGCTTCCCCCATGGACTACAGTGAAGGATGTCAGATCTTTCCTTGGTCACGCAGGATTCTACAGGAGATTCATTCAAGACTTTTCGAAGATTGCTAAGCCCCTGTCAGACCTGCTTCAGAAAGATGTCAAGTTTCAATTTACTGATGAGTGTTTGATAGCCTTTCAGACCATTAAGGATAAGCTATGTTCAACTTCGATTGTGGTTCCACCAGATTGGTCAGAACCATTTAAGATCATGACAGACGCGGGCGATTATGCTGTTGGCGCCGCGTTATGTCAGAGGAAGGATAAATATTAAGGGTGATTACCTATGCAAGCAAGACTCTGATCGATGCACAGAAGAACTACACTACCACAGAGAAGGAGTTGCTTGTTGTGGTATTCGCTTTGGATAAGTTCAGACCGTATTTGCTAGGAAGCAAGGTCATTGTTCACACAGACCATACGACGCTCAAGTATCTTTTCCTGAAAAATGGTTCAAAGCCTAGACTCCTGAGGTGGATTTTGCTTCTCCAAGAGTTTAACTTGGAGGTAGTTGATAACAAAGGGAAGCAAATTGGAGTTGTTGACCATCTGTCTAGGCTGGACATTCCTGATGATGGAGTCCCAATCAATGATTTCTTTCCCGATGAGACATTATTCACTATTGGAAAGGTGAAAGAACCATGGTATGCGGATTTGGCGAACTTTCTTGCTTCTGGGCTGATTCCTCACGATTACAGCTACAACCAGAAGAAGAAATTCTTATCAGAGGCCCACCACTATATCTGGGAGGATCCCTACTTGTTTAGGATCTGTGCTGATGGTTTGATAAGGCGATGCCTTCTAGATGAGGAATTCAAAGCATAATAGACTCTGTCATGCTAGAGAGGCAGAAAGTCATCATGGTTCTACAAGAACAGCTGTTTTGGCCTACTCTACACAAGGATGTCCACCACTTCTGTTCCCATTGTGACAACTGTCAGAGGATGGGAAACATCTCTAGAAGACATGAGATGCCTCAGCAAGGTATTCTTGAGGTGGAGCTTTTTTATGTTTGGGGCATGGATTTCATGGGCCTCTTCCCTTCATCTCATGGAAATCAGTATATCTTAGTAGTTGTGGACTATGTCTCGAAGTGGGTTGAAGATATTCCCTGCCACACTGCTAATGCTAAGACAGTGGTAAAGTTTCTGAAAAAGCACATCTTCACCAGATTTGGGGTGCCCAGAGCGATTATCAGTGATAGTGGCTCTCACTTATGCAACCGAGCTTTCGACTCCTTAATGACTAAATAAGGGTGACACACAAGGTGGAATTATCTTACCATCCTCAAACTAATGGTCAGGCAGAAGTGACCAATCATGAGCTTAACTGGATCTTGTAGAAGACTGTTAATGCATCAAGGAAGGATTGGTCAATTAAGCTGGATGACGCTTTGTGGGCATACCGAATTGCATTTAAGACTCCTATAGGGATGTCTCCATTTGTAACACCCCAACTACTAACACAATACTTTAACAAACAATTGCAGTGGAATTACAACTCAACATTTAACTTAATCATCGGTGTTACACGCCATTAGCCACCCATGTGGCTAACAAGGCTAATACTTACACATTGTATCGGTCTGATGGACTAGATTACCGAGCACTACACTTTACATTACAACTTCGTTTCTAAACTGAAAACAAATACAATTACCATCCAACCGTACTGAGTGTTTACAAACCAATGCCGATAACAGTTTCGGTCTTACTAAACTTACAAATACATAATTAATTAAATAACTACCCATGCATAGATAACTACCCCATCCTACTCTCGAACGGCTGTCAGCTCCATTGTACCTGAAAGGAAAAGGGATGGCCCCAAAGGGGCTTAGCACCTTTGCTGGTATGGTAATCGTGCAGCCCGCATACTACCGGGTCACACACAACTAATTGTCGTCTAAGCATGTGGTTGATTATATTTAAATCATGCATGAAAAACAATAAACACATAACATGCATGTATTTAGCACATATTCAATCAATAGAATGCAAACTATTTAGTTAGCACATCAACACTTGTTAGGTCACATTATTGTGTTCCTTTACTCTTGAGGGTTTCTACCTTAACGGAGTTAATTCCCTAATAGACGACACTTACCCATTTAATCGGGCTGTACTTAATTACTTCTTTATGAACATGGGGTTGATTTTCGGTAATCAACATACACAAGCATAACAACACACATCGCACATTAACATACACACATCATAACTCGAGAAGAGTCACGTGAGGACTCTTACCGAAGTGAGAGTTAGTCATATCATTAGAGCCTAGAGAATCTTTCTATTCCCATATTGAGCTCGTTACACAATAACTTATTGTTCTTCTTAGAAAATGTATACTTTACTTAAGATGTGTCGGATATAATATAGTTCCGAACACACCGTACACATTTACTTTACTTAGATGTGTCATTCATAATATAGACCCGATCACACCATACACAAATCCCCCTAGCCCGAACTAAAGTCAGGTAGGAAAGCCTTTTATTAGACTTTTGGGTGATTGTAATCCAAGAAGGAAAGACAACCGAACAGAGAGAGAGTTAAATCAGATATAGATATCAACTCCCAAACAAACGCGCGCGACCGGACACCCGGATTCCTCACCCCCCAATATATATATATATTAGTTAGAAGTTCCCTTATGGAACTCATCACATTACGACACCATATGGTGTTACAACTTAGTTAAACACACAAGGGAGGTAGGATACCATTCGACATACATGTGCATAGCAAAAATCGTTACACAACTACATATTCAAAGGGGCAAACACACATCACACACACAGCCACATTATATAAATAATGCACGGATAGCCGTAGTTAAAACGTTCCTGTAGGTTGGGACGTTTAAATCCTAATACTGATCTCTTATATGATCCTAATGTCGGTTAACTACAGTTTAACACATATTTGAGGTTAAACGGTATCGGAATAAAGTACGCCACATAATTGAATAACTGTAAACTCATTTCATGCTTTATCTTGCAAGGTGGCAAACATTCGGAAAATCAAGTTGGCATACAAGCCGGTGTAACCCGGTAGGACACAGGTTGCAAGAAAACCATACCTGTCACCTTGATGATGGCTAGCCTAACATGAAGATCCTTTAGTCCCGGCTGCCATTTTGACTAGTTCACATTCCTATCATTCATTCAGTCGAATGGTTAATTACCGTTCTTACTTTCTGGTTAACTATTTACTTCACATAATTATGTTGTACACTTTCACACTTAAACTTATACTTATTCACCCTCCTAATGGCCATTATAAGTCACCAAACATGTCCTAAACAATCATATAACATCAATACCTAACAATCCCCATCATTAGACATCATTTGCAAACCTTTAAAGTGAAATTTGATGTGGTCCAGGACTTGGTCCGGAACTATAGTCCCGGACCAAGTGATTTTCTAACTCTTGGGCGTTTTTTTGCATAGGTCCGGGACTTTGTACTGGAGGTAGGTCCCGGAACATCTGTAAACTCCACTCTCGGCATAATTTTAAGGGTGGTCCGGGACTTAATAAAAGGCCTAAGTCCCGGACCAATGTTACAGGCATTTTTTGGCAATTTTTCGGTGCTGCTCCGGGACCTTTTCCTGGACTTAAGTCCCGGACCCTGCTACAGCAGCATTTCAATGTTTGACAATTCTAATTTTTTCTAACTTGGTTTTACTTATTTTCATTCCCCATCTTCCTACATGATTCCTAACATGTTCTAACACCAATACAACACCTTAAACTTCTCTAATCCATTACTAAACTCCTCGTCCAATCTTTGATTAAAATCACCCAAGTTCCCACTCTTATTCTCCTAGAACTTGCTAGCACATTGTGACTTAGTTTCCTAAGTTCCAAAATGCAATTTGCCCACCATCTTTACTTCTTCAATGGTTCACAACACATGCACTCCTTGTTTTACCCAACAACATCACTTCCTTCAAAACTAGTTCTAAGGTGAATATTTTATCAAATTGCTCTCTAAACACACCTAGTTTAAACTAAGGTCATTCTCACTCAAAACACCCATTAACACACTTACTTCTACAGAAAATTCGCCATAGTTTCCCTGCAATTTTAACATACTCACATGTGTCATTCATCTCACTCACCTAAGGTGATTCAACAATCAAACTCATTCTAGTCACTAAATACACACATTAAACCCATCACTCTCACAACAAAACCTCAAATTGCATTAACCATAAATAGCTTGGCTCTTAGGCCCTTAAATAACATATACCAAACACTGAATTTCCAACATATAAAGCAACACCTGCATTACACAATATACACACAAGGCACTCTGTTTTTGCACCAACACAAACACAACTTCTAAAACATCAAACTGCACTTAGGCAAGTTGTTTACCTTATATTTTTCAAGACTTTTACTTTCCTCCTTGTTCAACAACCGGTTCCAATGGGGTTATAGTGCTAAGCTAATGACCATGCCAAATGGATAACAATGAATATTAAAAGATTAATCAAATTCTTAAAATAACCCTAGAACAAGAGGGTATTTAGATATTGAAATGAGGGGAATGACCTTTTACTTCAAGATGAAGTGTTTGGCAATGTAAACAAGCAAGCTCCAGCACTTATTTGAAGATTAAACAAGCTAGATCAAGGAGGGAAAATGGAGCTTAAAAATCTGTAGAAATCGGTTTCAAAGGAATGAAATAAAATATTTTTTTCTTGCTCCTTTCTTACCTTAGAACAATGAGGAGTGTTTTGGCTCAACAATGGAGGTTCTTCCTTCAAGAATGAGCTACACCCATGGAATTCAAAATCAGATTTTGAAGGATTTGAAGGGTGGAAATTAATCTCCAAGGTGAGGGGAGTATTATGGTGTATTTATTTTTCAATTTGGAGTTTGTATAATGGTAGAAAATGGAAGAAGAAAATGGAGTTGGGAGAAGGCTTACAAAATAGTCATTAGAGGAAGGATGAAGAAGGAGGATGCTGGTAAGAAGAAGAAAACGTGAGGGAGCAAGGAAAAGTGGGAATAGAAGAGAGAGAAATGTAAAAAGTAACCTTTGTACTTTTTCTACTTTACATATTTGTCTTTTTGTGACCAATTGTGAAATAAAGAGATGAGAGAGGGAGGGGAAAATCGTGTGACACACAAGAGAAGGGGGAATCAGATTTTTAATTTGCAAAAGTAGAGGGTATTTTACTCTTATTACGATTCACACCCCATAAGTTCCCGGTTTTTACACTATTCACTAATCCGGGCCCGTTTTCCAGATTTTTCTCGTTTCTTAAATTTTTAATGGTTCTTAAGCTCCCATTAGTGTTTAATTATAGTTATACGATCAACTATAATTTTTGCGGGGTCATTTGACCGTTTAAAGTCACGTTTTCGGGTTTTCTCAAAAAAACGCGCTTTAAGACTCTGTTAGCTTTTTAACGCATTATATGGATCTGTTTTCTTCGGGAATTTTTCCCACTTGTTATTAGTGTGTAAGTAGGGTATAAAAATATATTGATAACCCTAGTTAAGGTTATATACCTCTTAAGATAATTAAATACATGTTTTTTACGTTTTTTGACTTTTACGCGTTTTCCTTTTTCTTTTGGTTTTACTTTCTTCACCAATATTCCTAATGACTTAATTAGCCTTAGAAAATCATAATTACATAATTAATTAACACATTAAGGTTCAGGGTATTTCACCATTCAAGCTTGTGTACGGGAAAGCCTGCCATCTCCCAGTGGAATTAGAACATAAGGCACATTGGGCATTGAAAGCCCTGAATTTCGACTTACATGCTGCTGGAGAGAAAAGAAATTTCAACTGTCTGAGCTTGAAGAACTGAGGGAACAAGCATATGACAGCTCAAGGATTTATAAAGAGCGCACCAAAAAGATCCATGATTGAATGATTCAGAAGAGAGAATTTAAAGTGGGGGATCTGGTGTTGCTCTTCAATTCCAGGCAGCGTCTTTTTCCTGGAAAGTTGAAATCACATTGGGCAGGCCCCTTCAGAGTTATAGGCATCACATCCTATGGAGCATACGAGCTTGAGAACAAATCTGGTGAAACTTTCAAGGTAAATGGTGCTCGTTTAAAAAGTTATCTTGGTATTGATCACAAGCTTCTTCCTATGCAGGAAGTGTTCTTTATTGAAGGTGATTCCATTCCTACAACCAAGTTAGTCTCTCAGGAGACAACTTCAACCATGAAGAAGAAATTCTCATGGAAAATGCGAAAGGAGCTGAAGAGATTGAAGAAGCTGGCTATAGGATATTGTGGGAATCCCGACCACACTTCCTCTAATTGAATTAAATGGAAATTGTATAGCTAAAGACATTAAAGAAGAGCGGTTGACTAGGAGGCAACCCAGTGTTTTTGATACTTTAATTCTGTTTTATTATGTTGTTTTTAGCTTTGTTTTATGATTATGCTTTTGTTTGCATTGATTTTAGCTGAGAAAAGAACAAATTGGTGCATTTTTGGCCTTGTCTGAACTTATGTTCGGACACAGTTCGAGAGATTGAAGAGCTGCGTAGAACGATATGTCCGAACTTCAAAGTTCAGACGTAGTGCGAGAAGAATTAGAAAGAAAGAACGATGATGTCCGAACTTCTGTCCGAACATCGAAGTTCAGACGTGTTTCGAGAGTTCAACAAAGGAAAATACGGGGGTGTCCGAACTTCGGTCTGAGCTTCAAAGTTCAGACACGTTACGAAGCGCTGCCCAGGTAAGTGTGTCCGAACTTACGTCTGAACTTCAACGTTCGGACACCGGTAAGTCCAAATTTTATAGTGGCGTCCGATGTTTTTTTTTTCGAACCTAACTTTCTCCTCCAGTCACGACGCAGCAGCAGTGACAAAAATCGCCACTCTTCTTCAATCTTTCATAACTCCCTCAATCCTCAACCAAATTGCACAATCCTCGTATCAATCTCTTCATTTTTCGATTCTCTACAACTTTAGCACCAGAAATCAACCAAAGAAATTCCCGAATCTGTCCGATTTTTAGCAACAACAGTTCGAACCCTAACTTGCGATTTTGGGACTTTTTGAGTTATTTCTTGCAGAGTTCATTGTTCTTTCTACTTATACACGTTTTTTTTTTCAGCTCATAAAGGTATTTTATCACCTTTCCCACTCCATTTGAGGTGATTTTGACAGATTTCAAAATTTGGGATGTTTGTGGTCGAAAATCTGTAGCCTATGGTTGCATTTTCTGAAGTTTATTTGCATGGATGGAGTTGATTTTCTGCTGTGCTGTAAGTTGGTGTTTAGAAATGATTAAACTGCATATTTATGTTTATAATTATGAATTTTTGAATTTGAGGTTTGATTTTGCTAGCGCAATTGACCGAGACTTAGTTGAAATTGTTAGCATACTTTGTTACGGAAAATTATTTATTTTGATAGAGTCTCTACTGGTCATTGTTCGTTGTAGATAAAACATTGCAAATGAAAGATTGATTGAACCATTTTGTGGAGAATGATGAATTTTTAGGGGAGACTGTCGGATTTTGGATAGAATTTGTGCATGCATTGTGCTATGTTATCTTTGCCTTTGTGTGTACTTACTGATCCTCTTTGAGCAGATGATACGCAAACTCACCGGTAGGTCTAAGAAGTGTGGGAGAGCCGGTGCTAGTTTGAGTCGCCAAGGTCAGCGTGAGCACTTTAGAAACGACGCAGCCAGGGAATGGTTTGCAAAGGACGTGGATATCATCGCTGAGCGTCGCGTAGTACCTGAGCTGGAGCGTCAGCTGGGTTTGAAGGAACTACTGGACGCGTACGGGGGATAAGATCTTGGATATGGGGGGACCGTACTCCGAGCGAGCGATGTGTATGTTTTATGCCAATGCTATCTGTTAGGATGGGCAAATTTACTCTAGTGTTGACGGTCACAAAGTCACAGTCTCAATGATGGAGATTGCTCGCTATCTAGGACTTCCGTACCCTGCTCCCCCTCGGCCCGAACACCTTAATCCCCATGACTTCCAGGCAGTGGCCATTAATCATTATCTCCCAACTATGGTCCAAGGCCCACGTCGACGCAGAGGTGATGACCCGTCAAAGCAGGTCATCCCTGCTGATCTGCTTCAGGACCCCCGGGGGCGAGTCCTCTTCGCACTGCTGGTTACGAATGTTCTCCCTAGACAGAGCTCAGATCTGAACCACACTAACTGTCTTCTTCTTCAAGCTGTGCTGAATCCAGATTTTGCTGGGGCTGCTGAGGTCACATATTTGCCATGGGTCATCTCCCTGCATCTTTGCTACATCGTGGAGCATAAGGGCCGACATAAGCTTGGCTATCCGGTCATGATATGTCAGTTGCTTCGGTGGCAGCTGCTATCCATTCCATCTGAGGGGCTTCATCCTGCGCGATCCCTTTATTGATATCGGTGCTATGAAAAAGATGTGGTTTGAGTTTGGCGGGGTGACCTGGAAGAAGAAGGCTGCCCCAAGGTCACAGAAGCGCTAGAGAGAAGCTGGTGAGGGGACGTCGGAGCTAGCTCCTCCTCTGCAGCTGAGAATGAAGAGGAATATGCAGCACTACCTGCCCCTGGGAGTGAGTATGTCACGCGCTACGAGTTTGATCAGCTATCAGTGCTTCGAGGCCTTGGTCGTCGCTATCAGGCGGAGATCGAGATCCTTCAGGAGCAGGCTCGCCGCTCTCTGGAGGAGATAGAGGTTCTCCAGCAGCAGGCTCGTCGCTCTCAGGAGGATTATGGAGCCTTACTTGCTCAATTTCAGTAGTGGCAAGTTTTTTACTCACCACCACAGTGATCCTGGACTTTGTTCTTTTCCTTTTTAAGTTTATTTCTGGATTTGTTCTTACTTAAGTTGTTTATTTTAATGTCTCTTTCTTTTTCTTTTGTACTTTTATTTCAATTGTTTTTCATTTATTTCTCTAGTTATCCATTTACAACTGAAGTGTGTACTAACCTTAACTAATGCAATGCTTCGCGTATATTTTCATGGTTTTATTTGTGCATGTTTGGTGATATCTGTTGCTCATTCTGTCTCCATGACTGGACACTTGCTTGGGTGCAAGTGTGAGGAAAACATCTCCCCCTACCAAGGAATTAAGTGTAAGGAAGAACCTCATCCTCATTAAAAAATCAGGGGAGTTTTAGTTTTCTTCCTTTTTTGTTTGTGTTCAGTCTGTGCTTTAATGCGTTACATCTCTGTTCCATTTATAATTCCACCCTTGTGAGTCTGACACATTTCGTAAGATCTTTTTCTTGTGTTAATTTTGTGAACAATGAGAACATTGCTCCTCTTTAAGTGTGAGGAAGGGGAGATCTTTCTAAATGTGTCAGCCATTTATTTTGCATCCCGCATTAGTTTTTGATTGTTCTTGGGCTATATGTGGGTAAGTTCCTTGGAGTGCTTTTACGTGTTGAATACTCGGGTGAATTTCTTTTGTGAATCGAGTCTAGTGATGACTTTAAGGATTGGTTTACTCAAAGCTGTGTGTTCTTATGTTTTATAAATTGCTGAATTTTACTAAATGTCAGTGGACAAGTTGATTATGGAGTCAGAACTTGTTTAACTTGGAACCTTGGGAATGACGAGAATGTTTGGAATAAAAGGATAAAGGCAAGGTACTCCTCTGATCTGATATATTTTCTGAACCAAAACAGGCCTCTTCCATCTGGTTATTAGTCCTTGGGGTGCTTCATCACCCATTTACCTAAGATCATCTGATATGGGATAAAAGACCCAACACCGTTACAAGGATGGAGAGAAAAGTCTGGGGGGATGAATTAATTGTGCGAACAATTTAATATATATGCAAGAAAAAAGAAAGGAAGCTCTTTAAAGCTTTATGTTTAGTGCAAATTCCTTAATTATATCATGAGTGCGTGGTGTTGAAAGGTACTGCGGAATATGGCAGTACTTCACACCCCTTGTCATCCATGGGTTTGAGAAGTTCCGAGTTACTCTACATTTTGACTTTATGATTTGACTTCTTCATAATTTTTTGTTTAAAAGCTTGTTTCACTGTTTAAGAAACTTACAGTTAAGAGCAGATTGATTCTTGGGTTGTTATTATGGCTTAATTCCCTTATATGTTGTTCAATCTCGAGATTTGGTACTAAGGCATTTTGAGATATCTTATTTCTGTTTTGCTTGGGACAAGCAAAGGTTAAGTGTGAAGAGGTTTGAGAAGTGTGAAATATGAATGGTTTTAGTGGTCTTAAATGCTTAATTCTCATGCTTACATTGATCATATTCCACACTTATCTTACGTTTTCCTTTGGTTTTTTGTTCAATAAGAATTGATACCTTGTTCTATGTCAAATGCAGAGAAAAGACAAGAAAACAGTAGATTAGCTCATGAGGGTGATGATGCAACAACGGGGATCAAATTGGAGTCAGAACGAGGATTTTAGAAGGTTTTGAAGGTGTGTCCGAGCTTGTTTCTGAACATCCATGTTCGGACACAAGTCGAGAGTTCGAGTGCTGTACCTGACGAAGTGTCCAAACTTTTGTCCGAACTTTGAAGTTCGGACACAAGTCGAGACTTTTACAAACAAAGCCGGATCCGCGCTCCAAAACAAAGTGTCGGAACATTGAAGTTCGGACCAATGTTCGGACGCGACTAATTTGTCAGCAGAAGTGCCACGTTTTAAAGAGAAAAGTGGAGAAAAAGTTTATAAAGGTGACCTAATCAGATGGGAGAGGCATCATAATTTTTATCACTACGTTCTTGACTCATAATCACGCTCATCATCGACACTCATACTCATCTCCTCCATCATCATCAGCACCACTCTCAATTACTTTCATCACACAAATCACCATTGTCGTCAAGGAGGATCGTCAGAAGTGAGTTCATTCGTCTTCAACCTCGCATCAACACATCTTCAAATCTGGATAGCGAGTGGAATTGGGAGTTTATCTCTTTCTCTTGATGAATTATATTCCAATTGTATTTATTCGTTTCGTTGATATGTCTGGCTAGTGAGGATTTCTCTAGGGGTGGGTTGTTCGTAATGGATACGAATTACTAGTAATTCTGCAATTTGAATACGAGATTTTACCGGATTGTTTCTAGGTTAATGTATAACATTCATCTCCTCTATTAATTTCATGAGTTCTTAGAGTTGTTTTGTGAATCTTGTTACATTCAGATCAGGTGACTAACAAGAAGTTCAAGTTAATCTGAAAATTTGTGAAGAACTAGTAAAATAGAAGAGTTCTCCTTGCACTTGCTAATAATTCTTCTCACTTATATTCCGCCTATATGTGTTTTGTCTGTTACTGGATTAGAGCTGACATGTTCTGATATGTGAGCTCTTCAATGAACTAGGGTTTAGCATTGAAGAGAGTAGAAAGAATTGGCCAATCTGAATCTCGTGAGAAGTTGTAGAAATTGCCAACTACATCCAGTAAAGAACAACCCAAACCTGGAGTTCCATTCATCTGATCAAATTTATCATTTGATTTCATTAATTGTTTATTTAATTTCACTTTAGCAAATTCTATTTCAAAAACAATAAACAACCAATTGATTTCCAGTTTTCTTAGGAGTAGACTTATTTCCTTTCAAGTCCCTTGGATTCGATACCTGGTTACTTAATTTCCTATACTATAGTGACCGGGACTTTTGCATCCCGACAGAGACGTTGATTTGTTATTTTCTAGATTAATTTATTTAGTGTTTAGTATATCAATTTCCCTGTTTGCAGTAATATACTTTAATTAATTATTATCTCTTCATTCTCTTCAATCACGATAATTTTGCAACACTAAATGGCATAAAAGAAATATGCAAGCTCTGTTGTGTCCTCTTCATTTTCTGGTAGTTATTAGGAAAATAATTGTAGCATAGAAAATGTGATAGAGATGTTATAATTAGTCATTAGTTGCTGGTGAAATGGCAAGTAGTGACAATGTTTGTTTGTTTAATTAATTATTACGAAAAAGTGGTTGAGGTTAATCTTGAGTGATTGCGATTAAGAATGTCTGTTGCTAATTGTTGAACTTTTTTGTTGTTCTAAATAAGAGATTGGTGAATGCTTAATGATAAGCATGGGATTAGCCTGATTACGCAAAGATGATGCCCAATTTTTTTCTAGAATTGTATTAGTGTTATTAATTAATTTTATTTGTTGTTTGTGTGTAACAATCTTTACTTTTCTTTGATTAATTGTTCCTCTTAATTTGTAAGTGAAAGTGTTATTGCCTTATTGGTGGGTGCCTTGCTTTGGTGGCCATTTAAATGGCTTAATGGATGTGTGATGTATTGCCCCACTGTGGTGGAATTGTTGATTCTAATATATACAGGTTTGGTTGATCATTTGGGTGTGTTTGGTACAATTGTAGGGTGGAAAGGTAAAAAAATACCTATTGTAGCGGTTCTAAACAAACAACCGCTGAATTAGGCCCCTTCTAATTTACTTTATGGTGACCACCTAATTCAGCGGTTGTTAAAGAACCGCCACAATAGGTGACCACCTAACGTAGTGGTTGTTGAATGAACCGCTGCAGTAGAGGACCTACCTCAGCGGTTGTACAACCGCTGAATTAGGTCTCTCACCTATCACAACGGCGCCTGTTTCAGCGGTTTGGAACCGCCGTAATAAGGGCT
This sequence comes from Limonium bicolor, assembly GCA_023374045.1. Taxonomy (NCBI): domain Eukaryota; kingdom Viridiplantae; phylum Streptophyta; class Magnoliopsida; order Caryophyllales; family Plumbaginaceae; genus Limonium; species Limonium bicolor. The sequence continues at coordinate 395,867,429 of CM041776.1, read as the reverse complement.
AAAGAACCTCCGCCGTAGAGCCTTTTTTCTACTAGTGACCTTTCATGCTTCTATTATTAATAGTCTCTTTTATTGCCAAATAAAAAAATATAACATAACATAATATGAGAGAACAATATCATAATTACTACAATGAACATATGAAGATGATGAAACTTTAGATAGTCCTAGTAACCACCTCAAGCCCTTGACACATGCTTGTTGAGAAGAACGACCAAACATGAGATAATGATACAATAAATTAAGAAATGTACATGTCCAATACTTTAACATAATATGCTAACACGATAACTTCTTTAAAATAAAATTATTTCCATCTTAGTTTAATTTGCACATTTGTCACTACAATATTTAACATACAATATAAGATAAGTCAAATTTTTCCTGTTTGAACAAACTTTATTAATAAGTCATTTAAACAATTAGAATTTGTCTTTGCAGGCTTGAACATTAGCTTATACGTTTGCAAGGCGTAGAAGTGATCCGAAGTTTGCACAAGCTAGTTGCTGTTGTGGCGGATTAAACCCAGGTTTACCGGATGGCTTCTAGAATGACAACATCACGAGCCGAGCTTGTAAATAGATTGGATATTATTGAGCAAGTACTCGGCCTCACTGACCATGATGCCTCAGAGTTTGGACCGGAACATAACATATTCAGCAGCCTTGAGAGGCTGGAGACATTGGTGAACTCTCTGTCTAATGAGGTGCGCCAAGCTCGTGCTGGCCCCTCGAGTGAAACCTTTGAGGAGCAGCCTAACTCCTCAGATCCTCACGATGCAGGCTACGAGAGCTCCGGGCAAAGTTAACCCTTTTACAAGATACGGTGTCCCCTAACGTGGGTCGAGGCAAGAAAAGAAAGCTGAAACTTTGTGACCCTGGGCCGTATGACGGAACCCATGACTCCGAGAAGCTTGAGAATTTCCTTTTCGACATGGAGGAACATTTTGAAGCATACATTACTGATGGTGATCAGAAAGTCTTCTCGGTGGTTACATTTTTAGAGGGCCATGCTAAGAAATGGTGGCGGTGCAAGGTTGAACGTGACCGTGCACGTGGCCAAACTCCTATCCGATGTTGGGTTGAGTTTAAAAGGGCGTTGAAGGCCCAATTCTTTCCCTAGGATGCTGATGACAGAGCCCGCGATTGACTGAGAGACCTAAAGTAGACAGGCACTATTGTAACACCCCTACCGCTAATCCCGTCATTAATACATAATCACCTCAATATTCAGTACAATTGCAGCGGATAATCAATACAACCGGCGGGTGAAACAATGCCGTTAGCCACCCACGTGGCTAACAAGGCCTAACTCAATACAACATTGGTCTGATGGACCGGAATAACCGAGTGTAACACCCCTAATCCTAACCTGTTAAAAACGTCGCAAGTCGTAGCAAAATAAATAACGTCGCAGCGGAAAAATAAAAACTATCTAACCTTGGTGTTACACCCGTTACTCACCCTCGTGAGTAGCAAGGCATTCTTACTCCATCCAACAACCTTACCTCCTCACGCTGTGATAAACAGATACTGAGCACTCTAATTATTACAGACCAAATCCAAACTAAATAAGCAGCTAACTGAATACAACAAACTCTTTATTACAATACCAAATAAAACTTAAGAGTGTTTAAAACACAGCAGCTACCCCTGTTCCCCGCACTCCGGCTTGTGTCTTCTTCAATAACTTGAAATGTTTTGCCCATTGAAGGGCTCAACAATCAAAATGCTGGTATGCTAAATGTAGTCCTAAGTCATCTAGATTCCTTAAGTCATTTTAGCCATCTTGATATTAGATTCATTACATAATATACCGGTTTACAAAATAACAGTGATAACTGTAAGCATTAAACAATCACATAATAGTCCACCTGCAAACATTAGTGCATAGTAGTAAACAACTACCAATAATCAACACCAATAAACCATAACAACAATCAACAAGATACGCGTATTAAACTGTACTTGTTAGTTGACCACCTGGCCCTTTTCCTTTAACCAAACACTTAAACTTTTCTAATTAATTTCCACCTCAGGCGTCATGTCAAGACAACCCTTAAAACTTATTAATGGACAGTAGTCCCCCTGGGTTCCAATGGAACCGGGTACCAGCTAACCTTATGGCCCTGGATAATATATTGACCGATCCGGTCGAACCTGTGCACCAACGGCAGTGCCCTCCGCCATCGTCGAATGTGGACAATGGATTCCCTTGAGTGACTCCCCATTGAAGTCTCTCATAGTGATCACGATGCGCAACCAGAAAATCGAAACAGTCTGGATTCCTCTCTTTATAAGTTAGCCCTTTAGTCAATGATACAAGATCCCATCCTTGAGTTAAGACTATAACAGTTGACCATTAGTTAGGTTTAATAACACCTAAAGGTCAGTTAGTCTCTTTTTTTCTTAGTTTAGATGTATAAACTTCCAGTCATAGGACGTTCGCGTAAAATAAACGCAACAGTGTTGAGCAATACAGTACACAAAAATAATACACATAAAATCACAGATATCGCTCTTAAACAATTAACACATAATGTCTGGACCTTAGGATAATCCTTAGGACATTCAGACCACACAATTAACATACCGTTCACCGTAGTAACAGCTAGCTTGACAATTCACGCTCTAGTAATTCTTTCTCGTACGCTGTTATTTATACATGCAATAACGGGTAATATTAATACACTGTTCACTAAATGTTACGGTACTGTCACTGTAGAACTAATACCTGTAATATACTAATCCTGTATGTTCTTTATTTCCCCCTGTTATTTTACAGTGCCCCCAGGTAGTTCAACAGTTTGTTATTTTATGTGATATCCACATGTGATAATGAATTTCTACTTAATAGTATATTTTCTATTTCATTAATCATATACCCATAATTATTTCCACTTATTCTTTATATATACCATTTGGTTATTTTTATTATAACCACCTTTATTTAATAAACTTTATATTATATTCCATAATATAGCATATTACATAGTTTTAATTCCTTTCTTTATTAAATTACTAAACCATCCTTATTAATTCGGTATCTATATTTTATACCCAACAACCTTTATAAATTACCAAATAACCATATTACTTTATAATTTGCTATTTAACCACTTAATATTCGGTAACTACAAATTAAGCATATTAACTTTCGAAAATTACCATATAACCACATCAATGTTTTGGTTTCAACATATATTTAATATAATTACATTTTAACCCCAAAAACTTTATATAAGTTACATATTAACTTATAAAATATAGTTTTAATATTCAATTTTCTTAAATGCCGAAATGAACACTTATTTTTTTATAATTTACATATCCGCCCCAATTAATTTTCGGTTTTCCATTTAAACTTTTATAATTTACATATTCACCCCAAAACTTTTATAAACTTAATATTTTATGTCATAAATCACTTTAACCCAAAGTTTTTGGTCCACACTTTGACCAAGACTTAATTTCATAATTAATACTTTAATATACCCATAAATTCACTTGTAATTCGGCTATACTCCTAAACTTCTCAATAATTACAAAATAGGCCCAAAACTTTATAAAATGTTATTTTAACACTTGTACACTTATTTAAATTCACCAAAATTCATAATATTAATTCCTACCTTATATTATACCATAAATATACCAAATGAACCCTTATGTTCTCGGCAATCACATTTAATACCACAAACTTTTCAAAATTCACATTTTAGTCACATAACTTATTAAACTAGCCATTTAAATACTTGTAGCTATTTTTAATGTTCCCAAAATTTATAATATAAGTTAATATACTTATATATTTCAAAATCACCAAATAATCATTATACTCTCGGCCTTAATTTCAACTTACTATATAGTTTTCAAAACTTGATTTAAACCTTATAATAAATATATATAAATGTATATAAGCCATATAACATTTCTAAAAATTATGCTAATGACTTAAAATGATTATAAACTTAAAATAGAACATTAAATCCCTAGACCATTCGGTTTAATTGTATATGTATCATATTTAATTTTTGTGACACATCTTTATACCTTAAGGTAATAATCTTACCTTATATGTTATAAATTATTTTTGGAAATATAACCCAATATTTCCGGCCTTAATTTATTTAGAGGTTATACATAATTTTTATACCAAAGTTTGAAGCTTAAATCAAACTTAAACTTAATAACCTTAATTATATAACTTACTCCTTAAATCAAGACAATTCTTGTACTTGATTTCTCCTTGAATTCCAAGCTCTCCAAATGCTATTTTGATGAAGGTAATTCGACCTCCTTGTACATATGTAGGAGATCCATTTGTTAGACTTCTAACAAGAATTTATAAATAATACTTGGAGTAATTTTGCAAGGGTTTACCTTAGGAATTTAACAAGGTATTTTTGGTACACCTTGGGGTGATTGTAGATCCAAGTTTCCTTCATGAAATAATGAAGAGAATATAGTTTTAGAAGTTCCTAATTTTCGAAAATACCTTAAGAAATTTACTTAGGATTTTCAACATAAAAATATACCTTAGCTTGATCTTGTTGTTCCTTGTGTTGTTGTTGAATCTAGGAACCTCCTTGGAACATCTAACCTTGGCGAAAATTGTAGGAGTTGCTAGGATGATTTCTTGCTTCAAGACTTAGGAGATTTAACTAGGAAATTACATTAAAATGGTGTTAGAACTTAGGACACCATTAATGGAGCTTTAAAGCTCTAAGGAATTAACTTAGCAAAGGAAGAAGAAGAGAGAGCTTGGAGACTTACTCAATTCGGCAATGGAATGGCAAAGAAAGAATGGGAAGCTCACGTATGACTTAAGGTAAGGCAAGGCTGAATCAAATGGGAATAATTGATATCTCACATGCCATTATTTTATGTCTTTGTCTTGTTTTATTTGACTACAAAAGTCTTTCAACAGCAGCTCATTTACGGTAATGGAGGAGAAATTGAGGGCTGATTACTAAGCCTAGGATATAGGAAATTAGACTAGGTAATTCTTTAGTGTTTTCTAAGCTTAATTATTATCACTAACCTTGTCTTCTTTCTTGTAGGTTGGCGGCAATGGAAGTCCTAGGAGCCCCTTTGATTTTGTTTATTGTAAACAAGATGATCATGCAAGTTAGGTATATGTCCCATTAGGATAATTAATTAGCAATCAAGCCTGCACTTCCATGGTCCTCATCGGTAGCATATGGCTAAGTGTGGGTAGTTTTATTTGTTTATATCATTGTACAAAGGTAGGTCTAGTTAGTATAGTTAATGTCATTATTTTTCAAATACTGATCTTCTTTGTTGTTTCCTTGCAGGCACACGGTAATGGAGGTATATTTAGGCTGGATTATTTGACATAATATAACATATGGCACATGGGAAATGAGTCACCATTCCATAAGTCAATTTTTGAAGCAAAAACTAGTCAAAATAGACCCTAAATGACGCCTACATTATGGACCAGGTGGGATTGATTTTTAATTTGATTTAGTCACACTATATTGTATTAAGACCATATTATAACATGTAATAGGTCACAAATTTAATTGGTACATTTATACCAAGGTAAAAGATGAAAGTTTTAAGGTAAAAATGTTGATATTAGGTACCTTTTTTACCCAAAAATCGCCCCCACTTGTACTATGAATTTAGCACTGCCATTAATTGATTTAGATGTTCAATTTATCCCCTTTAAGATTATCAACCCGTGGCTCCTCAAAGACTTCAAGGTAATTGCGTAGAACGCATTTTTGTGACACCCGAAGGTGCGTTTTTGTGCTTTAAGGATTTTCTGGAAAATAAGTAGTCGCTATGTGTTCCAAGTGTTTATAAACATTATTTATAGTCAATAATAATATGTTAATGTGTTACATTGAGTTATATGGGGTTACATCAACTCGAAACACAATTCCCGGCTAACCGGGGCAAAAAGGAGCGTTAAGAAATTCTCCCGAGTACTTTGTTTATTTTTGTGAAGGTAGCTCGACCATTCTCTTTAGAATGATTAATAATAATGTTAGGAACTCTAAGAATTAATTTTATAGGAGTTCGTGCCACCTCGACACTCCTACGGGGCATTCCCGGGGGTTTGTGGGACCCCCTTAAGGCATCTCCTATCACTTTGCGTTTAACTGAGAATTTAGCGTGAGGACTTCATCTTATATACCTTATAGAGTGTTATGGTGCATTTGGAATGAAGTGTAATGCTTTACTTCATCCTATAACGTATTTCCGGGACTTTCGGGCCTTTAAGGGAACTCCCGAGCCATTTGTATTTTTATTCCATTTTAGATGAGGTCCTGCGTTCTAAGGGTCATATAACGATCCTTGATTAACTTCATATGAAGTTTATAGCTTATATAACCTGTTTAGCTTAAGGTCGGGCCTTAACGCACGTTCTTGACCTTAAGGAGTTTAGGTGCGTTTTTTAACGCCAAAGTGTTTATATCCCTTCTTAGGGTTTAATAATCCCCTAAATAATATATATTTACCATTATTTAATTATTTAAATGTTAGGGGTATTTTACTGAGTACTCTACACATTACAATTCAAACTCCTTTCATTTCTAAACCGAGTCTCATACATTACAAGCTATACCAAGTTTCCATTACAATCCAAATGCCGATACATTTTGGTCTTACATGATTACAACATTTACAATGTAATTACATATACTACTACCCATGCCGTAGCATTCCCCGTCCTACTCTCGAACGGTAGTCATCTTCGGTGTACCTGAAAAATAATGGGTGGCCCCAAAGGGGCTCAACACCTTTGCTGGTATGGAAGTCGTGCAACCCGCTACTACCGGGCCACACTCAACTACTTCTCATCTTAACATGCGATTGATTTTATTTAAATCAAAACATGAAGTACAATAAACATACAACATGCTCGCATTCATACAAGTATTCACATATAGGAATACAATCACAAAACTAACAGAACAAGTTAGTTAGTTTACTTATCTTACTCTTAGGTCTTGAGGGTTTCTACCTCACTAACGCCACGTTCTTAATATTCAATATCTTATCCGTTCTCTCTGGATATCTTTTACTTGTTCTCTTAATTCAGTAGACACTACCAGTCACATACTTATTTCTCAAATGTTCATCTCTTAAATAATTCTTAAGCCAAAACACATGGCCTCCGGGCAGAGTCATACACAAGACTCACCACCGGGCTTTCAAGCCTAGTCTTACTTCCCCGGTTTCGACCCAGCTCTAGGTATAGCATGGTGGGAAGGCTCAACTAGCAACGGAAACTCTCTCTTAGTTCCTACTTCATTCACACACAGGTCCGAATCTCTCTCGGACTTCTCACATTCCCAAATGCTCCTCTCTCAGAGTTATAATATAATTATGTATATTAGTCTAGAAGCACCACTCTTGGTGTCATCTAATGACTTTGGGGATTTTCTCAAGTTCTCGTATTCTTAGATTTAAGGGTTGCCCCAACATTTCGAATACTTTTACATTCGGGTCGTTTTCTTCTAACGGGTCGGATCCTCATATAGGAGGTCGACCATCTTTTACGAGAGTTTGGTGGTCCCTTATATTTCTTTTTACTTTTCTCATGAGTTCGTATCTTCGAACTATCTTTGTTCTCTTAACAAGGGTTGTTTATACCATTCCACTATTAACTTTTCGTGGTTTGTTTCGTCTCGGTTCTCTATCCGTTAACGGGGTTTACTAATCCCGTACATCTCTCTCACATTCTAGTGAGTTCATAAGGTTGCTTTAATGTTAATCTCTGATCAATAGTTTTCAAGTGTTTCCCACGTTACATTATTTTGCGGGACGACTCTTTTCTATGAGTCACTAACCATACGGTAATTATTTACGTTTTGGTCTACAACACTATGTTAGACCTCACAACCACACAAGGGAGGTTAGCACATGCAACAAGCATCAAGATACATATCAAGTGCGATAAATCATTTTCATGCCTTTATCTTGTTAAGTCGGCACACAAGCACATAACACACAAGCCGAGAGGACTCGGCAGACACAAGTTGCAAGAAATCCTTACCTTTCACCATGGGATTACTCTACCAGGTCATCTCACGCTCCTTAGTTAATTCTCATGTCACTGATAACATTTCAAATTTTTTTATTAACATCAATACTATACGGTATGTGAACGACTAGTGCACCCGAATTTAACCCCGTTGTCCCGTTATTCCTTAACTTTGTCCATGTGCTCTTAAGTTCACAACTTTCTCATTCACTTCTAGCACTTGTTTATACTTCTTAGGACCTTTACATGTCACCAAACAAGGCCTAAACATCATCTAAAAACATTACCATTCAATTCCCTAACTTTTACAACCTTTAAAACACTCGGTTACATTTTGTGCTTGGTCTGGGACCTGCTCCGGGTCTCTAGTCCCGGACCAATGCTCTGCAAAAGTTTTGAGCATTTTTTTACATTGGTCCGGGTCTTGGTCCTGGACTAAGGACCCGGACCACCTCTAGACTTCACTTTAGACTTGTTTTTAAGGTTGGTCCGGGACTTGGTCTGGCCCCTAAGTCCCGAACCCTGCTAAAAAGCTGCTAAAACTACATTTTCAACCCCAAATCCAACCTTAATCCACACCCAATCTTTTCCTAATCTTTCCACATGTTTAAACACCTTAAACACTCTTAAAACCTCCTTAAATCATTGGTCATACTCATGCTCAAATCTTGCTCAATTCTACAATTTAAATTCTCATTCTTGCACTTATGCATACTAATGCATTTCCAAACTTCTCTTGACAGTTTACACTTCTCCTCTCAACCATTTGACCATTCCCAATCCTTCTTAAGCATTTGCACTTCTAATACCCAAGTTCATGCCTCATTCTCAAAGTCGTAAACTCTCAACCTTCTCTAGAATTCCCAAGGCACTTAAACAACACTTTGCTACAGATTTTGCTTAACTTAAACCAAGCCTTACACCAACATTCTAGGGTGATCAACTAACCCAATCATATCTCTTACAACACCTAGTAAATCCCTAGGTTCTCCAACTCATAAAATCCCTAAAAACACTTATTTCTACGGAAATTTCTCCATAACCTCCCTACAATCCTAGCATGCCCAAATGCACCATTTTCTCATTTCCTAATCAATTTACAAGCCACATCCATAATGGATCCTACTAGCACACACAATCCATCCCAAGTTCCTTAAACACAATATAATGTACTAATCATACATGTTTGGCTCCAAGGCCCTTAAGTCAAATCACAAATCACAATTCTCTCTCACATTACTCAATATTTTCCAGCACATTTGATTCTTTCATTTAATTTCTCCCATCCCGAAAATTCTAAAACCATTAAAAACATACATTAAGGTGGATGATTACCTTAAATTCCCAAGTTTCACTTTCTCATCTTCTCTCATCTTTCTTGATTGAAAATCGGTCAAGGTGGGCAATGCCCTTGCCAAGCTCCAGCCCATCATCAAATGAAGAAATGGGATTAAGTAAAGACACTTAACCCATTAATGAACTTAAGGGTGCAAGGAATGCTTAAAACACTAGAATTGGGCATTACCTTGGAAACCCTAGAATTTGTCTTTGGTCATGAATCAAGAGGGAGTTCCAACTAAGCTTTTTGTAGCTTGTACCCATGCTCAAACAAGTAAGGAAAACAAAGCAAGGAAGAGTCAAAATCAGCCATGACAAGGAAATGGAGGAAACCATGTATTTTTATGATTTTTCTTACCTTGGAATAAAGAGGATGTGCTCTAGCTCAAGAAAATCTGATTTTCTCTCTCTCTTCAATGGTGCTATACCCATGGAGATGAACTTCATCCTTTGAAGATTTTGAAAAGAGAGGAAGGTAGCTCTTGATGAGGGGAGCAAGAATATGTGTTTATTTTTCCATTTGGAGCATTAGTGTAGCTTGGGCAAGAGGAAGAAGAGAGGAAGCCATGGGAGGGCTGAAGGTTGGCGCAAGAAATAAGAAAGGAGGGGAGCAAATTGGATGGGAGGAGGAGGCCAACGTGAGACAGAGGGGAGAAATGAGAGAGAGAGAGAGGGAGAGAGAGAGAGAGAGAGCAAAAAGGAGTATTAGTTACTTTTTCTTTTTGCGTTTTGACTTTAGTCTTCTAGCTTATTAATTGTGAGAGAGGGGGAGTGCTGACTACTTCTAAAAACCAGCCCTCTGTATATATAAGCTGGGGCGTTTTTCGTCTATTTACAAGAAACACTCCTAAACTCCCGGTTTTGGCACTATTCACTAACCGGGCCCGTTTTCTGGATTTTTCTCGTTTCTTAATTTTAATGGTTCTTAAGCTTCCATTAATATTTAATTATAGTTATATAGTCAACTATAATTTTTTACGGGTTTGTTTGACCACTTAAAGTCACATTTTCGGGTTTTCTCGAAAACATGCTTTAAGGCTCGTTTGTGTTTTTAATCCACTATATGGATCCGTTTTCTTCGGGAATCGTTCCCACATGTTATTTGGAATAATTAAGCCTTAGGAACCCATCTAGGACCATAGTCGAGGTCGTATACCTCCTATAGTTGTGTAACGCTCGTTTTTGCGTTTTTCGTTGTTTAAGTGTTTCCTCTTTTCTTTTGGCTTTATTTTCTTCACCAACGCTCTTTAGGAATCATTAGGCCTATAAACTTCATATTAGATTAATGTAATCACCATTTTTAAGTTTGGGGTATTTCACTATTCAAGATTACATTGGGGAGTTTAAACTCCATAATGTTTTATCTTCCTAATATGCATGAAAGGGATCGTGTATCCCTTCATGAAAGGTTTGAAACCGTGGGCTTATTCAGAAGTTTGAAGGAGGGATGTTTCCACCCTCGAACAAGCAATTATTGCGGCTGAGGGCCTAGTGGACTTCAGTTGGGAAAGACAACCCAGTAAAGATGACTGTTCTGCTAGAAAAGGTGGGAATCGGGGAAGACCAGAAAGGAATTTTGGACCTGCCCTTCTCCATGACCGGGATGATGCCCGAGATCATGCAAGCGTGGAGGCAAAGAAGAAGTTCCCGAAACCCAAGTTGGGCATTAGCTGTTTTAGATGCGGTGGTCTGCACTTCATGATGCGGGAGATGGTCCACAGGTGTCCCAATGTTTGGTGGCTTTACTGGTGTAGCAACTGCTCCTTTTGTTTTTGTCGTGGCAAATGATGCACGTCTTGAAAGGCCAAGACCCTTAATACAAAACACCCACCTGTCGATGTAAAGTGTACTCCCAACCTTTCCGGAATCAGTCCTGCACCCCCCAGAGTTGAGGACTTTTGTTTTATATTGCGAGGTAGAAATTGTGTACTTTTTGAGCGTTGATCACGGTGGTAAAATATTAAGAGTTTGTTATGTTATGGGTGGTGGTCAATGTTTCTTGTATAATATTGATTTCAACTCTTTAATTATTCCTTTTTGGAAGTATTGTACCCATTAGTGTTTGATTACTGGGATGTAATACAGTCGAAATATTGTAATGAATCTTTCGAATGTTACCAAGAAAATTGCTATGACCGACCTGGGTGGTGTTCCAGATGAACTCTTCTCTTGGCTCCTTCTTAAAGGGTCCCCAATTTTGTGTTTATGTTTTCGAATAAAAATACTTGGACCCAGCTGAAAATAGGGCAAAGCTAGGCCAGTGTTAGGGGTACATGACAAAGATATGGGAGAAGGATGGCTTGAACACCGGGTTTTTCTCAGCTCAATGCCCAGGTAATTCTTTGGCTACCGTGGCTGTGTCCGGTGGGTCTGTTTGGCAACATAGATTTATTTGATTTTGTGAGCGCGTGATCAGGTAGATTGCGTTGGCCTCGCTGGAAGTATGCGTGGCTTGGCACGGGATGTTCGGGTTCTCATTGGATAGTTGATAAGTGGTGAAATAGTATTTCAGGTCTTTATTCACCTTATTTTATTTGGTGCATAACTTATTTCACCACTTTATGGAATAATTTGTGATTATTAGTGAGCTTATACTTTTGACATATGGAATAGGTATACTCATGTGAGTACATTTGAAAGCTTAAATGAGGATGCATCACTGTTTGAGCACTTCGGGAAGGATGCCAAGCCAACGGGAAGCACCGGGAGAATTCCAGCACCAAGAAGAACTTTTGGGACTTGACCGACCCAGGGACCGACCTTAGGTAGGGTCAGTCGAACTTAAAATGTCACGTGCTTCCTTCTTCAAAGGGTCCGACTGACCCACGGGACCGACGTTGGCAAGGTCGGTCGAATATAAATCTGCCCAAGTTGATGTTTTAAAGTGCTGAATTTTTGGGCATCTTCCTCATTCATTACCACCCACGATACCAGCTAGAAAGAGGAGAGAGTGACAAAAATAAGGGAGAAAAGAAGAGAGAGAAACGAAGAGGAGAAAATGAGGAAGAAGAGATTGAAGATTCAACCTCCATTGAAGCTCAAGAGCTCCTCCCATGGCTAACTCTCCCTCTTCCCTTCTCTTCCTTTATTAATGGCTGAGTAGTTTCATTTGTATCCTAGGATGGGGTTTGACCCTTTTTTTTCTCATTGAATGCTAGAAACCTAACTCATTTAATACTCTTGTTTTATCCCCTTCAATATCAATTAATGTTTTAAATTGATCTCTTATTGCATTTATGGTGGTTCCATTCTACATTTGAGTTTGAGTTTGGAATTTGACTAAAAGGGGGATAAAAACCCCTAACTTTTGCTTCTCTTGATTTTGGGGGTAAAATCTTAGGGCTATTATTTAAGAGTGTTTGCTTAAGCACTTAGTGACTTAAACATCCTTTAATTAAGGGTTTGGCTAATTAGGTAAGAATTGAATTTCTCATGATTTGGGGTTCATGAGTTGAGCTCTAATGGACAATCAGTTAAGGTTTTGAGGTTCTTTGGTGATTTAGGTGATTCCCCCTTCCTACGGTACTCTTACACCCCCATCATTAAACAAACAATTTTGTTTTATATGCTTTTCCATTGACAAACAAACAACCAGCTTGGCTACGGCTAACCCCCGTTTACTATATTTTATTTGGCGTTTTACTATAAGTACCGAAGCTTGGGATTTAGAAACCATTATCCTTGTGGAGAAACGGACCTTGTTATATTTGCAACGAATTGGGTGCACTTGCCCGTTAAGCTAGTGAGTAAATTACTATTATAATTTTTCCACAGTAGTTGGGTAAGCTGACGCTGATTGTGCTGTGGCACAAAAATCCCACAGGGGTGGGTGGCCAGCTGGGTTGCGGGCAAAAGGGCAACCAGGAGGGGTGTCATCTACGGGTGGCAATTTCAACCACCTGTTTGACCAACACGAACCCGACAAAAAGTAGCGGGTTTGGGTTTTAAAATTGACACGAAATAAACGGGTCAACCCGAACACGACTCGTTTATAACGGTGTCGGGTTTGGGTTTAACATATGTACCCGCTAAACCCGTTTAAGTAATTTTATATTAAATATATATATATTATAAATTATAGTTTAATTATTTTTATCAAATTTTAATATAAATAAGATATATAAATATTAAAACTTAAGTATTTTAATTCAAAGTAAAGTTCATAATATCATAGAATGACAAACTAATGTTTTAGTTAATTATTTTCTTATTTATAACTAAACAAGTTAGGTTTGACCTTAATATATGCGGATTTGAATTTCAAATTTGGACACAATTAGTTATTGGGTCGGACGGATCAACCCGTTTAATAAACGGGTTGGGTTTGAGTTTCCACATTTGGACATGATTAATTAACGGGTTGGGTCGGGTCAACCTGTTTAATAAACGGGTCGGGTTTGGGTTTAGCCTAACATGACCCGCGAGCCCACCCCTATGTCGTCAGACACGCTGCTGAGCGTGAGTTGGCATGTGTGCCTGAGTTGTCAGCATGCAGTCGGGGCGTTGATGCTGGATGCGCTAGTGCATAAGATGGCACGAGGTGCCAAGTTACAACTTACAACGGGATAAGCTGATACTGGTCACCATGGGTGCACGAACCAACACAGGGTGTTGGGCTATTAGTGTGCAACAAGAGAAGTTAACGCTGGTCACGATGCTGTGTGCGTGATATGGCATGGGTTGCCATTAGAGATGGCAACGGGTCGGGTGATGCTCCACCCGACCCGTCACCCATTTTTCACCCGTATCACCCGACCCGACCCGTCACCGCAACTTCATCACCCGTCACCCGTTTCACCCGTCACCCGCAGGTGAAACGGGTGAACCTGTCACCCGTTTATATATTTTTTTAGCAATTTTTTTTCTTTTAACACTTTATATAAGCTAATTTTTTTAAAAATCATTCATATTTGTTTCAATATATGTACCACATCATATAATATCAATAACATAATTAAAATGGAGTATTAGCCAAAATATTTCTAAATTATCTCACATATATGAGATAAGTATTTTTTTTATTTAATATAAGTACATACGGGTGACGGATCGGGTGAACGGATCGGGTGATCGGGTGAAAAATCTTCACCCGACCCGACCCGTCACCCACACACCAGTTTCACCCGTTCACCCGTTTTTCACCCGTTTATTCGGGGTTTTCACCCGTTTTTGCGGGTCGGGTGGTCGGGTGAAACAGGTACCCGTCACCCATTGCCATCCCTAGTTGCCATACTTTCATACGCGACCCGAGTAGGGTCGGCATTGGTCACGCTGAGTAGCGTGAGAGTGCACTGTGCCAGTGATTAAGCGTCGGAGCCTGGTGGGCTGATGCGAGCGCACGCAGGTTGTGGTTCAAAGGCACCGGTTTGGCCCAGTTCTTGCACAAGACCAGGTTTGGTCAGCGCAGTATGACAAGTTGGTGCGAGACACGGTAGTTAATGCCAACTGATTAAAGGGAATCAAGTAAAGATGACCATAGTTGGCGTTATGGCCCTGGATAATATATTGACCGATCCGGTCGAACCTGTGCACCAACGCAGCAGTGCCCCCTCCGCCATCGTCGAATGTGGACAATGGATTCCCTGAGTGACTCCCCATTGAAGTCTCTCATAGTGATCACGATGCGCAACCAGAAAATCGAAACAGTCTGGATTCCTCTCTTTATAAGTTAGCCCTTTAGTCAATGATACAAGATCCCATCCTTGAGTTAAGACTATAACAGTTGACCATTAGTTAGGTTAATAACACCTAAAGGTCAGTTAGTCTCTTTTTTTCTTAGTTTAGATGTATAAACTTCCAGTCATAGGACGTTCGCGTAAAATAAAACGCAACAGTGTTGAGCAATACAGTACACAAAAATAATACACATAAAATCACAGATATCGCTCTTAAACAATTAACACATAATGTCTGGACCTTAGGATAATCCTTAGGACATTCAGACCACACAATTAACATACCGTTCACCGTAGTAACAGCTAGCTTGACAATTCACGCTCTAGTAATTCTTTCTCGTACGCTGTTATTTATACATGCAATAACGGGTAATATTAATACACTGTTCACTAAATGTTACGGTACTGTCACTGTAGAACTAATACCTGTAATATACTAATCCTGTATGTTCTTTATTTCCCCCTGTTATTTTACAGTGCCCCCAGGTAGTTCAACAGTTTGTTATTTTATGTGATATCCACATGTGATAATGAATTTCTACTTAATAGTATATTTTCTATTTCATTAATCATATACCCATAATTATTTCCACTTATTCTTATATTATACCATTTGGTTATTTTTATTATAACCACCTTTATTTAATAAACTTTATATTATATTCCATAATATAGCATATTACATAGTTTTAATTCCTTTCTTTATTAAATTACTAAACCATCCTTATTAATTCGGTATCTATATTTTATACCCAACAACCTTTATAAATTACCAAATAACCATATTACTTTATAATTTGCTATTTAACCACTTAATATTTCGGTAACTACAAATTAAGCATATTAACTTTCGAAAATTACCATATAACCACATCAATGTTTTGGTTTCAACATATATTTAATATAATTACATTTTAACCCCAAAAACTTTATATAAGTTACATATTAACTTATAAAATATAGTTTTAATATTCAATTTTCTTAAATGCCGAAATGAACACTTATTTTTTTATAATTTACATATCCGCCCCAATTAATTTTCGGTTTTCCATTTAAACTTTATAATTTACATATTCACCCCAAAACTTTTATAAACTTAATATTTTATGTCATAAATCACTTTAACCCAAAGTTTTTGGTCCACACTTTGACCAAGACTTAATTTCATAATTAATACTTTAATATACCCATAAATTCACTTGTAATTCGGCTATACTCCTAAACTTCTCAATAATTACAAAATAGGCCCAAAACTTTATAAAATGTTATTTTAACACTTGTACACTTATTTAAATTCACCAAAATTCATAATATTAATTCCTACCTTATATTATACCATAAATATACCAAATGAACCCTTATGTTCTCGGCAATCACATTTAATACCACAAACTTTCAAAATTCACATTTTAGTCACATAACTTATTAAACTAGCCATTTAAATACTTGTAGCTATTTTTAATGTTCCCAAAATTTATAATATAAGTTAATATACTATATATTTCGAAAATCACCAAATAATCATTATACTCTCGGCCTTAATTTCAACTTACTATATAGTTTTCAAAACTTGATTTAAACCTATAATAAATATATATAAATGTATATAAGCCATATAACATTTCTAAAAATTATGCTAATGACTTAAAATGATTATAAACTTAAAATAGAACATTAAATCCCTAGACCATTCGGTTTAATTGTATATGTATCATATTTAATTTTTGTGACACATCTTTATACCTTAAGGTAATAATCTTACCTTATATGTTATAAATTATTTTCTTGGAAATATAACCCAATATTTCCGGCCTTAATTTATTTAGAGGTTATACATAATTTTTATACCAAAGTTTGAAGCTTAAATCAAACTTAAACTTAATAACCTTAATTATATAAACTTACTCCTTAAATCAAGACAATTCTTGTACTTGATTTCTCCTTGAATTCCAAGCTCTCCAAATGCTATTTTGATGAAGGTAATTCGACCTCCTTGTACATATGTAGGAGATCCATTTGTTAGACTTCTAACAAGAATTTATAAATAATACTTGGAGTAATTTTGCAAGGGTTTACCTTAGGAATTTAACAAGGTATTTTTGGTACACCTTGGGGTGATTGTAGATCCAAGTTTCCTTCATGAAATAATGAAGAGAATATAGTTTTAGAAGTTCCTAATTTTCGAAAATACCTTAAGAAATTTACTTAGGATTTTCAACATAAAAATATACCTTAGCTTGATCTTGTTGTTCCTTGTGTTGTTGTTGAATCTAGGAACCTCCTTGGAACATCTAACCTTGGCGAAAATTGTAGGAGTTGCTAGGATGATTTCTTGCTTCAAGACTTAGGAGATTTAACTAGGAAATTACATTAAAATGGTGTTAGAACTTAGGACACCATTAATGGAGCTTTAAAGCTCTAAGGAATTAACTTAGCAAAGGAAGAAGAAATGAGAGAGCTTGGAGACTTACTCAATTCGGCAATGGAATGGCAAAGAAAGAATGGGAAGCTCACGTATGACTTAAGGTAAGGCAAGGCTGAATCAAATGGGAATAATTGATATCTCACATGCCATTATTTTATGTCTTTGTCTTGTTTTATTTGACTACAAAAGTCTTTCAACAGCAGCTCATTTACGGTAATGGAGGAGAAATTGAGGGCTGATTACTAAGCCTAGGATATAGGAAATTAGACTAGGTAATTCTTTAGTGTTTTCTAAGCTTAATTATTATCACTAACCTTGTCTTCTTTCTTGTAGGTTGGCGGCAATGGAAGTCCTAGGAGCCCCTTTGATTTTGTTTATTGTAAACAAGATGATCATGCAAGTTAGGTATATGTCCCATTAGGATAATTAATTAGCAATCAAGCCTGCACTTCCATGGTCCTCATCGGTAGCATATGGCTAAGTGTGGGTAGTTTTATTTGTTTATATCATTGTACAAAGGTAGGTCTAGTTAGTATAGTTAATGTCATTATTTTTCAAATACTGATCTTCTTTGTTGTTTCCTTGCAGGCACACGGTAATGGAGGTATATTTAGGCTGGATTATTTGACATAATATAACATATGGCACATGGGAAATGAGTCACCATTCCATAAGTCAATTTTTGAAGCAAAAACTAGTCAAAATAGACCCTAAATGACGCCTACATTATGGACCAGGTGGGATTGATTTTTAATTTGATTTAGTCACACTATATTGTATTAAGACCATATTATAACATGTAATAGGTCACAAAATTTAATTGGTACATTTATACCAAGGTAAAGATGAAAGTTTTAAGGTAAAAATGTTGATATTAGGTACCTTTTTACCCAAAAATCGCCCCCACTTGTACTATGAATTTAGCACTGCCATTAATTGATTTAGATGTTCAATTTATCCCCTTTTAAGATTATCAACCCGTGGCTCCTCAAAGACTTCAAGGTAATTGCGTAGAACGCATTTTTGTGACACCCGAAGGTGCGTTTTTGTGCTTTAAGGATTTTCTGGAAAATAAGTAGTCGCTATGTGTTCCAAGTGTTTATAAACATTATTTATAGTCAATAATAATATGTAATGTGTTACATTGAGTTATATGGGGTTACATCAACTCGAAACACAATTCCCGGGCTAACCGGGGCAAAAAGGAGCGTTAAGAAATTCTCCCGAGTACTTTGTTTATTTTTGTGAAGGTAGCTCGACCATTCTCTTTAGAATGATTAATAATAATGTTAGGAACTCTAAGAATTAATTTTATAGGAGTTCGTGCCACCTCGACACTCCTACGGGGCATTCCCGGGGGTTTGTGGGACCCCCTTAAGGCATCTCCTATCACTTTGCGTTTAACTGAGAATTTAGCGTGAGGACTTCATCTTATATACCTTATAGAGTGTTATGGTGCATTTGGAATGAAGTGTAATGCTTTACTTCATCCTATAACGTATTTCCGGGACTTTCGGGCCTTTAAGGGAACTCCCGAGCCATTTGTATTTTTATTCCATTTTAGATGAGGTCCTGCGTTCTAAGGGTCATATAACGATCCTTGATTAACTTCATATGAAGTTTATAGCTTATATAACCTGTTTAGCTTAAGGTCGGGCCTTAACGCACGTTCTTGACCTTAAGGAGTTTAGGTGCGTTTTTTAACGCCAAAGTGTTTATATCCCTTCTTAGGGTTTAATAATCCCCTAAATAATATATATTTACCATTATTTAATTATTTAAATGTTAGGGGTATTTTACTGAGTACTCTACACATTACAATTCAAACTCCTTTCATTTCTAAACCGAGTCTCATACATTACAAGCTATACCAAGTTTCCATTACAATCCAAATGCCGATACAATTTGGTCTTACATGATTACAACATTTACAATGTAATTACATATACTACTACCCATGCCGTAGCATTCCCCGTCCTACTCTCGAACGGTAGTCATCTTCGGTGTACCTGAAAAATAATGGGTGGCCCCAAAGGGGCTCAACACCTTTGCTGGTATGGAAGTCGTGCAACCCGCTACTACCGGGCCACACTCAACTACTTCTCATCTTAACATGCGATTGATTTTATTTAAATCAAAACATGAAGTACAATAAACATACAACATGCTCGCATTCATACAAGTATTCACATATAGGAATACAATCACAAACTAACAGAACAAGTTAGTTAGTTTACTTATCTTACTCTTAGGTCTTGAGGGTTTCTACCTCACTAACGCCACGTTCTTAATATTCAATATCTTATCCGTTCTCTCTGGATATCTTTTACTTGTTCTCTTAATTCAGTAGACACTACCAGTCACATACTTATTTCTCAAATGTTCATCTCTTAAATAATTCTTAAGCCAAAACACATGGCCTCCGGGCAGAGTCATACACAAGACTCACCACCGGGCTTTCAAGCCTAGTCTTACTTCCCCGGTTTCGACCCAGCTCTAGGTATAGCATGGTGGGAAGGCTCAACTAGCAACGGAAACTCTCTCTTAGTTCCTACTTCATTCACACAGGTCCGAATCTCTCTCGGACTTCTCACATTCCCAAATGCTCCTCTCTCAGAGTTATAATATAATTATGTATATTAGTCTAGAAGCACCACTCTTGGTGTCATCTAATGACTTTGGGGATTTTCTCAAGTTCTCGTATTCTTATTTAAGGGTTGCCCCAACATTTCGAATACTTTTACATTCGGGTCGTTTTCTTCTAACGGGTCGGATCCTCATATAGGAGGTCGACCATCTTTTACGAGAGTTTGGTGGTCCCTTATATTTCTTTTTACTTTTCTCATGAGTTCGTATCTTCGAACTATCTTTGTTCTCTTAACAAGGGTTGTTTATACCATTCCACTATTAACTTTTCGTGGTTTGTTTCGTCTCGGTTCTCTATCCGTTAACGGGGTTTACTAATCCCGTACATCTCTCTCACATTCTAGTGAGTTCATAAGGTTGCTTTAATGTTAATCTCTGATCAATAGTTTTCAAGTGTTTCCCACGTTACATTATTTTGCGGGACGACTCTTTTCTATGAGTCACTAACCATACGGTAATTATTTACGTTTTGGTCTACAACACTATGTTAGACCTCACAACCACACAAGGGAGGTTAGCACATGCAACAAGCATCAAGATACATATCAAGTGCGATAAATCATTTTCATGCCTTTATCTTGTTAAGTCGGCACACAAGCACATAACACACAAGCCGAGAGGACTCGGCAGGACACAAGTTGCAAGAAATCCTTACCTTTCACCATGGGATTACTCTACCAGGTCATCTCACGCTCCTTAGTTAATTCTCATGTCACTGATAACATTTCAAATTTTTTTATTAACATCAATACTATACGGTATGTGAACGACTAGTGCACCCGAATTTAACCCCGTTGTCCCGTTATTCCTTAACTTTGTCCATGTGCTCTTAAGTTCACAACTTTCTCATTCACTTCTAGCACTTGTTTATACTTCTTAGGACCTTTACATGTCACCAAACAAGGCCTAAACATCATCTAAAAACATTACCATTCAATTCCCTAACTTTTACAACCTTTAAAACACTCTCGGTTACATTTTGTGCTTGGTCTGGGACCTGCTCCGGGTCTCTAGTCCCGGACCAATGCTCTGCAAAAGTTTTGAGCATTTTTTTACATTGGTCCGGGTCTTGGTCCTGGACTAAGGACCCGGACCACCTCTAGACTTCACTTTAGACTTGTTTTTAAGGTTGGTCCGGGACTTGGTCTGGCCCCTAAGTCCCGAACCCTGCTAAAAAGCTGCTAAAACTACATTTTCAACCCCAAATCCAACCTTAATCCACACCCAATCTTTTCCTAATCTTTCCACATGTTTAAACACCTTAAACACTCTTAAAACCTCCTTAAATCATTGGTCATACTCATGCTCAAATCTTGCTCAATTCTACAATTTAAATTCTCATTCTTGCACTTATGCATACTAATGCATTTCCAAACTTCTCTTGACAGTTTACACTTCTCCTCTCAACCATTTTGACCATTCCCAATCCTTCTTAAGCATTTGCACTTCTAATACCCAAGTTCATGCCTCATTCTCAAAGTCGTAAACTCTCAACCTTCTCTAGAATTCCCAAGGCACTTAAACAACACTTTGCTACAGATTTTGCTTAACTTAAACCAAGCCTTACACCAACATTCTAGGGTGATCAACTAACCCAATCATATCTCTTACAACACCTAGTAAATCCCTAGGTTCTCCAACTCATAAAATCCCTAAAAACACTTATTTCTACGGAAATTTCTCCATAACCTCCCTACAATCCTAGCATGCCCAAATGCACCATTTTCTCATTTCCTAATCAATTTACAAGCCACATCCATAATGGATCCTACTAGCACACACAATCCATCCCAAGTTCCTTAAACACAATATAATGTACTAATCATACATGTTTGGCTCCAAGGCCCTTAAGTCAAATCACAAATCACAATTCTCTCTCACATTACTCAATATTTTCCAGCACATTTGATTCTTTCATTTAATTTCTCCCATCCCGAAAATTCTAAAACCATTAAAAACATACATTAAGGTGGATGATTACCTTAAATTCCCAAGTTTCACTTTCTCATCTTCTCTCATCTTTCTTGATTGAAAATCGGTCAAGGTGGGCAATGCCCTTGCCAAGCTCCAGCCCATCATCAAATGAAGAAATGGGATTAAGTAAAGACACTTAACCCATTAATGAACTAAGGGTGCAAGGAATGCTTAAAACACTAGAATTGGGCATTACCTTGGAAACCCTAGAATTTGTCTTTGGTCATGAATCAAGAGGGAGTTCCAACTAAGCTTTTGTAGCTTGTACCCATGCTCAAACAAGTAAGGAAAAACAAAGCAAGGAAGAGTCAAAATCAGCCATGACAAGGAAATGGAGGAAACCATGTATTTTATGATTTTTCTTACCTTGGAATAAAGAGGATGTGCTCTAGCTCAAGAAAATCTGATTTTCTCCTTCAATGGTGCTATACCCATGGAGATGAACTTCATCCTTTGAAGATTTTGAAAAGAGAGGAAGGTAGCTCTTGATGAGGGGAGCAAGAATATGTGTTTATTTTTCCATTTGGAGCATTAGTGTAGCTTGGGCAAGAGGAAGAAGAGAGGAAGCCATGGGAGGGCTGAAGGTTGGCGCAAGAAATAAGAAAGGAGGGGAGCAAATTGGATGGGAGGAGGAGGCCAACGTGAGACAGAGGGAGGGAGAAATGAGAGAGAGAGAGGAGAGAGAAAGAGAGAGAGAGCAAAAAGGAGTATTAGTTACTTTTTCTTTTTGCGTTTTGACTTTAGTCTTCTAGCTTATTAATTGGAGAGAGGGGGAGTGCTGACTACTTCTAAAAACCAGCCCTCTGTATATATAAGCTGGGGCGTTTTTCGTCTATTTACAAGAAACACTCCTAAACTCCCGGTTTTGGCACTATTCACTAACCGGGCCCGTTTTCTGGATTTTTCTCGTTTCTTTAATTTTAATGGTTCTTAAGCTTCCATTAATATTTAATTATAGTTATATAGTCAACTATAATTTTTTACGGTTTGTTTGACCACTTAAAGTCACATTTTCGGGTTTTCTCGAAAAACATGCTTTAAGGCTCGTTTGTGTTTTTAATCCACTATATGGATCCGTTTTCTTCGGGAATCGTTCCCACATGTTATTTGGAATAATTAAGCCTTAGGAACCCATCTAGGACCATAGTCGAGGTCGTATACCTCCTATAGTTGTGTAACGCTCGTTTTTGCGTTTTTCGTTGTTTAAGTGTTTCCTCTTTTCTTTTGGCTTTATTTTCTTCACCAACGCTCTTTAGGAATCATTAGGCCTATAAACTTCATATTAGATTAATGTAATCACCATTTTTAGTTTGGGGTATTTCACTATTCAAGATTACATTGGGGAGTTTAACTCCATAATGTTTTATCTTCCTAATATGCATGAAAGGGATCGTGTATCCCTTCATGAAAGGTTTGAAACCGTGGGCTTATTCAGAAGTTTGAAGGAGGGATGTTTCCACCCTCGAACAAGCAATTATTGCGGCTGAGGGCCTAGTGGACTTCAGTTGGGAAAGACAACCCAGTAAAGATGACTGTTCTGCTAGAAAAGGTGGGAATCGGGGAAGACCAGAAAGGAATTTTGGACCTGCCCTTCTCCATGACCGGGATGATGCCCGAGATCATGCAAGCGTGGAGGCAAAGAAGAAGTTCCCGAAACCCAAGTTGGGCATTAGCTGTTTTAGATGCGGTGGTCTGCACTTCATGCGGGAATGTCCACAGGTTGCAAATGCGGGGGTGAACACCCTTGTTGGTCCAAAGGAGTAACCACCCCACCGAAAAGTGGATCTCCCAACCTTTCCGGAATCAGTCCTGCACCCCCCGAGTTGAGGACTTTTGTTTTACTGGAGTAGAAATTGTGTACTTTTGAGTGATCACCGTGTAAAAATTAAGAGTTTGTTATGTTGGTGGTCAATGTTTTGTTAATATTGAACTCTTGTATTCCTTTTTGGAAGTATTGTACCCATTTTTGTGTACTGGCTCATGTAATACAGTCGAAATATTGTAATGACTTTCGAATGTTAACGGAAAATTGCTATGGATCGATGGTGTTCCAGATGAACTTTCTCTTGGATCCTTAATTAATTTTCCCCAATTTTGTGTTATGTTTATAAAAATACTTGGACCCAAGCTGAAAATAGGGAAAGCTAGGCCGTGTTGGGTACATGAGTATGAGAGTGGCTTGTGACACCGGGTTTCCAGCTCAATGCCAGGTAGGCTTTGCTGACCGTGCTTGTACGGTGGTGTCACAAGATGGTATTTTGTAGCGCGTGATCAGGTAGATTAGCGTTGGCCTCGCTGGGTATGCGTGGCTTGGCACGGGATGTCGGGTTCTCATTGGATAGTTGATAAGTGGTGAAATAGTGTTATTTCAAGGTCTTTATTCACCTTCATTTTATTTGGTGCATAACTTATTTCACCACTTTATGGAATAATTTTGTGATTATTAGTGAGCTTATACTTTTGACATATTTGAATAGGTAAATACTCATGTGAGTACATTTTGAAAGCTTAATTGAGGATGCATCAATGTTTGAGCACTTCGGGAAGGATGCCAAGCCAACGGGAAGCACCGGGAGAATTCCAGCACCAAGAAGAACTTTTGGGACTTGACCGACCCAGGGACCGACCTTAGGTAGGGTCAGTCGAACTTAAAATGTCACGTGCTTCCTTCTTCAAAGGGTCCGACTGACCCACGGGACCGACGTTGGCAAGGTCGGTCGAACATAAAATCTGCCCAAGTTGATGTTTTAAAGTGCTGAATTTTGGGGCATCTTCCTCATTCATTACCACCCACGATACCAGCTAGAAAGAGGAGAGAGTGACAAAAATAAGGGAGAAAAGAAGAGGAGAAACGAAGAGGAGAAAATGAGGAAGAAGAGATTGAAGATTCAACCTCCATTGAAGCTCAAGAGCTCCTCCCATGGCTAACTCTCCCTCTTCCCTTCTCTTTCCTTTATTAATGGCTGAGTAGTTTCATTTGTATCCTAGGATGGGTTTGACCCTTTTTTTTCTCATTGAATGCTAGAAACCTAACTCATTTAATACTCTTGTTTTATCCCCTTCAATATCAATTAATGTTTTAAATTGATCTCTTATTGCATTTATGGTGGTTCCATTCTACATTTGAGTTTGAGTTTGGAATTTGACTAAAAGGGGGATAAACCCTAACTTTTGCTCTCTTGATTTTGGGGTAAAATCTTAGGGCTATTATTTAAGAGTGTTTGCTTAATGCTACTTAGTGACTTAAACATCCTTTAATTAAGGGGTTTGGCTAATTAGGTAAGAATTGAATTTCTCATGATTTGGGGATTCATGAGTTGAGCTCTAATGGACAATCAGTTAAGGTTTTGAGGTTCTTTGGGTGATTTAGGTGATTCCCCACTATCCTACGGTACTCTTCCACCCATTCCATTAAACAAACAATTTTGTTTTATTGCTTTTCCATTGACAAACAACCAAGCTTGCCTCCGGCTAACCCCGTTTACTATTTTTATTTGCGTTTTACTAAAGTACCGAAGCTTGGGATTTAGAAACCATTATCCTTGTGGATACGACACTTGTTATATTGCAACGAATTGGGTGCACTTGCCGTCTAGCTAGGTTTATTACTATGTTTGTAATTTTTCCAACAGTAGTTGGGTAAGCTGACGCTGATTGTGCTGTGCACAAAGACATCCCAGGTGCCGGAATTAGTGGCGTGCAACCGGATGGGGTGTCATCTACGGGTGGCAATTTACACGACCTGTTTGACCAACACGAACCCGACAAAAAGTTAGCGGGTTTGGGTTTTAAAATTTGACACGATTAAATAAACGGGTCAACCCGAACACGACTCGTTTAATAACGGTGTCGGGTTTGGGTTTAACATATGTAACCCGCTAACCCGTTTAAGTAATTTATATTAATATATATATATTATAAATATAGTTTAATTATTTTATCAAATTTTAATATAAATAAGATATATAAATATTAAAAATTAAGTATTTTAATTCAAAGTAAAGTTCATAATATCATAGAATGACAAAACTAATGTTAATTAGTTAAATTATTTTCTTATTTATAACTAAACAAGTTAGGTTTGACCTTAATATATGCGGATTTGAATTTCAAATTTGGACACAATTAGTTAATTGGGTCGGACGGATCAACCCGTTTAAAAACGGGTTGGGTTTTTGGTTTCACATTTGGACATGATTAATTAAACGGGTTGGGTCGGGTCAACCTGTTTAATAAACGTGTCGGGTTTGGGTTTAGCCTAACATTGACCCGCGAGCCCACCCCTATGTCGTCAGACACGCTGCTGAGCGTGAGTTGGCATGTGATGCTGAGTTGTCAGCATGCAGTCGGGGCGTTGATGCTGGATGCGCTAGAGTGCATAAGATGGCACGAGGTGCCAAGTTACAACTTACAACGAGGATAAGCTGATACTGGTCACGCATGGGTGCACGAACCAACACAGGGTGTTGGGCTATTAGTGTGCAACAAGAGAAGTTAACGCTGGTCACAGATGTGTGCGTGATATGGCATGGGTTGCCATTAGAGATGGCAACGGGTCGGGTGATGCTCCACCCGACCCGTCACCCATTTTTCACCCGTATCACCCGACCCGACCCGTCACCCGCAACTTCATCACCCGTCACCCGTTTCACCCGTCACCCGCAGGTGAAACGGGTGAACCTGTCACCCGTTTATATATTTTTTTTAGCAATTTTTTTTCTTTTAACACTTTATATAAGCTTAATTTTTTTAAAAATCATTCATATTTGTTCAATAATATGTACCACATCATATAATATCAATAACATAATTAAAACATGGAGTATTAGCCAAAATATTTCTAAATTATCTCAACATATATGAGATAAGTATATTTTTTTATTTAATATAAGTACATACGGGTGACGGATCGGGTGAACGGATCGGGTGACCGGGTGAAAAATCTTCACCCGACCCGACCCGTCACCCACACCAGTTTCACCCGTCACCCGTTTTTCACCCGTTTATTTCGGGGTTTTCACCCGTTTTTGCGGGTCGGGTGGTCGGGTGAAACAGGTACCCGTCACCCATTGCCATCCCTAGTTGCCATACTTTCATACGCGACCGAGTAGGGTCGGCATTGGTCACGCTGAGTAGCGTGAGAGTGCACTGTGCCAGTGATTAAGCGTCGGAGCCTGGTGGGCTGATGCGAGCGCACGCAGGTTGGTGTGCAAAGGCACCGGTTGCCCAGTTCTTGCACAAGACCAGGTTTGGTCAGCGCAGTATGACAAGTTGGTGCGAGACACGGTAGTTAATGCCAACTGAATTAAAAAGGGAACAAGTAAAGATGACCATATGGAGGACTTTGCCGAGGTCGGCAAATACTTTAACGGGGGAGGGTTTGTCACGCACATTTTTGGGCAAGCAGCTTGACAACTATGTCATGCCTTGTTGGTGGCCTTGTCTGGTTGCGTGTGATGGAAATCTAAATTGGTATATGCCTTGTGCAAGTGCCATGGACATGGCCCAGCCTTTGGGGTTGGTCCGAGGGTCGGGCCTAGGGGCGTGATGCCGTGGGCACACGACCCTTGTTGTGCGCAGCAGATGTCGCTCGAGTCTTGTTGTGTGCCTTGTGGACGCAACGGTGTGGTGTCGCAGGCACCCAGTGGCCATCTGGACAGTGTCCGCAGGTACCCTGCTGCAGCCGATGAGAAGTTGACCCAAAACGTGTGACACCTTTATAACTTTGAAGTTTGAACTATATTCTAAATATTAGATGGATGAAATTAGTATATTAATTATTAAAATATAAATTATGTCAAAAATTACAAAAGAGTTAAATCAAAACAAAAGAGTATAAAAAATAAAAGTTACAATCTTATTACTATAATATAATACAAATACCATTAAAATAATAAAATCACTGGTAACTAAACTAGTTTACACAGCGTAATAGATACTTCCGTCCAATATAAAGAAGCAATACTATTAGGGGGCGTTTGTTTTGGGTTAATCAGGAAAGGGAATCATTCCGATTCCTTTTCCTGTTGTTTGTCTTGTCAGTTTTTCTTATTTTCATGAAAGGGAAAGGGAATGGGATTACCCCAAAATCCTTTTTCCTGATTCCTCACCCCTTACTAGGGAATGAGATTCCCTTTCCCCAGTACACTTTAACCGACAATATATGAAAATTGTCCGATGACTAATGACCATTGACCGGTTACCATTGAATGTTGACCAGTAATTAATGGTCGTTGACCGGCAGCCGACAGTCGTTGACCATTGACCAGTGGCCGTTGACCGGTTATTTATTTCATTTTCCCAAACACAAACAAACAACCAGGAAAATCAAAGGGAATTCTTTTCCATTCCCTTTACTGATTCCATTATGTTTCCCCCCTTTGAACCAAACACCCCCTTATTATCTTAAGAGAACTATTTTGTAACTGCGAAGACATAAGAAGTAATGGTATTTTTTTATCTTTTTCATTTTACAATATCGTAATAGCATAATTAGCTATATTTGTTATAGAATAATTCATCATTATATAAATCTTTTACACGAGTATATACATGCATAAATGGATATTGTATAATAATATTTGTAATATTATTATATTTGTTGTTTCTGCGTATGTGTAAATAATGGAGTATATATCAATTCAAAATACATACATTCGAATAATATTTTTCTAAAAGTTGTAAATTAAAAATTGTAAGGTAATATTTATATTTTTTTCTAAATTTAAAAAGTGATGTTTGATGCTTTATATATTATTATTATTATTTTATTATATTATTATATTATATATATATATATTATATATATATATATATATATATATATATATATAATAAGTGCACCATGATTCATTTACACTATGACTATTAATCGATAAAAATGATCAAATAAAAGATATATAAAAGTTAGTTTCATCATTTTTAAAATAGTGATAGAAACAATTATAGAAGACTGTGTGCAAGTTTCTAGTCATCAGTGAAACATTTATAAATTATCGTCGATACATAAAATCGACTCCAACACTTAGTTTATTGTTACAAACGTTTATAGCTTGCGAATTTATCAATCAGTCAAGCTTTGTAAACTGATATATAATAGTTAGTGTCATCTTTTTTCTATAACAGTGATGAAAACGATTATAGAAGGTTGTGTACATGTTTCTAATTATAAGCGGAAACGCTTATAAGTTATCGTGGATACGTAAAAACCAAGCTTAACGAATACGTAAAATCGAATCCAACATCTCACTTTATCGTTTCCAAACGTTTATAGTCTTCATGTTTATCAATCATTCAAGGTTTGTAAACTGATAAATGCTAAGAAAATATTCCAATGCACTATGATTCAATCAAAACTTCCAAATGAAAAGATATATAATAGTTAGTGTCATTTTTTTCTATAACAGTGATGGAAACGATTATTACAGGTTGTGTACATGTTTCTAATCATAAGTGGAAACGTTTATAAGTTATCGTGGATACGTAAAAACCAAGGTTAATGAATACATAAAATCGAATCCAACAACTCAGTTTATCGTGTCCAAACGTTTATAGTCTTCATGTTTATCAATCATTCAAGGTTTGTAAACTAATAAATGCTAAGAAAATATTCTTATGCACTATGATTCGATCAAAACTTCCAAATGATAAGATATATAATAGTTAGTGTCATCTTTTATATAACAGTGATGGAAACGATTATAGAAGGTTGTGTAAATGTTTCTAATCATAAGCAGAAACATATAAGTTGCCGTGGATACGTAAAAACCAAGGTTAACGAATACATAAGATCGAATCCAACAACTCAGTTTATCGTATCCAAACGTTTATAGTCTTCATGTTTATCAATCATTCAAGGGTTGTAAACTAAGAAAATATTCTTATACACTATGATTCGATCAAAACTGCCAAATGAAAAGATATATAATAGTTAGTGTCATCTTTTCTATAACACTGATGGAAACGATTATAAAAGGCTGTATACATGTTTCTAATCATAAGCGGAAACGTTTATAAGTTATCGTGGTACGTAAAAACCAAGGTTAATGAATACATAAAATCAAACCTAACATCTCAGTTTATCGTTTCCAAACGTTTATAGTCTTCATGTTTATCAATCATTCAAGATTTGTAAACTAAGAAAATATTCTTATACACTATGATTCGATCCATGCAAACTGCCCAATGAAAATATATATAATAGTCAGTGTCATCTTTTCTATAACAGTGATGGAAACGATTAAAAAAGGTTGTGTACATGTTTCTAATCATAAGTGGAAACGTTTGTAAGTTACCGTGGATACGTTAAAATCAAGGTTAACGAATACGTAAAATCAAATCCAACATCTCAGTTTATCATTTCTAAACGTTTATAGTCTTCATGTTTATCAATCATTCAAGGTTTGTAAACTGATAAATGCTAAGAATATATTCTTATGCACTATGATTCGATCAAAACTTCCAAATGAAAAGATATATACTAGTTAGTGTCATCTTTTCTATAATAGTGATGGAAACGATTATAAAAGGTTGTGTACATGTTTCTAATCATAAGTGAAAACGTTTATAAGTTATTGTGGATACGTAAAAACCAAAGTTAACAAATACGTAAAATCGAATCCAACGACTCAATTTATCGTTTCCAAACGTTTATAGTCTTCATCATTGTCAATCATTCAAGCTTTGTAAACAAATAAATGCTAAAAAAATATTCTTATACACTATGATTCAATTATAACTGCCAAATGAAAAGATATATTATAATTAGTATCATCTTTTCTATAATAGTAATGGAAACAATTGTAGAAGATCGTGTACATGCTTCTAATGATTAGTGGGAACGTATATAAGTTATCGTTGATACATAAAACTCAAACATATCATAGAAATCCTAAATCGTCAAAGTTAATGTTAGAGTTTGAAATAAAGTGTTTAGGGTTTGCTGAGAATTTTTAACATTATAAGAGTATAAAAGTGAGTCACCAAATATACCCTGAATCCCAGACATACCCTAGGAATGCTAAATCGTCAAAAGTTCATTTTATAGTACCTGTTTAAAATTATTTTAATGGTTTATGGTTTATAGTATTTTTTTGTATGATTTGAATCTCTTAGATTTATTTTACTTAGTTTTATGGGTTATGTATAATTTCTTTTTATTTATTATTTATTTTATTATAAATTTAGTATGTAAGTTAAAGTTTAAGGTTAAGATCAAAAACTTTAACAATATAATTTTTAGTGTTTCTTTCATATTTGAATTTAATTTATTAAACTTTATTGTGTATTTTATAATTTAAAATTAATTTCATGTTTTAGATTTATACTACAAATATTATTCTAGTGATTTATATAAAACAATCCACATTCTTTCCCACCACACACATCTACCGTTCCTACACCTGTAATACTCTTTTGTTTAAATTATTTATTCATTTCTGGTGTGTTGTGGAAGTGAAACAGAAACAAACTCCACATTTAATCCAGCCATCCTTTTTATTTTATATTTTTTTGTTTCAAATGAATGACTATGCTCCGTCACGACATCCTTTCCGTAGCTTAATTCTTTCTCAATAGAAAGAGATGAGCTTCATTTCTGTTCCGTGTCGTGTTGGTGATCATATATATAAACACCAAAACTGAACCATCTTAACTTTTGCGTTCCCGTGCAACCCGGCTGAGGAGGAGCAAGCAATCCAGGTGACAACGAGAAGTTAGGAACAGGGAGGAAAACACGATGCCGAGACCAGGACGAAGGTGTGAAGGCACGGCCATGGGATCAATTGCTCTCGATCTGCGGCCAGGTCTTGGAATAGGCCCCTTCACTCTAGGTATTGCCCTCTCAATTCTGTCCCTCTATATGCATGTCGGGATGAAGATTCTTTGGTTCGAGGATGTGAATTTGATGATTCAAGTGGTCAATTTTTGTAGCTTCGCTTCCAATTGGAGCAGAAATAGTGTTGTTCCACTGGTTGATCACTTCGGATTTCCTTTCCCTTTTAATTGCATGACTTCGAACCAGTCATATTAATCTACTAAAACTTCAGCTCTTTCTGTTGCTCCTTTATAACCTCTGTGTCAGGGATGCCGATATGCGAAGCCTTCTCTCAAATTGAGCAGCAGCCCCACATTTACGATGTGGTGCACGTGAAGTATTATGACGAGGTACGATCCTCAATCAATTAAAGTGCTATGCTTTCAAGTCTTACCTTATCTGTCGCCGACTCCTCCTGACTCTATCTGGGATATCATGTTTGTAATTGCCATAAATGACACTTTCTCTATAAACTTCTTACCTCTTGTTAATCGGAAATGAAAGGTATAATGTCATATTGTGATTCGATGCTTAAATTACCCTGTGTAAGTTGGAGAAACTGGCTAGCTGGTCTACATCTCGTTGGACTCAGCTATCTTTCCCCTCTTCGCAAAGTGTGTTTCGAATTTGTCATCGTTCATGTGTGACATTATCTATCATTATGTTTGTATCTGCAGGAACCGTTAAAGCTGGACATTGTTATTAGCTTTCCTGATCATGGTTTTCACCTTCGGTTTGATCCTTGGTCACAGGTTTGTGGTCATTTCAATGTGCATTTGTGTAATGGGGTCACCTCTGTATTTGAATGTGTCATTTTGACCTGCAAAAGTCATTTATACAGTTTATGAGCTTCTTTTGAATTTCACTAGTTATGTTAATCCACAAGAGCAAGATAAGAAGAAAACATATGGCTACGTGGTAATGCTGTGATGTTTTGTTTCTCTAAAGCTATTCAGTTTTAACTGTCATATGCCTTGTTAGATCACTTCACAGTTTTTCTTCTACTTCATAGTGGGTCTTTTGCCTTCTCAATTGTTCATCCCAATTCATTTACCTTATCTACACTAGATTGTGCGCCCTTGAATTTTCTTTTCAGAGGCTTCGACTTATCGAAATATATGATGTTAAAAGGCTTCAGATGCGTTACGCTAACTCACTGATTGGGTGGGTTGCTTTCTTCGCTCAAAATTTTGTCTTCTTGCACATGCTGGCAGTTAAATCTGAATTTTAGTCTGCATTCAGGGGACCCACAACTCTGGCTACATTTGTTGCCGTTTATCAGCTATTTGGTCCAACATTTCCTGGAACTTATGACAAAGAAAGAGGCATTTACACTCTGTTTTACCCAGTAAGTGTGTTGTATTGCTGTTATCTGTCTTGTCTATATCCATTTGGTTTCATGACACTGAAGTCGGTGAAATCTGTCCTCTACAGGGATTATCATTTGCCTTTCCAATTCCAACACAATATACTGATTGTTGTAATGATGGGGAAGGTGAGTTCTTTCAAGTTACCTCTGAACATTATCTAAACTCAGCAATAAGATGATGGTTCTTGGCTATTTTTATACTCTTTGTCAGCGGAGCTGCCGTTGGAGTTCCCTGATGGCACAACGCCAGTTACATGCCGTGTTTGTATATATGATAGCTCTGCGGATAAGAAAGTGGGAGTTGGATCCTTTTTGAATAAGGCGGTGGCTCCTGCACTTCCAGCTGGTAGTCTATACATGGAAGAGGTTCATGTAAAGGTTTAACTTCTCCTGAGTTCTGGCATTTGATAACTACTGGGATAATGCTTTTGAATAAGTGGTCTGTATCTTCTTATGAGCAGAATTTGCTGAATCTGTAATAGGTATGCAGTATGCTTACGTGCAGTGTGCTTTGTGACGTTATTTTAGTTGGGATTTGAAAGCACAACTTAGATTAGTTGATCAGAGTAGTAACAAAATCTCATTTGTTTGATGTGATCAAATTATTTGTATATGTGTTGATCATGTGAAAAGGAAACAACTCTGTTTAGGTGGATTTACAGGGATCCATGCCTTTTACAGGTCATATTCCATATCTCTTGTGGGAGTTGATGGCTTCTTTTCTTACACCTTTTATCCAAGGGAATCACTTTCCTAGTTTCTTGTACTATAGTTCTTGTTTTTTTTTTTTAAATGTTACCTTATTGAGAATCTATAGAGACAAATTAATGCTTTCTCTTTCTAACCCTTTCAGTTGAAGTGATGAGTTTGGATCTAATCTTGAAGAATTTGGCATAGTTGTCTTATAGAAGTGTTTTTAGCTTCTTTGACATGACTTTTATATTATTTCTTCATTCAGCTGGGAGAGGATTTGTTGTTTTCTGTTGGAGGTCAACGCATTCCTTTTGGTGCATCCCCTCAGGTATGTTCACAGCATACTGCAATCTGTATTCTGGGTAGTGCTCTATTAATATTTTGCTTTTGACACCTGATCTCCTGAAGTGTTGCTTTTTGGAATTAAATATCAAATATGAACTATATATGAACAAGGTGGTTGTTGCTATCATAATGTGCGCTATGCTTTATCTACATAACTGCCTTTATGATTATCTCAACCTGCAGGACATCTGGACTGAATTAGGTCGCCCTTGCGGAATATATCAGAAGCAGGTAGTTTTTACTCCACTTGATAAAGTGTAGATTTGAATTTGTAATTCCGAGAAAGATTGGGGTTCGGGGAGCATTACATGTGAGCTTTAGGTTTTACCTGTATTACATTTATTGGTAGGTTTAATTTACTTTCTGATAGTTAAGGGACAACTTTTGAGATTCAAGCATACTTTGTTGGCACACGACTTTATTTAAAAGGAAAGGCTGTTCTTGTTAGATCCTTTATCAGGTTTTCCAGACTTAGAGATTCTTATTGTTACAAATTCAGGTTGATCAGATGGTGATTCACTCGGCCTCTGATCCTCGTCCACGAAGCACTCTTTGTGGAGATTACTTCTACAACTATTTTGCTCGCGGTCTGGACATATTATTTGATGGCCAGGTATTATGTATAATTTTCTCCTTTTACCCTATTTGACTTGGTCCGAAGCTGCAACAGATTATCAGTTACTTGATTACTCATTCAAATTCTCTTTCAGACTCATAAAATCAAGAAGTTTGTGCTGCACACAAATTACCCTGGACATCCAGATTTCAATACATATATGAAGTGTAACTTTGTCATCCATAGTTTAGAATGTGAGTATCGCCCTTGATAGTAAGTTTGAAAGTACAATGTACTTGATTGCTCCTTATCTTTGTGATCTCTTCTGCAGTTGGAGATTCTTTCAAAGAAACAGGTGGTGGAAAGCACTGTATCACTCCAAACACAAAGTGGGACCAAGTGAAGGTTGGTGCAGTGCTATGAGAGGAAAAGACGAGCTTCGTTGGCTTATCTTGAAAATGATAAATTGAAAAGAATATCAATTTTTGAATGAAAATTTAAGACACCCTTATTATACCAGCTGGACATGTTTAGCTTGGGGAATTTTGTTGTTATTCTGGTTTGTTCTTTTTTTTTGATAAGTGGTTGAAAGTTCAACTTATGAGCGATACTAAGGTTCTAAATGAACCTTTCTCGCAATACGGTAACAGTGAGTTTTGAACCCAGGACCTTTGGTTAAGGATACCACTCCACTACCGACCAAACCACTGTTCTTACTGTGCAATACCTTAAGAGTTTTATTCTCTTTCAGGATATTCTTGGAGATTGCGGCCGAGCTGCTATACAGACTCAAGGCTCTGCAAATAATCCTTTTGGCTCGACTTTTGTGTATGGCTACCAAAATCTTGCCTTCGAGGTGGGTTACTCACTCGTCCTTAACAATGAAAATCTTGGATCAGAATTTTTTTTCCCTTGTACTTGGATATCGAGTGAGACTGGTTTTTGGTATTACAGCTTATGGTAATGATTCCTGTAATGTACTATTACTAACTTGTGAGTTTGTATGCAGGTCATGAAGAATGGTCACATTGCAACTGTGACTCTGTTTCAGTCTTGAACACAACAGAACTGGTAATTGAGAATGTCCTGACGCTCTAATTAAAGACCTAATATCTTGTTACTTTGTGAGCAGGGGCGGATCTAGAGGGGGCCGGGGCCCCTAAAACTTTTGAAAATTTGTAAAATGCTCTTATAAATTTTTGAAAAATAAAATAATATAATATTTTAAAAAACAATAGTGTCAAAAAATTTTTTGGCCCCCCTAAACAAAAGATCTGGGTCCGCTACTGTTTGTGAGTTCAACTTCTACATAACGTGACAACACCTTAATCTTGCAGGAAGAATAGATGAACTTGTGGGATCCCAAAGATGGCAAACATAGTTTGCCTTTAGCTGAAAACAGCAGAACGGGGCAAAAAAATCAAGTATTTGTACAGAATAGCTCGTGTAATGATTTGTTTTGTACAGGCTCTGTTATTACTTGTACATGTTTTATGGATCTCAATTACTTGTGACGCTTCTGCCGGTATCAAAATTCCGTTGAATTGATACAAAAGTCTTATGAATTGAAACATAGAGGGCAACTATACTTTTTCACTCTTCGGTGAGAGCATGTCTTTGTATGTCCCCGCTCGGTTCAAACTCTGGGCTAGGGTTCACTAGTAAAAAAAAAAACCTATTTCAGCGTCTCTATTTTGGCGGTTGTACTCACATTCACTGAAATAGGACCCCGAAAACTTCTCCGTGTAAAAAAATATCTATTTTGACGGTTTCTAGTTAGGAACTGTCGAAATAGGGTCGTCGATTATTGTGTGTGTAAAAAAAGACACTTATTTCGGCGGTTCCTAGCTAAGAACCGCTGAAATAGGGTCTTCGATTATTGTGTGTGTTAAAAAAAGACACCTTTTTGGGTGGTCCTTAGTTAGGAATCGTCGAAATAGGGTCGTCCCGGTTCAAATTTTCACAGTTCTGGTTTTTTTAGTCTATTTTGGCTGTTCTTAGATAAGAACTGTTGAAATAGATGAATTTTTTTAAAAAATCGCGCCCGCTTCCGCCTTTTTTTTCTGACGTTTCCTCTCTCTCTTCATTCTGTTC
This sequence comes from Limonium bicolor, assembly GCA_023374045.1. Taxonomy (NCBI): domain Eukaryota; kingdom Viridiplantae; phylum Streptophyta; class Magnoliopsida; order Caryophyllales; family Plumbaginaceae; genus Limonium; species Limonium bicolor. Next base: position 395,830,478 of record CM041776.1, on the reverse strand, counting down.
ATGTCTCCGCTCCCCTCTCATTCCCTTCTTGTGTCTGCTCCTCCACCTCCCCCTTCATTCTCTTCTTAATCTGTTCCGCCTCCCCCTTCATTCTCTTCTTGTGCTGCATCTCGCTCAACAAATTGAAGACGGGGTTGTTGTTCATCCCGAACCGGTAATATATTCGAACTTATCTTATTCTCTGGTGAACAAGGAATGTATACATGCTCTATGTGTTTTCATTATCTTCTTTGTGTCTACAAATATATTTATTCTCTACACCGTAGGTAATTTTGCAACTTGTGAACAAGGAACATGTTTTGCGCGCTCTCTTCGCCTCAACAATGAGTTGGCGAACAAGAAAACATGCTCGCGCCTCAAGGTAATTCTGCAACCCGAACTGGCGAACAAGGAACATGCTCTGCGCGCCTCTCTTCTCTGTGTCTCTGTAATTTTGCAACCCTAACTGGCGAAAGGAACACCTCTGCGCCTCTGTAATTTTGCAACCCTAACTAGCGAGGTTGAAGACGAGGCAACAATAACAATTTTTTTTTAAAAAAAATTACACCTATTTCGGCGGTTGTTAACTAGGAACCGCCGAAATAGGTGTGTTTTTTGTTCAAAAAATGCACCTATTTTGGCGGTTCCTAGCTAACAACCACCGAAATAGGTGTGTTTTTTTGTTCTAAAAACGCACCTATTTCGGCGGTTCCTAGCTAACAACTGCCAAAATAGGATCGCACACCTATTTCGGCGGCCTCCATTTTGACGGTTCAGAACCGCCGAAATAGGCCCTAAACAACCGCCGAAATAGGTCTATTTTGTACTAGTGGTTCTAGCGTTTCCTCTTCTTGTTTTGATTTCTCCTGGGCGTCAACTTGTTTCTTCAAACAATCGCGAGTTATCTTTGTTTTCTTTCATTCTTGGACAGTTTCTCCCTGGATGGAGTTCTACCAGGAGGAACAGTGGGCTAGTTTTGGCTGAGTTTGTGTTCCATGTGTCTGACTGGGAAGGTAGGGTTGCTGGTATAGTGGTGCGTGTTTACTGGTATAGTGGTATGTCTTTAGCTGGGAACAATGTCGATACAAACCTGAATTACGTCATGGAGGGCTCGAGTAAACTGCTGTTGGACCTCTGTCTTAGGGACGACGGAGGATTTGGAGTACGTGCTAGCTAAGGACCATGGTTTTCTGATTGATCTCTTGTTGACAGTGACGACCCTTTCAAAAAATTCCTTCCAGTGAGTTCCCCTTTCAATGTTAGAATTCTAGACATCCCTCTTCTAATTTTCCAAACACGAGTTAGCATAAATGATGGACAACAAAATTGGATCATTCTTGGATTTTGTGAAGGGAGATGACCAGTCCAGTTCTTTCGTGTAAAGGGCCTAGTGGATGAGACTGCGGCTGTGAATAGACATGTGATGGTTCTTATTGATTGAAACATGGGGTTTAAAAGCTAACTCTTTGAATGACTCGTGAATATGCTTTTATTGTGGTAAATTTATCCCCAATACTAGGGAGTGCAACAATAAAGTGTAGGCCGGGGATGGTGGTTTTCGTAAGGTGTGGCTCATGGGTTAGGGACATGGACAAGAAGGTCAAGTAGTATGGAGGTGGTGATGGGCGGGAGAGGGACGCTAGACGTGAGAAGGGGTTTGAGAGAGAAATGATGGGAAGGTGATGCGGAATGGGGTCAGGAGGGAGAGTTGCTGATACCCAACAAAGAGGTTACAAATGTTGTGAGTAGTTGATGCAACGGGAACCCAATAGGGAACCTGTCATGTGCAATAAAATGGGAGTTGGAAAAATCGAAGGATGAGGGGTCCTTGGAGGTTGTTTTTATTGAAACAAAATGAGGAGGATGAAAGGATAAAGTTTTGTTTGTGTGAAAAGCTCTATGTAGGGAGATATTGTGTGCAAACTACCTGTAATAAAGGAAGTAGAGTTGACCTCGAGTGATGATTAAGGCTGCCTGAAACGATGAATTGATTTCTCTTCCAACGACAAAATCTTCTAGTTATAAGATGAGTTTTGGGAGGAAACAAAGAGATTTTAACTACATTTAATGGGTAGTGTTTGAAGAAGCGATGGTCTAGGCGAAAAGCTAATGCAGAGAAAATGAAGTATTCTGTTCACCATGTGGATGGTTCTTGGAGGAGTGGGTGGAGGTTGGAGATGCACATACTTATGGCTGGTCGGACACTAACCTAGAGCATTTTCCATGAAGTATTTTGAGAGACCTTACATCATTGTACTGAGGGTTCTGTTGTGCATGGGTTTTGGTGATGTTATTGAAACCATGTATGGTTCAATGCATAGTATAAGGAAGAGGATTTGAGGGAGAATGAGGGTTCATCTTACTTATGAGGATGAATGTGACATGGAAGATGTTGGATGTAATTAATATACGCTCACCTTCTCAGATAAGAGGTTGGATGATTGGAATAAACTCAGTCGCATTGACAAAGCGATACCCATGACGAAGTGGATGGCATTGCTAAAGTCAATCATCTAAGATGGGGTCACTTTAAAATCATCGCCCAACTAAGGTTGTCCTCAAGGTATACACGTAAAGGGTTTTGACCATTCATGTTTGAGAATCACTGCAAATGAAGAAGGATGTAAACGAATTGTGAAGAAGGTGTGGGAACGGAGGTGGTTTGGTTTTGGGGTTGAGGTGGTTGTGTGGGTGGAGGTTGCATGAGTGGCGAAGGAAAAACATAGTATGGGGAAGACATTATTGGATGGAAAAAGGAGCAATTCTATCTGGGGAATTGTGGAGGTGATTAAAAGGAAAAAAAAAGAAAAATTATAGATATTGACTTGTAATTGTATAAATAGAAGATAAGAATGGCTCAAATATCTAGGTAGAGATGGTTACAAGAAGGGGAGATATACACCGAATATTACGCCTAAACGCTCACTTGGTGCCTGGTGTGGAGCATCAGGTTAGTGTTGACATGAATAGGGAGATGGGAAACTATATGAGGAGGAGGAGGTGGTGCCCATTGTGAATAAAATAGCAAGACAAAGCCCTATGCTCATATGGGATTAACTGCATGTTTTTTAATGACATCACGGGCAAAGAAGCATGGTGAATATGCTATGCAAGTCAACTTGGCGAAACAATATGAGCAGCTTAAATGGGCTTTTGTTTATGGCCGAAGACAACATGGGTAATGATTTGAGATGGGTGGGAATAGTTCAGAGGTGCACTACATCCTCATTAATGTCTTCATTGATTAATGGATACTCGGGGCAGACTTTCTTCTCTTAACGTGCACCTTACCTTTTTATATGTTTCTCGGAGGCACTTTCCTCATCCACTGGGATTACAATGAGTATGAGGATGTTTAAGGGCATCACAATCGATATTGGGGTGCCACAAATTTATAGTCTCATCTTTGCAACGATTGCAATTTTTTTGTGAAGCAACACAAAATACAAGGTTTTTTCACTAAGATTATTGAGGATTTTTTAATGGAAATCAAATAGTTAGTAACCAAAAGTCAAGCCTGATGCTTTCATATATTGAGAGTTCAAATTTCATTTGTGGACTAGGCAGATAATTGGTCAAACATTTGGAGTGAAGGAGACCCCTGAGACGGGCAATTATTTGGGGTTACAAGCAAAACAGGCAGAAATAAGATGGAGACTATGAGTTTAATAAGGGAAAACAATGCAAAAACAAAAGGATCCAAGGTTGACCATGGAAGGTCTGACAATATTTCATATTGGGGATTTTCAAGAGTCGATCTCAACTTTGTTATGCAAGATTTTAAAATCCCAAAAAGGATTATTAAGGACCTGCATTTTTGTACTTCATCTTGTTGGTGGAGTGGGTGTGTTTCAAAACAGTTTTACACTAGAATAAGTGGAATGATATGTATAAAATTATAAGGGATGGTGGATTGGGGTTGCGTGATGTTAGCATCCTCAATGATGCTCTTAGGGGGTGTTAATATTGGAGGTTGCGCCGCATTTGTTGGTCTTGATATTGTTAAGGATGAAGCATCATCAAGGAAAGAGCTAGCTAAAGGCTAAACTGATGCACACACCAAGCCTAATTTAGCGTTATTTGATCACTATTATGGGCCTTATTACGAAGGGATATAAGAGATTAATGTTAACAGTGATGAGAAAGTGTGAGCTTGACAAATAAGTGGTTGCTTGAGTTACCAAGAAAAAGACCTCAATCTATGTTGGCCTGCCAGAATATAAGTCGTAGACTAGTCAGTTGCTTATTGATGAAGATATAAGGTTTTAACGGGAGGAGAAAGTGAAAGAATGGTTTGATGAAGATGAAGCTCACATTATTCTTTTGATCATATTGAGATTCGGCTAGTTGTGTGAACAATTGGTTTTGAGGGATGTCAAGATGTTATGACTACATCGTAAGTGTAAGATATGCATATTTTCTTATACATAGGATGCTAATGTTGGCTATGCCCTCGACGTCTAGTGAAAACTTAATGGTTTAAGAGATGCTGAGGATCCTAAACTTAAATTGAGTATATCTTACTTGCATTGACCTTTGAATAAGACCATTCACAACCTTTCATTCATTAGAATAAAAGAATAACTAAGAAGTCTATAAAAAAAAAGGGTCACTTCATATATGTCAATGGTTATAGGATGAAGCCCAATGTGCTTATTGGTCCCCTTAATTATACTATTTAGGACTTATAACTGTGACCTAGGATAGTTGAGAAGATTTAGAAGAAATATCTTCTTGAAAAGAAGTTGATAACTCATTTAGAGTTGTTGTAGTTGGTGACAGACCCCTCAAGGGTAATGTAACATCCCAGTATCCCATTGTTGTTGTAACACCTTGAATTTCAGACCCAAAAACTCGAAACAATGCAGCGGAAGACTTATAACTCAATCCGGGGGTGCTACCGCCACAACCACCCAAAGATGATTCCTAAGGCTAATCTGTTAAGCCCACCAAACCAAACTAAGCATAAACTTCAACTTCATATTAAACATAAGGGCCAACTACAACCTTCCATTAAGCTTAAACTAGAGTTGGTTTTAGCGGTAGCTACCAGCTTACACACCATTCATCCATAGACCAAACCCAAAAGGCCACAAACCAAATCAAAAACCCACGGACCACATGTCCGTAACCAAAAGTCTTAAGCCACCACAACTCCCTTAGCTACTAAACTTTCCAAAATAACTTACAACATTGTCTTGTTTAACTTGCATTAAAGAAACTAGAAATATTACAACAACTAGAAACCATAAGGCCCAACATATTTCATAAACCTTCTCCTGGTATGCAGCCTAAAATAAGCCAAGGCACGATAAGTGACCCTCCTAATCACCACCACAAGGACACTGTCTCTCCTTACGATGTCGTTGACCAAATAGATGCTAAGAAAATGGTTGATGGAAATTTCTTCTTCAAAATATATATAGTGCCATCCACATATAGCTAGTAGTCTGCAACCACAAAACTCATACAAGCAAAGAAAGGGGTTGCAGTTGCAAATCAGTAAATTGAGTAACTTCACCACAACATGTAAAATACCTTTTCTCTTTGCAAAACTTTTGCATAACTTAAACATTGCATCAGAATCAACACAATCATGGAATGATTAGGTCACTGCATTACATAGACAGCAACTTACCTTAGCACATTAGCATAAGAAAATACAACAATCATCGGTAATAAACATTAGGCATAACAGCCCCCAGATAACTCTTTCACTTCAGATAATTCATCCACCTAACCCCATGTCCTTAAGTGTGCACACCCCCTATGAATCATCAGTCCATAGAGTAGATCATGATGGCTTAGCTCCAATACATTGGTAGGAGTAAATAAAAGACCTCAATACATTGGTAGAGGTAATCACAACAAACTCCAATACATTGTTAGGAGAAAATAATCAACAATCACTTAAACAAAAGGTTAGGAACTTCCTTGAATCACCCTACACTTCCATATCAGTATAGCACAAGTTATAGCATCACAAAGGCAATATAATCAGACATAGCAACTGTTGGACAGAAACAACACAAAACAACATTTACAATTCACCATTGTAACAATTTATGCACTTATGTGCATCCAAGCAATCTAACTAAGTTACACTTGAACCAACCTGCCAAACAGCTTCTTATAATCAATATAAACTCAATTGATCACTAAAACACAGAAGAACCAACTCACATAAACACTCTTGGCTGTACAAACAACAACAATAGCAATGAAGGTTGAACATTCAACAAAGATTCATCTAGGAAATAACACCCGATAATAATTTAATAAATTCAGGGAGTGTCACAAGGTTGTCACATGAAATCATAAACTGACACATTGTTTGTAATTAACGCTAGGGCCGTAGCGAACTCCGACCAGGACACCGTGTGTGAGACTACTTGCTTCTGATCCAGGTATGGACATGTGTGGTTCGTATGTTGCCGTGTTACACGGCTTGTGTGCTGTGTGCCTTGTTTGTTTATGACCACAAGACTAATGCATGAAAACGGATGTTTGTTTTACCGTGCTTATTTGTCTGTTGTGAGCTGGTGTAAGGCATGTGAATGGATTGATTATCTTCCTTGCTTACCTGCTTGCTATTATTGTGCCTATTGTTTGCGCGCACACAGTAGTGTAGTCCCTTCTCGTTGATGAATCCTTGAGATGAAACACAACGAACTTCGTAAACAAACCAAAGGAACTACAAAAAAGGGAAACTCCTCTTAACTATAGAGGACCTCTAAAGACACCCACTATGGTGTCGAATTATCAAAGATGATGATAAGCCAATGCCTTGAGAAGGAATAGGGAGACGGACCCTTTGTATCCGGGGTAGAGACCAATAAGATTAAAAGGAATAGGGAGACGAACCCTTCGTATCCGGGGTAGAGACCAGAACATTGAAAAGGAATAGGGAGACGGACCCTTTGTATCTGGGGTAGAGACCAATAATCTAAAAAGGGATAGGGAGACGGACCCTTTGTATCCGGGGTAGAGACCAACAGTATAAATAGGGAGACGGACCCTTCGTATCCGGGGTAGAGACCAATAATATCAAAAGGAATAGGGAGACGGACCCTTTGTATCCGGGGTAGAGACCAGAGCATTAAGAGGCATAGGGAGACGGACCCTTTGTATCCGGGGCAGAGGCTAGTAACATGGAAAAGGAATAGGGAGACGGACCCTTGGTATCCGGGGCAGTGGCCAGTAACATTTAAAAACAATAGAGAGAGAAAGAGCTATCCGGGAATGGAGGATTAGCTATGGACAAGATGTTCTCCAAATTGTGGTGATAAGAGAACTCACAAGTAACCCTTAAAGAAACAAGGAAAGATGAGCACCTACATGAGATGGTCACGGGATCTAAATTACATCCCCAGACCTGGTGCAAGGAAAGAGAAAGAAAATACACTTTAAGGGAACAAGAGAAAAGAAATGAAAACACACAACGCTCGTACGATCCCATAGTGAGGATCATGGGTATTACATACCTATGCACACGTTTTATTATGTACATGATTGCTGTTGTGTACTAGAAGCTTGTTGTGCTTGGTTGTTGTTGCTAATGTGTTACTCCTTTAAGTGTGTATGATATATGATGTACTATGGTGGTTTACTGCTTTATTCTAGCTTGTAAATTGACTTAATAATATTCGACCAAGTAGTCGTGTGGCCCGGTAACATACGGGCTACACACGTTCATACTCAGCGTAGTTTGCTGAGTCCTTTACAACCCAATTTTTACAGGTATTGTGCCGGGCGATAACGGAGCGTAGGCGGGATGGCTACCATGGGGGTAGTCCATCAGGGCATGACTTTTAAGTTTGTAGTAGTATGTGTAATATATGGGTTGATACTAAACCCGAGATGTAATTCTTAGTTTATGATTTGGTAGTTTTGTTGTAGACACTCGGTAATTAGGAATTGTACTATGTATTGTTTATGAGTTTGTATTGAGGGCTGTTTCCAGTCATGCAGACCGTAACTTGGTGTTGGGGGTATGGTTGTGTCAACCACGTGGGTGGTTGGCGTCTGTGACACCCGAATGATGTTGAGAATCCGCTGCACAGTTGTCTTGTATTAAGGCTAGGAGCTTGTTGTACTACTGGATGCTTATTCGGGGGAGGGGGGGTGTTACAAGAGATTACTTAACAAGTAGGTAACTAATGGGGTAATGACATGTGGCTAGTTTGCCTTTGTTTTTCATTGGTTGGTTTATGCTGAAAAAGTAGGGTGATGACACCTAGCATCTTTCTAAACTCATTTGCAATGTTGTCTTGGCTGAAATGATGAGTTTTGTAGAGCTTTAAATGATAGAGGACAAAGCTAATTAAGAGTGAATAGTGAAATAACATTGTAAAACCAAATAGTAATACTTGTACTTTCCTAGGATTATTTGCTAATACCATTAGTGACTTCTCTTGTAAAAATCGGCTAGGCTAGTTACCAAGATGAGAATAATGTCTTTTATACTCATATAATACAAGATAGCTAGTTAATCAACTTACTTATGCAAGTACAACACCAAAAACAAATGTTAAAACATGCATTAATTTATGGCAATATAAGAGCCTGTATTTTCCTTATTTTGCTGTCTATTTTTAGAGCTTTGTTTGATATCCTAATAACATGTTACATTAGATAATATCTAGCTAAATACCTTTGGTTATAATTGGCATTAAGAGAGGATAAAACCAACTAGTCATTACATGCACAACTTAGCACTAATTGTACATGTTAGGAGTTTCTATTTGTCTAAGTTGGAATCTAATGACTCCTATGAGAAGTAACATAGTTAATACAATGTATTGGTGTCATATAAACACATTCACATGATCCTAACACTCTAGACCACAGTAAGAGACAATAAAAGGTGTATCTTACGAGCTATGGTTTTCTGGGGTATTTCAGTTGTGATATTGTCTGTTTTGCTACAACTCACTTTTGTTTTTGAGGGGCTCATTCCCAGTCAAAAGGCTTCACAACAAGGAGAGGTATCCCCACTCATATAGTGAGTGGTTCATTCTTACTCCAATCGATGTGGGAGGTAAACCTCAGAGGTATTACACTTCATCCCCCGTGGGAGCCCGGTGCCCTCACTGGCTACCGGCACACCGACCTGGGTCTAGCTCCGATACCAACTGTAACAACTCAGTATTCCATTGTGTGATATTGTCCATTTTTCTGTAGCTCACGGTTTTGTTTTTAAGGGGTCAATTCCCACTTAAAAGGCCTCATAACAAGTAGAGGTATCCCCACCCATATAAGGAGTGGTTCGTTCCCACCCCAATCGACGTGGGAGGCAAACCTAAGGGGTATTACAGGTAACCTTGGAAAAAAATTGAACTCATCTGGTTACCCATTAATAAGACAAACCATCGACATAAATGATATGTCACCATCAAGTTCATCTTATTGATAATAGTCATCGACCCATAAAGAAAGTCTAATTGACTTTTGGGATGAATCTGGACTAGATTATTCCTAAATAGAGGGAGTATGATTTTTGCAACCTATGTAGACTAGTCCAATCCAGCTCGATCCTATCTTTAGTTCAAACTCATAAAAATAAGCGATTAAACTTTCCCATTGTATTCACGTCCTGGATTATTTTCAATCTCAACTCCTCACTGTCACTATTCCAGCTTCTAAGTTTATATCCCGAGTTTCACTTCTTGTTATTTTCCTAGTTAATCAATCTAAGATTGACCGCAAAGCTAGAAAACAAGAATTAATAATGATCAGTATAATTTCATCGAAGATCATAAAAAGAAACTAGGCAAAGACCTAAATTTGCTTGAGATATAGTAATGTTAATTAGTAAAAGAATAGTACAAAATCAATAGTAAGAAAAACAATGGAACATCATAAAGTGGCTAAATCATTTTCTAAAATCTATCATTCTACTCCATGTCTGTTCGAGATAACTTACCGAAGAGTTGTGAAGGAAAACCCAAGAAAGAGAAATAAAAGGAGAAAGTTCCAACAAAAATCTAAAGAAGAAATCTGTTTGGTCGGATTCCTTCTCAGGATCTTGACATTCGATATATGCTTCATAATGCTTTTGAAACTCATATCGATGGAGAGTGAAAAAGGAGGGTGGGAAAGGAGAAAGGAAAAGAAGGAAGAGACTAATACGGGTGAAGGTTACTTCTTGGGTATGTGAGACGTTCTACATCATAAATGATGATTAAGACCTAAGTTAAGAAACTTAGAGAGAAGGTTCTTGCTGACACATAGAGACAAAGTGTGAGAGAAAACATTATAATAATATTTTGGGAAATTTCACCAAATACCACTGAGTTTTTGTTTAATTCATGATAACACTGAGTTGTTACTTATTTCTTTAAATAACACCTTGTCCCATATTTCGTTAGCTACTCCATTAATATCCCTAGAAAAAAGACTAAACTACCCCTGTTAATGGTTAAACGAAAATGGTATCTTATAGAATTTATTAGTATGACAAATCACTGTTAGATTGTTAATTAATAGGGATAGTTTAGTTATTTTCTAGAAATACTAATAGAGCATTTAACAGAATATGAGATATAGTGTTATCTGTGAAATAAGTAAAAACTTAGTGTTATCCTGTGCAATTTAAAAACACAGTGGTAGATCATGAATTAAGCAAAAACTCAATGATATTTGATGAAATTTCCCCAATATTTTTAATGGGTGGAATCCACTTTCCTCTTACGATGGTTTGTGCATGTTTTTGAAGCGGCATTGTCCAGCTTCACCCATACTAGTTTGTGAAGGTTTAGAATTTTCTAGAACTTAGTTTTTTTTAAAAAAAAATCTCCAAACTGCATAGAATTTCTTGGGAGCTCTAATAAAAATGGCTAGATTAACTCATAGAAGATGAATTCCTACACAAACTGAAACAAATCAATTGCGTATAAAACAAAAGGGTATGCATGAAATGAATATGAATGAAATATGATAATTAAGGATAAACATAATAAACATTTTCACGTTGAATTTGAAATATAATCTATATTCTTATCAAACATACATTTTGTTTGCATATGATTTAATATTTTGTTAACCTAATTACTCCAATATTGTTTGAAACATACCTTGCTTTTTCAGTACAATACATACCTATTGCATGAACTTTATATTAAAATCATAGTATAATCATGAAAGAATCGAGTATAATTTCAAGGCTAACATAAACAAATAAGTGATAAAGATATACATGATCGATATATAACATAACAAATATAAACTATGTTCTTTCGATCATGTGTGTCTCAAATATTTCTATAATTTTTACTAAATTTCAAAAGACCTTATGTAAAATAACATAATTTTTATAGTAATACATGTAAGAATAAAACATTTAATTATGTCATATAATTGTGTAATTGTCATATTAAAAATCAAAACCTAGTCATAACACTGTTAAAAAAGTTTTTTTCCTTTTGAGGTGGAGGTGTCCCTTCGGGATCTTCTTCTCTGGAATGCAGCGTACTATACTCTCTGGTGATAGGTTGCATGCAGAATCGCATGCAGAATCTAGCTAATCATTCCCCCTAGTTTGTGCGTTCAACTGGTTTTACTTGCATGCGTTTGTTTAGCCCATTTCCTTGTTCAGTACTCCAAGTTTTTTTTACAATCCCTCTTTCCTCTTCGTAACTTTATAATCCAACCTCCAAACCTCTCAAAATGATCATTTCTTGTCACCAAGTCTTTCGTTTTTTTAGTTACTGGTCATTTCTGGGTCTCTGATTTGTCAAAATCCTCTTTTTTCTCTTGTGCATGTCCTCTCCATAGAAAAGTTATGTCTCCTTTTAGGCTCGGATATGGATGGGGTAAAGAGGTGGTGGGATGAGCTAGTCACTAAATGTGCGGGATTGTCACTCACTGAGGAGGAAGGTATGTTTATGGAGGTTGACGAATCATGGGACGCGTGTCTTATTCTTTTCCTTTTGATGCATGTCTCTTAGGGCGTCTTTTTATATCCAAAACTACTGATGTGCATGTCAGGGAGAAAGTTCTCTCCAAAGCTTGGCAAGTAGAAGGTAATCTGAGAGTCCATCGCCTGGGTGAGGGTTTGTTCTTATTCCAATTTGCGGAGGTGGATGTTGTTCCAGCGATTCTGGGTCGGGGGTCGTGGTCGTTTGATAGGGGTTTATTAGTTTTGGTGCATGTGAATAAGTGGATTGCACCAGATGATCAAGAGTTCAAGAGTGTCCGGATATAGGTTAGAGTACATAATGTCCCCTACTGTTTTACCATGTCAACTTTGCGAAACGGCTAGGAAATCGCATTGGGTCTTTTATGGAATTCCATGGGGAGGGAGCTCATGGTGGTGGTTTTCTACGAATTAAAGTCCAAGTCAAAATTGATAAACCTCTGTTTCGCTACATTACTATTTCGATGGAAGGCCAGCCTAGGGTCTTGAAGCTTAGTTATGAGCATCTACCTTCAATCTGCTTCCACTGTGGCTTAATGACTCATGCCACTCGTGACTGTGCGAATAAACGAGATATGGCTCTACAAGGATTCCAGTATGGGCCATGGCATCGGGCAGGAGATTTAAGAGGTGAGTCAGCTGGTGGTGAGTATGTTGATCGGTATGTGGGGTCTATCAAACGGGTCAAGAGCCAGATGCAAGTCTAAGTCGTAGCATAGAGGAAGGGGTTAAGGAACGGTTGGATCATTATCCCTCTGGTGTCAAACAGTATGCAGGAGAGGAAGAGGTGCATGGTGATGATACCCAGTCAAGGCAAGATGATCGACCGGTCCTTATGTATTGGCTAAAGTTTGGCACTACCTCCTCAATGCGCAAACGAAAGGTGATAAATGTGAAGGATGTCAATACTCTTGATGAACTGCTTGATATGCAGGATTTGGACGCTAACTCAAAGAAAGGGAAGAGTTGTTTGTATGGTGTGGAAGGCCAGGAATCAACACAACCTTTTCCAAGGGTGACCTCGGCTGAGACCTAAGGCCGTCTGGAGCAATGAGTTGCCTAAGAGTGAACTTTCAGGGTCTGGGTGACCCCCAGCCAAAACGTTGGGTGCGGGACCTTATCCACGCGGAATAGCCCAATCTAGTTTTACTTTCAGAGACTAGACTCACAAGGTGTAAGATGCGTCGGGTGGAATGTGGATTGCATGGTTATGATGGCGGGGTGGTAGTCTGTTTTGGACATAGTGAAGGTGTGGCGATGTATGTTAGGCAAAATAGTAGTGAAACTATCTTGCTAACTATGGGCAGTGAACCCAGTCAAGGTCGTATCCACAAGGACTTCGCAACTATCTAACAAATTGTATGTTTAGTAGAAGTGCATAAATATATACAAAAATGCGTAAATGTAAATTGGGGGATTTTAGGCTTTTGGTTTGATTAAGGGAAAGTAAAGGACAACAATACAACTAAACTAACTAAACTAAGATAGATGTAGCCTGGGATAAATATTTGCACCCATCCTCCCCTTACTACCCATTGTCGGCCCTTGAACTAATATCTAAACAACGAGAAATTAACTAATAGCCATATCTTGGTCTATTAATCTAACCAACTTAGTCGGGACCCGAATGCTAGTTCAAATACTCAATTCAACCGGAAGCATTAAGCTTGAATCCATCCTAAGTTGCAATGCAATCCTCATCTCAAAAACCTTTGAAAATCGGCTAACATTGATTTAGTCCCCACGGTATATCTCTACTTCCAAAAACCTGTCCATAGAAATCCATAATAATGCTAAATTAATCAGCGATATCAAACCAACCAATTTAACATAATGACAATCAATTAGAGCATACCCTAAGCAAATCCCTAAATTAACAAAGACAATCTTAAAGGCCATAATCACTCAATAATCATCTTCAATTAAGAGCAAGGACTAAGATAAAGCATAAACATAAGTTCAAGGTTCAACAATGGAGTTTTAGGAATTTTGAGGCAAAATCCTCATCCCAAGCCACAAGGGAGGTTAAGCCTCCTTTAGAGCATAAATAAGATAGAGAGGAGAAGAATTAGCCATGGAAGAGGTTAGAGAAGAGGTTCAATGGTGAGGAGGCTTCTCCTCTTCTTTCCCTTCTTCTTTTTCTTTTCTCTTCTTTTCCTCTTTTATCTTTGTTTTGGGTCGTGGCTCTTGATACCCCTCTTTCCCCTATTCATTTTGCCTTTTATTCCTGTAAATGTGTTGTGTCTGAAGCCTTGTCCGGACTTGTATGTCCAAACATAAGTCGAGTGTTTACTCTCGGCTTGTGTCCAGACATGCCAGGTTGGACACATGTCTGGACTCAACTTGTACAGGCTTCCTATTCTTTGTTATAGCTCCGATTTGAGATCCGTTTGCGCCCACATTTTGTTCTTCTAGTTTACCTTGCTTCTAGATATGTTATTCTCCTGTTTGAGCCATTAATGTATGAAAATACCAGTAAAACATAAAACTATAAGAAAGCTAGCTATAGTGGAGAAATGTGTTGATAAAACATTGATAAAGCACATGAATACACCTTTAAAAAATGCTCATTTATTCACTCATCACACCCCCACACTTACCTTTTTGCTTGTCCTCAAGCAAAACCAAGCACCCAAGTAAGTAACGAATGCTCAAGACTAACAAAACTAACATAAATTATAGGATAAGAGAAGAAACAAAAATTGATTAAAACTTTCAAGGAGTGTGAACCATATCTTAGTGGTGGCATGGGTGTGCTTAGGGAAAACTAAAATTTAGAATTCCAGGGTATGATCCAGAGTGCTTCAAAGTTCTAAAGATTAGATGACTTGAAGAACTTTTACCATGGCCAACTTCTCTAAAGAATGGGCATTGAGAAGAAAACAAAAGGAAAAATAGATTTATGCATTTGTTTCACTTTTACATAAGAGGTGAGGAGATAAGAATTGGGCATGTAGCCTTTGCATTTAAGAACACACAACTCTCATTGATGGTTACCAATGGCGTCTCACAAGTTCCTTAGAGATTTTCACAATGAAATACTCCTTATCAATTCTTAAGAGAGAAGATGGAAGGAACCCCTACGCAATAAAAATCCAACCATTCAATATCACTTGGTCACACTGCATATAAAATGCTCCTCAAAAGTAATCAAAACGAAAATTTTGAGAATTTATCCCACAATTCATAATAGTATTTGTTCTTAATGAGAACAACTTACATCACAAGGGTCCAAGTTTATGATTTTGGACAACCATAAGATAAACAGAGAGATTAAGCATCTAATCATAAAATTCACCGAAAAGGTCACTCCCCACACTTAATTTGAACAATGTTCTCATTGTTCACCAAACAAACTGGGGAAGCTTTCAGAAGACCTTTTCAAGAAGTAAACAAAGAGAAAATGCAAGGGACACAAACAACATTATAGCATATAAGCTATTCCCACGGACAAAATCAAGCAGAGTCAAAATGAAAGAAGAGAAATGAAAGTATCAAAATAAAATAACTAGTACTCCCATGAGATTGTTGTTGCTTTCATCGAAACTCCCCCACACTTGAGCTTTAGCCTAAATTAGCATAGCTTGGTTGCGGTGTAGACTTTAAGTTGCAACTGCAAGAAACACTAGAAGCAACCGAACTACAAACGGGGTTAAGAGTTAGCAAAAATAAGATCAAATGAGAACTTGACAAATTAAAACAAAGAAAAATGAAAGAAATTTGATATGGGTTGCCTCCTGGGAAGCTGCACATCTTTAAGGTCTTTTGCTAGACCATACCACATTGAAGTCCGCCAGGGTTAAAAATGAATGTTGAAGTGAGCTTCAACGGGTGGGTAGGACGAGCATCATTTTTCTTTGAAGAATGGCCCAAATATTGTGGTTGATAATCCTTGGTGCGAGAATCATCTAGTGATGGAGATTCCTCTTCAAATTTAAGGATGAAGACATCCTTATTTTCATTTAACGGTGTAGGGAGAACTCCGTGGCAGACTTTGTCTTCAATCTCTGCTCTCGGATCAAATGGGAAGGTGGCCTCCACACTTAGCGGGTGGACTTTGTGCTTCCACCTTACATCATTGTTGCATCGGTGGGGAAGGCCCTAATTGTAACACCCCGGATTTTACCTCTTTAGAAAGTATGAATCAACACGAGTACAACGCCGCAAATGGGGACTAAAACGAATGCCAAACTAGTCTTAAAATCGAAAATAAAGGGGTGTCTAGACTTGTGTCCAAACCTGGATCTTTGGACGTAGTCCGCAACCAAAATCCAAAGGAGTCCGGACATACGTCCGACCTTGCAAGTCCAGACGTATGTCAAACCCGTTTTAAGAAGTGTCCAGACTTCCATCCGATCTTGGAAGTCGGACGAGTTTCGAATTAAAAATCATAGAGTGTCCGGACGTCGAAGTTCGGACAGATGTTGAACCTCGACCCCAGACTCGTCCTCACACTCTGTCCGGACAACACTAAACAGCAGAAATAAAGAAGCATTCGGGGCCTGGCCGAACATGCAAGTTCGTACGCATGTCCGGACAAAGCCAAAATTTTGGAAACTTGATTAAATCTTTCTCCTATATAAGACACACAATGAGATAACAAAAACACATTATTGTTAGTGTTCATAAACCAATGATTTTGCCATAAGAAAGAATGTTGTTAAAGACAATAACAGCAGAATATAAATGAATCTGAGGTATTACCGTGAAATACCCCTGAACGTTAAACGCATAAAATCATAACGTGTTTTGTAATTCGGACATAAAATAACGTACGAACAATTAAATCTAATATATGTATATATGTACGAATACGAAAAATACACGTACGTAACGTTACGATATTGTAACGTTGTAAATAGGTGACAATAACGTCGCATAACTTCGTTACAAAAAAAATATAATAACATGATATAATATATAGTCATACATATATAAATAATCATGTATAACCTATACAAAAAAAGAGAGAAAGAAAAAGGAGCAAAGACACTCCCGCTGAGGTTCGAACCCGAAACCTCCCGTACCTTCCCCGAATGTTTAACCGGTTGAGCTATGCTCGTATTCGGTATCTAACACACACGAATTAAAATTAGTACCGAATCGACTAAGGTAAATGAAAAACTAAGTGAATCACCCGCATCCCTGTAACAGCATCGATTCCTCCTTCTTCATTACAGAAAGATCGAGCAAACAGACAGGCAGGAAAGAAAAATGAAGAATTCCACCCATCACTTTCTTATTCCCACGCGACAGAATCTTCTTTTCTTTCATGAGCCCATACTCTCTTGTAGCTGGCTCATTCTCATTCTCCCAATCGATTCCCTGTATCCTCGGGAACCAAGAAGACAAATGCCCCAGACCCCCACGCGTCCCTGTTGTATCGGACTACCTGCGACTAACCATTCATTATCTGGTAGTTATTCCCATTCTCCACTCCCAATACCCAGTGGCATCACGGTTCAGTCAACAGACAAGTCGACAAATTCTGCTTCTGCTTCAAAGCCCTATACAACAGAGCCATGTATCACAAACTCTCACGCATCAAACCCATATTGTTTCAAACTCTCATGAAAATCCCCTTGGAACTTGCCATCACTGAAGATTGGTCTAGCCTCTGCACTAGCCTACCGTGTTCTGTGTCACCTGAGTTCATAAACCCACGGACCACTCCTTTCCCCCCTGCTGTGCATCGGTTATGCATGGGCAGAAACTCTACTCACTCCCTCTGATTCCTGATCTACAAGGTAAGTACTATCGGGTTACATTTCCTCTTCTGTTTCCCCTTGTCCGAGATTTCCACTGCTGCCTAACTCTTTCTTCCTTCTCGTCTGTACATGCGTGGCTAGAGGAGAAACCAGAGAGTAAAACCCAGCAGAACAAGCAGCTACTGTCACCTGCTGTAACCTCCATTCGAGACCCAACTCAGGTAGTAATTCAGAGATGTTTTCTACATGCCTATCACCTCTGTGTCGATGCTACTGTCTGGAAGTTTATGACTCAACACTTGGTTCTTTCCACGCTTGAATCCCTCATGCAGTCCCTATTGGCCTTGTCCAAAAGATCCCTGAGAAGAGCTGCTAAAACTCTCCCTGAGACTTAACAAAAAGGGTGAGTTTCCTGAAACAGTTTCCCTCTAGCTTCTGTACTATCTTTCTCTGATTTATCCAGTCTGACTCCTAGGAGATTTTTCCTCAGCTGTATCAATAACCAAGGTGCAAGGGGCTTGTTAGAGTGCCTGGACCAACGAGGAAACAAAAGAAAACACCTAAGCTATCACTGGTGAGATATCCTAATCTGGTTCTGTGATAAAAGAACAAATAACAACAACCTGTTTAATTCAGTTGCCTATTATGTCGAGTTCTGTAACATTATATATATATATATCTTGTGTTGTAGTTTATAAGTGAGGGTGAGAGTGGTGCTTGCCTAGTAGCCAACACACTTAGCTAATCAGTAACTAAACCAGGCTGAAACAGAAGAAAATGGAAAAAAAACAGATCTGTAAAATAAAGAGGAACAGAAGAAGATGTAACAGTTGGTTTCAGTTCCTGAAACGTAGTGATTTTTGTAGATTACTTTCTCAGAGTACAGTCAGTATTGTGGTGAGATTGTTCGAGAATAAAATCACACTAACTAACTAGCTAAGTAACTAAAGAGCTTTGAAGAAAAAGAAACGAAAACAGATAACATCTTACAAGGACAATTAAGCAATGTAACAGTCCATATATGTACATCTCAGGTTTCTGTTGTAGTTTTTCAGTGAGTTTGACCTTGTGTGTTAAGTTCTGTCCTTGAAGTGAGATCGTGCTTAACCACCAAATTGAGTGAGGAAAAACGTGGGAAACTAAGAGTCAAATTAAATAACAGAAGAAGCAATAACAGAAGAAGAAAAAACCATATCAGTTTCTGTTTCTTTTTCAGTCTTGCATTCTATCAGTTTCAGTTTCCAAGCTATGTGTAACAGAGTTCAGAATATAACTAGAACTGTACTAACACACTAAACTGTCTTAACTAAGAATGTAAGTTAGTTGGAGGAAGTTGTAGATCGGTTTAGGAACAACAGAAAAGAGATTAAAGAGACAGAAACCAACTATAACAGAAAGTTCACATCAGGTTATCAATTTCTGTAGTCTAGTAATAATTACCGCTTGCATTACCTGTGTTCTATTCTTCTCAATTTACAGACCTTGTATAATGGGATCTTAGGTGTGCAGACCTGATTGCCTTGGGTTATCTGAAACTTAAAAACCAAGAAGATAAAAACAACTGTGGTGTCGAGTTCAGTTTCAGGTGGTGGTTAATTCCAGTTTTCGGTAACAGATTTACTGGGATATTAGAAGTGTTATGGTGTCTTGGGTATGAGTTAGAAATGTTATTAAAGAGGTAAATTAAGTTGACAGAATCACGTGAGAATTTGGGAACCAAACAACTGATGAAAAACAGAAAGGAAAGGAATAAAAGAAAATCTAGCAGAAAACCCAACCTTCCAGTTTTGATGTCTTGTTTCTGGAAGATTATTTCTGTTCCTGTACAAGGATTAGGTGAATGTTTATTTGTGAAGTTTTGAGTTTAAAATGGAGATAAAGCAAGTAATTGGATAAGAAGTACATGGGAATGAATGGAGGGACAAATTCATGGGTTGGCAGAAAGAGAACAGGGAGAGGGTTATCAGTTTCAGTTTCTGTTACAGATTTTGTTCCTGTTTCTGTACAGAAGATTTAGTGTGTGTATTACTGGAGTAGTTTCGAGTTTAAACTTGTGTTATCACACTCAACTAGATAGGTAAGCCCTGGGGAGAGATTTGAAAGGAAGAAACTGTGATTAAACAGAAAAGAATCAAGGAGTAGGCATCTAGTCTCATGATTTTTAGTTTCAGTTTTCTTGATTGTCTTCTGTATCTATTCTGTGTAATTAGTTACAGCTGATCCGTGGGTGTCCTATGAGTATAGTCTTGAATTTAAACCAAGGTTAACACCTACGATTAGTTGTGTAAGCACTACAGGAAAGAGGTAAACATACTAAACTAACTAACAACAATAACCAAGAAAGAATGTGTAGGTTGTGTTCAGTTTCAGTGAGGTTATAGTTTCTATAACTAGATTTCAAGGGTATTATCAGTGATATTCCAGTTTACTAATGAACTCAATAATAGCTAGTGAACATAACTAGAATACCAAAGCATGTGGAGGAAGTTATACACCAACTACTACATTAACAGTAAAGTTAGTTAAGGTATTCCATGGAAATGGTGTTTTAGTTTGGAAGCTTATGGGTTTCTGTATAAAGAAGTTTTAGGGTTATTCTATGGCCTATATTATACACATTAGACATGTTAAACCTATACTATATAAACTTGTTACATAATTACCTCTTAAAACGCTCTAAAACATTAACTAAGGAAAAAGGGCTTAGTTAACATGTAAATAAAGATATGAATATCCTAGGAGATAGTTAAGCCTAGAATTAATGCACGTGAAGTTCTAAGAGTCAATATAAACTAGGCATGTAACAACATACCTAAGGAATAACATACGATATAAAGTGTCGTCGCATAAAATAATAAACTGACACATTGTTTTAATTAACGCTAGGGCCGTAGCGAGCTCCGACCGGGACTTCGAGTGTAAGACAACTCGTGCTTTCGATTAAGGTATGGACATGTGTGGTTCGTATGTTGCCGTGTTACACGGCTTGTGTGTTGTGTGCCTTGTTTGACTATGACCACAAGACTAATGCATGAAAACGAATGTTTGTCTTACCGTGCTTATTTGTCTGTTGTGATCTTGTGTAAAGCATGTGAATGGATTGCTTCTTGTGGCTCGCTTATATGCTTGTTATATATGTCCTTGTGGCATGTTACTTGCACGCACACAGTAGTTTAGTCCCTTTCTCGTTTATGGAACTTGAGATGAACTACTACGAATTATGAAAACAAAGAAAATTCTATAAGGGGAACTCCTCTCTAAACCATTGAAGACTACCATGACACCCACTATGGTGTCTATTCCTTAAATGATAATGAAGAGCAAGTCTCAATTGGTGGGACATGACGAACCACGTAGACAAAACAAAAGAACTATACAAAGAGACAACTCCTCTCTAACTATAGAGGACCTCTAACGACGCCCACTATGGTGTCAAGCTATTAATGATAATGAACGTTAAATACCAACTGGTGGAATATGAGAATAACTCGGGAAGACAACATCTCGGGCCGCGCGGTTTGGACACTCGGGAGGAGGTGTCTGCATCAGATCTTTCGACCGTCTATTGAGAAGCTTATCCTGGAGTCTAGAGGTGACTCCGCTTTCTCGACCCTGGGTGTCGGGAATGGGGGATTGGCAATTGGTGAAGCACATCCTGGAGTCTAGAGGTGACTCCGCTTTCTTGACCCTGGGTGTCGGGAATGGGGGAGTGACAAATTGGTGGAGCTTATCCTGGAGTCTAGAGGTGACTCCGCTTTCTCGACCCTGGGTGTCGGGAATGGGGGACTAGCTATGGAGGAGACGTCCTCCAACGTGCGGTGATAAAAGAATTCACAAATAAGCCTTAAAGAAACAAGGAATGATTAGCACCTACATAATAAAGTCTCGGGATCTAATCTATATCCCCTGACTCGGTGCCAGAGAATAGAGGAAAACATGTGTAATGAGACCAAGCAAATAAGAAAATTCACAAATGTGATTCTTTAAGAAACAAGGAAAGATTGGCACCTATATGTTATGGTCACGGGATCTAAACTATATCCCCAGACCTAGTGCAAGGAAAGAGAAAGAAAATACACATCGTGGGAACAAGAGAAAAGAAATGAAAACACACAACGCTCGAACGATCCCATAGTGAGGATCATTGGTAAACATACCTATGCACACGTCTGATGACTTACATGATTGTTGTGCTCTGTTGCGTGTTTGATATTGCTATGTTGCCAGCATGTTATGCTTGGTTGCTTGTTGCTAATGCTTTGCTACCTTTAAGTGTGTATGAAACTATGATGTATTGTGATGTGCTTTACTGCTTTATTAGAGCATGTAAATTGACTTAATCATATTCGACCAAGTAGTCGTGTAGCCCGGTAACATGCGGGCTTCACACGTTCATACTCAGCATGGTTTACTGAGTCCTTTATTTTTACAGGTAGGAAACGGGAAGCGGACGGAGGGTAGGCAAGGGTGACTACCATAGGGGTAGTCCACATGGGCAAGACTTTTAGTAGTATGTTTTTAATGTATGGGTTATACTTTTGGTTTATGTTGTCGGATTAAGAACTTATGTTGTAGACTCTCGGTACTCGGTTTGTATCTTTTGTGTTGGACTTGGATTTGGTTATGGTTTAATTCCAGTCATTCAGACCGCAGCATAGTATTGATAGTGTTGTTGTGTCAACCACGTGGGTGGTTGGCGTCTGTGACACCCGGTTGGAATTGTGACTCCACTGTATCATCGTTTGGCGCATCGTTTGGACTACGGTTGGTTAATCGGGGGTGTTACATACCGCCACACTTATCCACATGAGTGCTCAGGCTAATCCTCCTCTCCAAACATAAAAACATTCTAAAATAGGAGTTCAAAATAATGTAGATTAAAACAAAGTCAACTCAACAGAATACATCTATCACTATTATCTATGTGGCAACGAGATCCCAACCCTAGAGTCTTAGCCATCAATACCTGCGATCAGAAAACATAATAACACACAAAGGGACTGCACAAATCAGAAAAACCGAGTAAACCTCTGCCTCAGAATGTAAAATACATTTTGAAAACCTTTTGATCAATTATACAGACAAGCATAACATACAATTCACCATTCCAAAACCATTTTCTAGTAATCACCAATCGGGGGAGCTTTTACAGGGAACCAATCACTTTTATACACGGTCAGACACCCAATACGGGGCCGCAATAATAATACCACCTCACTCTAGGTCCTTAAGTGTGCACACCCCTCACCAGCCTCTTACTAGATGGAGTAGATCATAGAGCTTAACTGTGTTTCACTGTTCGTAACATAAATAAATATACACAGGGTACAATATGTACCAATAATTTACACGGAGTACCAAAGGGTACCAACAAATTTACACGGGGTACTGAAGTACCAAACAGAATAATCGTTCCAGTGAAAGTCTTCCAAATTGGTAACCAACTCCTTAAGATTATAAAACCATAAATCCTTCAGTTCACCGTAGCTCGGGGGAATTAATTCCCAACAAAACCTTAAGATTGTAAATCCATAAATCTCCAATCATATTAGCTCAGAGGAATAAACTCCAAAATCGCAAATTCCCAATTAGGGTTTCAAAACCACCAGTAAATCACCACAATTCACATAGGCTACGAAATATGAGCATAGTAGTTTACCTGGAGTCCATGTCCAGCCAAGAAGAGACAATCACCCACAATCAATAGCATCCACCATTAACAAACTCAAGATCTCAAAGTTAATATACACACTTTCAACAATCCACCAACAAAATGTAATCTAATTACAACCTTGTAAACCCTAACTAATATAATTACACTTACCCTTCGATATAACGAAGACAACACCGATGGAGGAAGAGATGTAAAGTGGAAGGAGAAGGAAGTTGAGGAGAATGAAGGGATGATAAGAGGCGCCAGTTAGGAGAAGGAAGAGACGTGAAAAAGAAAATGAGGGAGGGGAAAAGAGAGAAAAATAAATTAGGTTAACCCCCCTTACACCAATTATTGTCACAATTCCCACAACCAATTAAATTACACTACCGGCATTATTTCAATATCCTCTCACTTACTAAGGTCATAGCTACAAATATATAAAGTATAATTATAACTCATCAATATGATATATTTCTCATAATTAAGTAAAATAATTATTTAGCATTATTCCTAATATCAACCGAATTTGTAAAACTATATCCAATTGTATAAAATAATTATAACCAATAATTTATATAACATCCCTAGCTCAATTTTTACAGGTATTGCACTGATCCTCCAAATGAAGATCAAAGTTTGATGGTTCCTTCTCCTCAGTTTTAAGGATGTAGACATCCCCATCTTTAGGGCGTGGCTCATAGGAAGATCCTTGATGGACATTAACTTCAAAGGGAGGTGGCTCCTTGAATTCGATGGTGACCCTTTCCTCTGATGACTCGGAGGGAGGCGGTGTCTCCTCCTTCTCAAAGTTGAGGGTGTGATCATCCTCATTGTATTGATGAACAAGGGAGGGGGAGAAAAATTGATGTTTGACTTCAGAGGGAGGAAACTCCATGAGGTCGAAGTAGAAACTCTCTTCTGATGAGTTGTCTTCATAATCAAGTTGGTGGTTGTTTGGCGGTAATGTACTCTCAGGCTCAAACATATGAGGAGAAGGAGAGTGGCTCAAGTCCTCGGAAGGTTGGTCTTCCTTATGAACCGCTTCACTCCCAAGGTCATGCCTATCTCGATCTAGCTAAGCTTGCATGTTCATGTTGTGGATGATTTTGGCAGTACTTGCATTGGTCACTGAGATATATTCTGCCATCATATCCATCAAACTGGTGGAGTAGCTCTCTACTATGGTCTCAGGACAATGAGAACTCTCATTGTCTCCTCCACACTCTTGGAATACACTCTATGGGTTGGTGACTTGTGTATTTTTATGATAGTTATCCAATCTAGTTGGTGTACTCACATCTGGTTGGTATCTTGAGATAAAATTTGCCATCATATCCTCAAACCTAAAGCTTCCAACCTGACATTAAGAACTGTCATGGTTTCCTCCGCATCTCTGACATGGAAACCATTGATTGTAGTTCTCTTTGCCATAAGAGTAACCATTCCAACCTCTAGCTGGATCGTAATAACCATCCATCAGAGTTAAGTTCCTAAAAAGAAAAGAAAAAAATTATACACCAAAAGGGAAATAAAGGAAATGAAAAATATGCACATAAACTAAATAGATAATAAACCAAATAGTTGGACCAAAGTCCCCGACAACGGCGCCAAAAACTTGTTGGGTAAAATAGTAGTGAAACTATCTTGCTAACTATAGGCAGTGAACCCAGTTGTTGTAGCTCAACAAGGTTGTATCCATAGGGACTTCACAACTATCTAACTACATATGAGTTTAGTAGAAGTGCATAAATATATAAAAAAAAGTGTAAATGTAAATTGGGGATTTTGGGCTTTTGATTTGATTAAGGGAAAGTAAAGAAAGGCAATACAGCTAAACTAGGATAGATGTAGCCTAGGGTGAATATTTGCACCCATCCTCCCCTTACTACCAATTGTTGGCCCTTGAACTAATAGCTAAACAACGGAAAATTAACTAATAGCCATATCTTGGTCTATTAATCCTAACCAATTTAGTCGGAACCCAAATACTAGTTCGAATACCCAATTTAACCGGAAGCATTAAGCTTGAATCCACCCTAAGTTTCAATGCAAACCTCATCTAAAAAACCTTTGAGAATCGACTAACATTGATTTAGTCCCCACGGTATAGATCTCTACTTCCGGAGACCCGTACATAGAAATCCACAATAATGCTAAATTAATTGGTGATATCAAACCAACCAATTTAACATAATGACAATCAATTATAGTAAACCCTAAGCAAATCCCCTAATTAACAAAGACAAGCTTAAAGACCATAATCACTCAATAATCATCTTCAGTTAAGAGCAAGGACTAAAATAAAGCATAAACATAAATTCAAGGTTCAACAATAGAGTTTTAGGGATTTTAGGGCAAAATCCTCATCCCAAGCTACAAGGGAGGTTAAGCCTCCATTAGAGCATAAGTAAGATAGAGAGGAGAATAATTAGCCATGGAAGAGGTTGAAGAAGAGGTTCAATGGTGAGGAGGCTTCTCTCTTCTTTTTCTTTCATTTCTTCGTTCTGGGTCATGGTTCTTAATACCCCTCTTTCCCCTCTTCATTTTGCCTTTTATTCCCGTAAATGTTCTGTTTCTGCAGCCTTGTCTGGACTTGTGTTCGTACATCTATGTCTGGACAAGTCGAACGTCTGAACATAAGTTGAATGTTTACTCTTGGCTTGTGTCCAGACATGCAAGGTCGGGCGCATGTCTGGACCCAACTTGTACAGGCTCCAGATTCTTCGTTATAGCTCCAATTTGAGATCCGTTTATGCCCACGTGTTGCCCTTATCGTCTACTTTGCTCCTATATATGTTAATCTTCATGTTTGAGCAATTAATATGTGAAAATACCAGTAAAACATCAAACTAGAAGAAATCTAGTTATAGTGAAGAAATGAGCATGAAAGGTGTTGATAAAACATTGATAAAGCACATGATTACACCTCTAAAACATGCTCATTTATTCACTCATCAATGTACTGGAAATCAACTTTGGCAGTTGAAGTTTTATCCTACTCACCCCATCATATCGACTGCCTGATTGGAGTTGGTCAAAGAAGATGGTGGTGTACTAGTTTGTATGGTTGGTCGAGAGTTGTTGATCAGTGGTGAACATGGCATCTTATGAGGGATCTATGGCTACATAACTCAGGGCCATAAACTTGTTTTTGGGGACTTCAACCAAGTCTTGTACACACATGAACAATGCAACCGTTTGGATAGAAAGTGAAGTCGTATGGTGGCTTTTAGGATATGCTTGACTGACTATAATCTTCTCGATTAGGGGTATGTAGGTAACAAGTTTACGTACAACTACAAGAGAAGATGAAGATTAAATGTTAAGTGTAGGCTTGACCGCTTCGTAGCAAATCATGAATGGCTATCACTCTTCCCCTTGGTGCGTAATATACATTTAAATTGGGGTCCATCTGACCACCGACCTATTAATAGCATTTGGGCCCCGGTGGTGAATCATGGGTGTAGGCCTTTTAAGTTTGAAGACTACTGAGCTAGGTACCAAGGATATAAGGAAGTAGTCCAGAGAGTATGAATAGGGATTCAAAGGGGTTATAAGGAGAAAATTAAAGTTAGGGGAAGGAATTGAGGAGATGGGTTAAAAGCGGTTGGCTGAGAACTCAAGGCGCAAAAAAGTGATCCAACAGGAGTTGGGTCATGTGGGGGATGGGCCGATGACTTCCTTTAGCTTGCAACGGTGAGGTCTTTTATCTTAGGAGCTGGATATGTTACTGAAATTGGAGGAGGAGAGACTTGCACAAAGGTCACGTACACAATGGTTGCAACTGGGGGATAAAAACAACTCATTCTTTTTCTCTAGATAGGGTTCGGGCTAGAAAGCGTAGGAATTGGATTCATGAACTGGTTGATGACAATGGTAGAATCCAAGTTGAGTGGGTTGACTGACGAGGACAACACGTGAGTTTTATTTCAAATCTTTTTTTCCTCTGAAAACCCAGAAATAAACTATCATTTTTTGGCATGTGTTGAAGGGCGAGTTACGGATCAGGATGAAAGAAGTTATTGACCAAGAATTCACCCGAGAGGAAGTCCTCACTGCACTTAAGGAGATGAATCCACGAAAGGCGTCTGGCCATTATGGAGTTAATGGTACCTTTCTCTTTACTTTCTGGCCTATTATTTGTGATGATTTCCTTGATATTGTCTTGAGAGTTCTAAATTATGATTACCTGCTTGTGGGTTTCAATCATACGCATTTAGGCTTAATACTGAAGAAACAAGGTGCCAATAAAATGAGCGAGTTTAGACTCATTCTTTGTGCAATACAGTCTACTGTGTTATCACAAAGGTTTGGGTTAACAGAGTTAAGGGTTTATGAGTGATATAATTTCTAAAAACCAAGCAGTATTTGTTCCAGGTTACTTGATAATCGATAATGTGATAAGTGCCCATGAATTACTTCACTTTATGTTGGGATCTAAAGCAATGCATAGGGGACAATTTGCTTTAAAAGTATATATGGCAAAAGCCTTTGATAAGGTTGAATGGGGTTTTCTGTTGGTTAATGGGTTGCCGGGTAGAGTATTTTATCCTAGGCGAGGAGTTAGGCAGAGTGACCCTTTGCCACCCTTTCTTTTTATATGTTGTATGGAGGCTCTATCTTCCGCCCTTTTCCATGGCTGATTCTGTGGGTATGATCCATGGAATGAAACTCCCTAGGTTAAGATAAACGCTTTACAAGTCTATTCTTTGCAGATGATTGCTTAATTCTTAGTAAGACAACTGTTTAGAATGTAGAAAGGATTATTGATGTTTTAGAGGAATTTAGTGCTGCATCTGGATAATCTATAAATTCTTACAAATCTAATATTATGTTTTCAAGAGGAGTTATGGCTTTGATGCGTGGGCAGATCACTGCTTGCTTCAAAGTACGTGAGATCACAAATTTGGGTATGTATCTTGGTTCCCAAGTAAAATAGGTAGGTGTAAGAAGGGATTTTTTGGTTATGTTAGGGATCGAGTCCTCTTAAGGATTCAAAGTTGAAGATGTAAGATTTCTCAAGCTGGTCGGGGGCTATTGATTATTAGTGCTTTACAATCTATCCCCTTATATGTTATGAATGTTTTAATGATGCCTATTAACTTGATACGGGAAACACATTCAGCTTTAGCTCTTTTTGGTAGAAGGGAACTATAGATGCAAAAGGATTACACTGGAAATGGTGGTCATCTTTATGAGTTAGTCAAAAGGATGGAGGTATGGGGTTTAGAGACTTGGGATGTTTTAATAATGCTCTTTTATCTAAACAATGTTGGCTTATCCTCCAATCCCCGCACAGCTTGGTAGCTCAACGGTTGAAGGTGAGATATTTTCCCGCTCGGAATATGTTTAATGCTTGTCTGGGTAGTAACCCTAGCACAATTTGGTGTTCACTGCATAGTGTTCTTGGCTTTGTTAAGAACAAGGTTAGTATAAAAATTGGTGTAGGTGAATCTATCAGAATATCAGACCGATGGATTGTAGGTAAGGATAGTGGTTCACCAAATATTTCTTTGGCGCCATCTGACTTAGTCGATGATGCTCGTGTGTCTTGGTTGGTTATTGAGGGACGAAGAGAGTGGAATAGAGATCTAGTTAGACAATGGTTTAATGAGCCTGATGCTCAGCTCATCTTAGCCATGTCGTTGGGAGAGGTAAACCAGAGCGATGGCTGGGCTTGAAGATTCACTAAAACTGGTCTTTTCACAGTTCGATCTGCATATTATAATTTAATTGCAGAAAAACAATGCTCAAGACCTAGCTGCTCCGTCAATCTCATTGGTCATGCCATGCAAAAGGTTAGAAAATGTTCTTTGCCTCCGAGGGTGGCTCTGTTTGCATGGAAGTTCTTGAAGGCAACAATCTCATGTAAAGTAAATATTGCAAAAAGATGCAGGACTTTACACGATCGAGATTGTGCCATGTGCCGTCTCCCATAAACTTTATTGCATGCTTTCTATACTTGTGACTCTGTTGTTCAATTGCGGGATAGTGCAGGAATTTCAAGACAGAGGGAATTTGGAAATGATTGTGCCCTCATTGACTAGTTTCTACATGAGTGCCTTAATTCTGAGTTGAATGAGTTGCATAAAATACTATGACATTTGTGGTGTATTTGGTTCGCTAGGAACCAAATACTTTTTCAACGGCTGGAACAGCCTATGTTTGCCTTCCTTCAAGCAATTAAATACCTAGAAACGGCAGATGTTGCATGTGTAATGACCCCAAAACCGGGCTAGTTATAAAATCGTTACACGCCGCGTACTATACTACTTATGTTACGCAAGGCTCTAATCAAACACTCAGAAACCAAAAAGGAAATAACATTTGCATTGTCAAATCCATGAGTTTACAAACGATCGAAATATTCGGAGTAAATACATAATATCCCAAAACCAAGGTAAATACATAACCAGTTCTAGCCCGTAGGCTACAAGGAAGTCAAATACAATATCCAAAAATTATAATAAGAGATAAAGCAAGCTAAGGCTTTAGAGATCATACTCCAAGTCCATGTCGATCAATCTGTAATGTTAATGTATTTGTGGAAAGGAGTGAGCAATCACAGCTCAACAAATAGCAACCGTCATTAACGAGGTTGCTCAAAATCAGAGCGGAAGGATAAGTACTTCTCAAACATAATGGAACTTAATTAGTTCACAAATCAGCACTCAAACTAGAAGGTTTACAAAGCAGAACGGGACACTAGTTCTAAGCACACACATATACAGAAAGGATCGGAGACCCATAGATCAAAAGATCCCTCGACAACGCAGAAATGGTCCGAATACCAAAGGGTCCGTCGACCCCCAAAACAGAAACGGGAATGACCCGTACACAGAACAGAACAACGTCTACGTAGCATGCTATGGGATAGCCTGACTTGACCATCCACGACATTATAAGCATAGTAACTAGGTCCCAAAACAGAAATCCACAATTCCCGAACACATATGCGTTTAAATACGTCAAAACGTGGATAAATCACCTGTACAGACTTAGGGAAATACAACCCCGCAAACATAAGTCAGAACGGAGCCAAAACGAGATAGTTTGGCAAAAATAGTGCCATGTCCGAACACATGTCCAGATGCATGCCGAGACCAAAAATCAGAGACGTACAAACTTGTAAGTCCGAACGGAAGTCCGATAAAAATCCTCGTGGTGCGTCCGGACATGTGTTTGAACTTACATGTTTTGACACATGTCGAACTAAAATCAGAAGAAACACACTGGGTGTGTCCGAACTTGCAAGTTCGGTCACAGTCCGAGACTTGAAGTCCATACTCGTCCTCGCACTCCTCCGGACACATTCAAAATCGTAAATATAGACGACTAGCAGTGCCTTGGCCGGACATACATGTCCGGACGCAAGGCCGAACACGGTAAAAAACATAAGCTGAACCGCAGCAGAACACACGAATTGCAGAAAAAGCTTTGCTCAATCAGGGCAATTCAGAACACAATAAAAAAATCTAAAGTTTTACTAAATATTAACAGTGTTATTTTCTAAATATGAGCAATGCAGAAGAAGTTTTGCTCATACTTTAGAATATTTGTTTCTAGCAATTAGAATAATTTATTCAAAATCAATTTTATATTTTAACTGATATTTAGAAACTATTTTTAAAAAATGTATATTCATTTTACAGATAACTTTATGACATGATCATTTTTGTTATCTACAAAATATTATGTCATAAAGTTATCTACAAAATACTATGTCATAAAGTTATCTACAAAAAAATATAAATTTTTAAAATGAGTTTTTTGAATATTAGTTAAAAAATATATTATTATTTATTTTGATTTATTCAAAATAAATTATTTATATGTTTTAACTCATATTTTTGGATTTTAAAAATAATTTGTATTCTATTTTGTAAATAATATATGATATAAACACAAAATATTATGTTATAAAATTATCTGTAAATAGAATATAAATTTTAAAAGAATAAATATTCTAAATATTAGTTTAAAATATATAATTGATTTTAAAAACATAATTTAAATTTCTAGAAAAAAAATAAAAAAAAATGTAAGGTAAAAATTGTGGTATTTAATTGGTATAAATTATTGTACTTAATTGGTATAAATTGGTAGAAAAATTGGTATAAATTATGTGTTTAAAAACTCTATATTATTTTTTATGGTACTGAATAATTTTAAAAAATCTAAGAAATATTTATTTTTTTCAATATTTTGTGTTATTTTAATATATTTATATTTTATTTTTCAATTTTTTAAAATCTTTTTAGAATTTTTCAATTTTTTGACAGTTATCTATATTTTTATATATATATTTTGATGTTTTTGTGAATTTTAGTAATTTTTAAACGCTTAGAGGTATATTGTGAACTTTCAAAGTACTTTGTTAGCTTGTAGGGGTATTTTTGTCTTTTTCCTCCCTGGTCAATGACATAGTGTCATTTCATGAACTTTTACAAAAATGTAGTGCCATCTTGTGACTTTTTTTGGGAGGGGAGATTTCATGAATTTTTCAAAAATATAGTGGCATTTAATGAAATTCTCCAAAAAATTAAAATTCATAGGATACTACATATATCAGCCATAATATTCCAAAATATTCTGATGGTAACTTTTTTCACTCCCCTCTTCCAACGACTATCTTTGTCATTTTTTGTCCTATTTTAGCAATTCAAGTGGTTGTATCTATGCACAAACACTCATGACTTCATCAAACACCTCCCAAATCATGTTTACAACACAAATCAAAGAATTCTTTCAAACCATACTCTACGAGTGTGGTGTACCTACAAAGATGAGCCTAACAAACAATCAAAGATCTGTTGGGAGAGCCTATTACAATCGCTGGATGTGTGACTTCTTCCAACGGTGGAAACTTTTATGCAAGATAGATATGGCCCCGCTCTAAAAGACAAGGTAGAATCAAGCTTGGCCAGCGTGAGAGAAGATTAGAAAGGAACTAAAAGAAGAACCAAAGGCCAACATGAGTGGTGTTGTTTTGCCTTTGTAGTGTTTGTGGCAACAAATATGTATTTGAAAGATGTAACTGGATATCATTCGCAAGATATAGTGCTTATGGTATCAGTAAAGTGATGTTTATGGCTCATGCAACAATGCATTAAAATATGGCAACAACATTGTTATTTGAGGCAACAATTGTAGACAGTTCAGCTTAATTCACAGCATTTTCATTGCATCCAAAGTGCTTACATTTTTTAAGATTCATTACATTCAACATCCGCTGCACATACTGTGCATAATAGACTAACACCACATTCACACATCTATACCTAGTTTTCCTAAAACCCAAAGGAGGTACCCATTTCTTCAAAAACTGAAAAAGGGTACCATACATATAGTTGTAAAACCCAACAGGTTTACTAAAAAGGTGTAGATACACTTAACTACTCTCTCTAAAATTCAAAAGGTACCATATACAAAAACCAAAAAGGTACCTATGCCTATATTTTCAAAACTCAACAATTGTATCTAAAGGTGTAGCAACACCTACCTAATATGTCCAAAATCCAAAAAACTTAAGAAAGCAACAACAACACCAAAATGCTGAAAATAAAACAACACATAATTCTAAGAACCTCTTTGTCCGTCTTTGTTGCTTCTTCTTCGTCTTTTTCTTCTTTGTGTCGCTGCAGCAAATGATGAAACAACAACAACATTTAACGTTCTAGCAACAACAGAAGGTTGTGATTGTTCTTGGGAATCGGCATTAGTCTCAGCTTGTATTAAAAAGGTGTAGCAACACCTACCTAATATGTCCAAAATAGGGGTGTCAAAATGGGTTCGCTGGTCGTGTTAGGCTAAACCCAAACCCGACCTGTTTATTAAACGGGTTGACCCGATCCAATCCAATTAATTAATCGTATCCAAATATGAAACCAAACCCAACCCATTTATTGAACAAGTTGATCTGTTTATTTAACGGGTTGACTCGTCCAACCCAATTAATTAATTTTGACCAAATTTGTAACTCAAATCCGCATATATTAAACTGAAACCTAAGTTTACCTAACCTATTTAAATATATAAGAAAATAATTTGACTAATTAACATTAGTTTTGTCATTCTATGATATTATTAGCTTTATTTTAAATTAAAATACTTAATTTTTAATATTTGTATATCTTGTTAATATTAAAATTTGATCAAAAATAATTAGCCTATAATTTATAATATATATTTATTTAATATAAATTACTTAAACGGGTTAGCGGGTTACACATGTTAAACCCAAACCCGACACTATTATTAAATGAGTCGTGTTCGGGTTGACCCGTTTATTTAATTGTGTCAAATTTTAAAACTTAAACCCACTAACTTCGTGTTGGGTTTGTGTAGGTCGAACGGGTCGTGTTGAAATTGCCACCCCTAGTCCAAAATCCAAAAAACTTAACGAACAACAACAACACCAATATACTGAAAACTAAATGACACATGCTTCTAAGAGCCTCTTTGTCCTTGTTTGTTGCTTCTTCTTTGTCTTTTTCTTCTTTGTTTCGCTGCATTCTAGCAACAATAGAGGGTTGTGATTGTTCCTAGAAATCAGCACTAGTCTCAGCCTTTCTTACCTTTGCAGCTGACCCCCTTTGCCAGTCTTTTGGTTCCTAGGATACAACCACTTGAATGACTTAAATAGAGCCAGAAAGAAGGGAGAGAGAGAAAAGATATCGTTAGAATATAGCTATTAGAACATTTTAACCATTATATATGCTATTCCTTAAATCTATAAATTTTATTTATATTATCCCGTAAACTTTAGAATTAAAATATGGGGAATTTTCATGAGATGGCCCTGAGGTTTGACCAAATTTCACCAAATACTCCTACCTTTTCAGAATCACTATAGATACCCCTGAGATTTAGTTTTTTAATACCAGATACCCTTCCTCTATTTTCTCAGTAAACGTCCGTTAACTTTTCAATTTCTCTCCCATTTTACCTAATCCAATTTTTCATGAGATACCCCCCATATTTGTAACGACTACTTTCACCAGATAACCCTTGCATGTTTCAAATGGCTAGTTTCATCACCAGATCCCCTGTAACGGGTACTTTCACAGACACCAGATACCCTGTAACGGGTACTTCACCAGATACCCCTGTAACGGGTATTTTACACCAGACACCCCCTGCAACATAAAACAGCTAGTTCTAGTCTATAAAATAGAAAAAAACATAACATTTTGACATTATAGTTTTTCATAATGTGACATGTCTTCCTCACAATCAAGTTACTCGTCACTACGTTGCTGAAGGTAGAAGATGCAATTGTGAAGAGAACTGAAGTCCATGTTTTCAGAAAAAACACTTCATCCGGAAGAATGTCTACAAATGCTTACATTGCATAGACGGATAGATTGGGCAAAACCACACTAATCAACAGATTCCAATGGCACACACAACATTAATCCCCAACCAACAAGCTTAGAAGCAGTGCAACATGAGCTGATGAAGATCAGGAGGAAGTGAAGGACTTGAAGATGCAAAGTTCAATGGGGTGAGGTAGGAGTATTTATATGCATATTCTAGATGTTTCTGCTGAAAATGTAACCAAATGTTAGAATTATTTTGCGCTGAAAATGTAACCAAATGGCACAACAACATTATATCCCACCAACAAGCTTAGAACAGTGCAACATAAGCTGATTAAGATCAAGGAAGGAAGTGACGGACTTGAAGATGCAAAGTTCAATGGGGGGTAGGATATTTATAAGCTGAAATATTAGTTGCTGGAACTATTAAATGCACTAGCTTAATGTGTAATCGCGGACTTGAATTGCAAAGTTCAATGGGGGGGGGGGGGTAGGAGTATTTATAAGCTGAAATATTAGTTGCTGGAACTATGTAAATGCACTAGCTTAATGTGTAAGCTGCTACCAAACTTTGTGATAATCAAGCTCAAAAGTAACAGCTTTATTATACTTCTGATTTTTTTACATTTCTAACATTTGGTTACATTTTCAGCAGCAACAATACATAGAATATGCATATAAATACTCCTACCCTCACCCCCCATTGAACTTTGCATCTTCAAGTCCTTCACTTCCTCCTTGATCTTCATCAGCTCATGTTGCACTGCTTCTAAGCTCTGTTGGTTGGGGATATAATGTTGTTGTGCCATTGGAATCTGTTGATTAATTGTGGTTTTGCCCAATCTATCCGTCTATTGCAATGTAAGCATTTGTAGTACATTCTTTCGGATGAAGTGTTTTTTCTTGAAACAAGGACTTCAGCTTCTCTTCCACAATTGCATCTTCTACCTTCAGCAACAGTAGTGACCGAGTAACT
Source organism: Limonium bicolor (assembly GCA_023374045.1). NCBI lineage: Eukaryota > Viridiplantae > Streptophyta > Magnoliopsida > Caryophyllales > Plumbaginaceae > Limonium > Limonium bicolor. Next base: position 395,794,921 of record CM041776.1, on the reverse strand, counting down.
TGATTGTGAGGAAGACATTGTCACATTATGAAAACTATAATGTCAAAATGTTGTGTTTTTTCTGATTTTATAGGCCAGAACTAGTTGTTTTATGTTGCAGGGGTGTCTGGTGAAAATACCCGTTACAGGGGTATCTAGTGAAAGTACCCGTTACAAGGGTATCTGGTGAAAGTACCCGTTACAAGGGTATCTGGTGAAACTAGCCATTTGAAACATGCAAGGGTATCTGGTGAAAGTAGTCGTTACAAATATGTGGGGGTATCTCATGAAAAATTGGATTAAGGGTAAAATGAGAAGACGTGGAAAAAGTTAACGGACGTTTACTGAGAAAATAGACGGAAGGGTATCTGGTATTAAAACTAAATCTTAGGGGTATCTCATAGTAATTCTGAAAAGGTATGGGTATTTGGTGAAATTCGGTCAAACCTCAGGGGCATCTCATGAAAATTCCCTAAAATATGTTACCATGTGAACTGGAAACTATAAACAAATGTTGAACTATGGGCTAGGGGCAAAATCTTTCGCACCCTAAGTTAATGATCCATTTAACCTCCTTTGCATTTGCAAGTTTGTGGTATTTAGTGAATTACGAAAGTTTTTTGAGGCATCCTAGTTTTTTTTTAAAACGTGGAATTTTGTAAATTAGTGAAATTTTTTATGTTATACTAGAAATTTGTCAAAAAAAAAAGAAATATAATGATATAAAGTCACAAAATAACATTAATATTTTGTAACTTATGTATATGTGATAAAATAATAAATTATGATTTCATTAGTTTATATTGCTGAAAATGAATTTTATTATGTTAAATATCTTTATTTTCTAATATTCTAGAGAATATTAATGGTTTGTAAGAATTATTTTTAGGACCCTTTGTCATTTTGAGGTACTCCTGATATCTAAATTGATAACATTAAGGGGTTTCTAGATTGAATACTGTGTTTAAAGCTTGTTATTAATTTTTGATCGTGGGAATTCGGTTTTTTTTTTTTCAATGAAACACACGTGAAATATGAACACGATTTCTAAAACAAAATAGAAGCAGTTCAAAAGGGTGTTCCGTTGCCGGGACTTGAACCCGGGTCTCTCGGGTGAGAGCCGAGTATCCTAACCAACTAGACTACAACGGATCTTGTGCGGGTAGTAAATGTTTTTACATATTACCACGTTATTACTTCTTGTGCAATTTTCAATGCGTAACAGTTAGAGCAAACTGCACAGAACGTCAAGAGGCTCGCGCGCTCGACCAAAAAATGGAAGAACGTCAAGAGGGACGAGGATTGTCGATCGACACATGTTCAGGTAAAGTTTGAAAAAAAAACTTTCTCCAAGTCAAGTACCCGGTTCGATCTTTGAAGTTCCCGTGCAATTGTCCGTTTTGAGTTTGAAGTTACAGGGCACCTTAACCTTTCTTCCCAGTTAACCAGTTCATCTATATGCATTGAGGATGCAGGCTTAGGGTTTTCATGACCGCTTCACTTTAGATGTTTTATTGAGATAGCTGGTTAATAATCCGCTCAATACTCTTCATTTGGTTGTACTGCTGATTTGACGCTCGTGATAAAGCGAACTTGTTACCGCCATCATCTATCTTACCGGGTACTTCCCGTAACCAATGCCCCATGGCCGCCCCAGAGCCCTCTGCTTCTGAATTAAGTTGGTCTTGGGTGGTTGAAGCCTTGGCGAGTTCTGACAAAGTTGACGTGGCTGTCTTGTATGGTGAGAACCCATAACTGAATTGTGGACACACACTCTCTCAGTGTCTCATTATTATTTCGTGGATATGTTAACCGAACTTTTGGTTTTTTGCTCGTAACTGCGTCAGACTTGCTCCAAGGAACGCCTGATATATATGATATCCTGTTAAAAGAAGCTAAAGAGAGGGTAGCTTTGAGATGCTTGGAGGGCATGTTTGACCCTGCAAAGGGATTGAAAGGTATCGCTGCATCTCCATCACGACTGTCCAACTTTGGTTCTTCAGAGAGCTTGGAGAATATTCTACATCGGATCCGACAAGAGGTGATATGAACTACATTTGTTTGATTTCATAAAGCTCCATCTTTTTTGATTTTGAGGATGTTACTCAAGAAGGGTTTAACATCGTTTTGGACTTTATTATTCTAATCTGTTCCCTTCAAGTAGACGCCTCTTCCAAATTTGAGGAAAGATATCCAGCAGGAAGTAGAAAGCGATTTTCACTTTTCTATTAAACAGAGAAAAGCTAATCTGCCAAAAATTGCTTTAGAACAGGTAAGCTTCTCACTCCCTAATGCCAATACATTTGACATTAAGTTTATGGAGTTTCTGAATGTTTTCATGCCCCCTGGTTGCTTTTGCTACTTTCTGTGTGAACAGCTGAAGGATGTACGGGAAAATCACGATCCTCTGTCTGAATCATTTGAGAAGTTGAGAGGATTGGCATATCGAAGTCTACCTAAGCAAACCAACCTTGCGAGTGGAAATGGTTTTGAAGAAAACCACAAAAACAATGACCTTGGGTCATTGGAACAAGAAACTGAGAGATCTTGTAGAAACAAGGATGGAGACTATGTTGCAGAGGCAGGTAATGGAGATATGGAACTGGATGACAATAAGCCTCATCAAGAGGAGGTCAGTGTTGGTGAAGAAAAGGGCAAAGTAGATGACTTTATACAATTAGAACTAGAAACCGAGATATTTTGTGGAAATGAGGATGGATATTATGCTGCAGAAGAAGGCAATAATAACTCGAAGAAATGCACTGAAACAGATATGGAATTGGATCACAATGAACCTCATAAAGAGGTGGTCAGTGTTCATGGTGAAAACCACAAAAACAATGACCTTATACAATTGGAACGAGAAGCTCGGGAATCTTGTGGAAAGGAGGATGGAGACTATGTTGCAGATGAAGGCAATGTTGTTTCAAAAGAACACACTGAAGCAGATGTGGAATTGGATTACAGTAAACCTCATCAAGAGGGGGTCAGTGTTGGTGGAGAACACCACAGAAAGAATGACCTTGTACAATCGGAACAAGATGTTGAGAGACCTTGTGCAAATGAGGATGGAGATTATGCTGCAGAGGAAGGCAATGATGGATCAAAGAAATACGCTGAAACAGATATGGAACTGGAATGGGCTGAGCAAAAGCTTTGTATGAAATGTAACAAGGATGGTGATGTATTGACCTGTCGTAGCTGCCCAATTGTAGTTCATCAAAGGTGCTTGGGGTTCACTGCTAACAGAACATTTTGCTGTCCATTTTGTACTTATTCCAATGCAGTTGCTGAGTGTACTAAAGCCCGGAGAGAACTTTCCATGTTCATTAGCGGTACACCTGGATTCCAACTGCCGGCACCGTCCAAACGAGGTGCAGAAAATGTACTTCCTTCCCCGCAAATTGAAGATACAAACAAAAGTAATGGCATGTATCATGGTGACATGACTTCCAATGACAAGCATATAGATGGCCCTTCTGGATTTCCGGACACTGATGTCACACAATCAAAGATGAAGAGCACCAATCTGAATACTTCTTCTTTAGATACACAGTGTAAAGAAACACATAAAAAGAAAATGGCCATGCATCACTCTGAGAATCGATCAAATCAGAAACAGAAGCAAAAACAAGTTGAAAATCATATTGATAAGGGTTTTCATGATGAAGAGATAGCCATTAGTGGCAAGACACAGGCTGAAGAAGAGTTGTCACATGAGAGTCGGGAACCCCGGCATATTGATCAACAAAATGATGCTTCTTCTTCTGCATCTCTGAGTGAGGAAAGCTCCGAAGATGATGATAAGAAATCAGCCTACACAAAGTACTCGTTGAGACATGTGAAAAGAGAAAACCTTGTGTAAGTATACTCTTCTTGATTGTTAATGATTTTCAGTTAACAGACTATCTTTCGGGGATGCTTGATCTGAACTTTTGATCCATGTCTCTTGGTATGGGTAGCTTAAAGGATTTGTCTTTAGATAATAAGGTTCTAGGCTGTTGCTACATTTTGGAATTTATAGGGAGGGAAAGGGAGGGGGTATTTTTAGTTTGTTTATAGATAATGGCTAATCAACCAAAAGTAAATTACAAAGAAGATATGGAGGCCATCCACTGAAACTAAAAACTGACCAACAACACCCCGTGCTCCTCAAAAACCACACTCACTACCACCTCCAGAGAGATCACTTGAAAGGAGCATCAATCATCAGCATCTGCCGTGTCTGAAACCCCAACTGGTGAGCACTGCTCAAATCTGACAACATACAGGACCAAACAAAACCTGGGGATTAACCCCCCTAACTAAATTGCTTAGCAGCTGAATATACTCAACCCCAGTATGCAAACACCACAAAGCAAGCACCTCCAAGTTCAAGGATCCTAAGTCAAAAGTTCTAAAATCACTAACAGAATGCAACAAATGCTCAGAAAGAACAGCACAGCACAAGCAATTCTCTCCAATGGCCACCATCAACATCCATGCCTCACTGAACCTCTCCATTCATCACCAAACTGAGACTCTTAGTTTATACATTTTTATTAGTCTCGACTCTAGGGATAATTTTTTTCGCTATCAGATATCTTCAAAACTAGTCTCCCACAGATTGCAAGATATACATCTTTGAGGGTTTTTTGTTTGTTAGACTACTTAGGGTTGGCTTTGATGAATTCCTTGTACTCTTGCTCTGTGGTTCTTGGTTCTCTAGGCATCTGAAATTATTGTTGAGTTATATATACCTGGTGCTTCTGAAATCTATTGTACTATATTTTCCTTATAAATCGATTTCTGGAAGTATTGATAATGGAATCTGTTGACCAGGGATCACTCAGCAACACCACCAGGGAGACGAAATAGAAATGTTTGGACTGCTGAGGAGGAGGAAATATTGAAGGTGTGTGTTCGTGACATCTCAACAACTCTGATCTAATTCTTCTGAATATTCATCTTCTTGACTAACATCTGGCATTATGGTTCATTGTCATATGACTTACATTAACTGTAGAATACTGTTTTTTTCTTCAGCGCTCATTTGCTTGTTCTCTTTTGATTATTAGCAAATTGTTTTCTTTTGTCATGCTTGCAAGTTTATCAAATATTCTACGGTTGGTGTCTTTCCCATGTTGACTCTCAGGAAGGAATTAAGAGATTTACATCTGTGCACGCTCAAAGTATCCCATGGAAAAGTATTTTGGAATTTGGGCAATCTGTGTTTGCCCGCAATCGAACGACTGTGCACCTCAAGGACAAATGGAGGAACATGCTCAAGGCAGATCCTGGTTTGAAAAGGCTCATGGGTGCCTGATGATCCTCTCCTCTCCTTTTTGAACCGCACTAGGGTTTCTTTCTGAAGACAGTTTTGTCTTCTTCCTGGTCTCCTTTTGATCTGGTTATAGCACCTCTGATCTCAGGGTTGAATGTTGATTAGGCTGCTGCTCATTTATGTTGAGTTTATGTGGTGTTTTTGTGTCTAGTTTGGTTGCAATTCTCATGCTTATTGTCAGATAAATGAAATTTGGCTCGCTTCTCCAACTTTTGTGGCTTGTCCTTCCCCTGATGCCATTCTGGTAGTGTCTTAAGTGATTCATTTGTGTTCATATTCACTTGAGGGGTATCATCCCGTGGGAAGCTTACTATCAATTGGTGGAAGGTAACTGCCGAGAATATGTTGCTTCTCTTTCTTAATGTAGACCTATATAGAGGCACGGACGGACAGCTTTTTTCTCTTTCATTGATCAGCTAGAGAAGTTTTGAGGAATCGATGGTGGAATTTTACAAGCAACTGTATATGATTGCTGTCTAATAGTATGTAATATAGCTTACATCTAACATCTAGAATTGTTCTGAGTACTGGTTGAACACTTGAGTATCAATGAATCAGATAGCAGAAGATATTTGTCCTGGGACATGCGATATATTGGTATGTTTGTGTGATCAACTGCTTGAGAAGAAAAAGGACAATTTGGCGCCTTTTGTGAGTCTTAGTCACTTGTACTTGAGGCGCATCCACATATCAGTGGGGTCCTCTCCTCCCTTGTCATCAGTCTGCCAATCAATGAGGTTTTGTTTGTCCTTGCTATGACAGGAATCATTCTTAGCTATTCTGTACCAACTATGCAACACTTAAAAACGCTTGATCGTTGAATTCACCAGGCAGGGGCACTTTCCTGTCTTTGGGGCCTATCTGATTATAAACCGTGAGAAGAAGTCTGGGTGTTGATGGGTTAACTGGAAAAACCCTTTTCAGTCACCCTACCCGTTCTGTTTCTGAACCCAATAATCTTGGGCGGTGGACTGTAAGTCATTTGCATGTGTGATTTACCCTAGCCTTGGAACAAATGGGTGGTTACTGGTTAGCCTAGAAGCAGAATTGAAGATTTCAGCTAGCTGCAGTCCAAAACAATATAAGGATCCTCAAAGCTACAAATTAACAGTTCCTCCTGTTGTCTTCTGGTTTTGAAGAAAATCTTAGGTGCATGATTTGCCAGCTGTTAAAACAGTTATCGCATATGTTGACAATTTTTGTCATTACTTTCGTGAACCATCCTTCGTTCTTAGGTGATTCTGAATCACTAATGCGGAGTAATAATATTCACCTACGTCTTGAGCTGTAGCCTTGGTTGTGGTTAACTCGGCCTTGGTAAAATTACGAAGAAGGGCTGTCGATGGGTGTAGTCAGGTGGCATTTAACTCGAAACAAATAATTTATGTCCTGTAAAAGGGGACTATTGTTTGAGCATAAAGGGGTCTCTGGGTAGTCAGTTTCTGCGTTTCATGATGGCAAACAACTAGCAGTTAGCGTGACCCATAAAATTATCAGTGAGCTGATCCTAAATGGGGTCTAAAGCTTTGTGGCCATTTATTCTCTCATGTTTTTCGAAATCCATTATTCTCATGTTAAGCAAAGTACAAACAGAGAAAGGCACATTCGCTTCTTTATAGATGACAAGTAACTATACACTTTTTTTGCTTTAGAAGTGGTATTTAGGTAATATCATTAAACATATGGGCGAAGGCATGAAATACGTATTATTTTGGACACAAGAGATGAGCACAGAATGCTGCCATGGGACAGGAAAGGAAATGTATCATTGCTCCTCTCTAGCTCCATTTGTACCACTAGTTCTGTTTCCTGCCCTTCTTTGGCTCTAGCTGGATTACAGTGATGAGTGATGACCATGTACTGTCACCCAGAAGAGGTCAAACAGCTATTTTGTCCTCGTGTTATGCAAGGCTGGAAGAGTTTGCTCAAAACTGAACCGTTCAGATAACAAGTGGCTAGCTGTTTGAAAGTAAGTTAAGATGAGGAAATCATCATCAACCACATACTCACCTACCCCGGCCATAACACTAGCCAAACTTATAGTCAATTTTTATTAAGTGTACTACCTAGATGAAAACGTTTTACTCCTTGTTATGGTAACGTTATAATAATTCTTTCGTTTGTTTCACGTCTACTTGTCATCATCATATCATGCAAGTCCTCACCGCAAAAGCACGTCAGTATTAGATAAAAGAATTGAGAGGCAAAATATTATCCCAGCTGTCAGGACCTGATAGGCGGGTGTATCACAGCCTCAAGGGAGATATCCCTCATCTTCCCCATCACTCGTCTTTTATCCCTTCAACATGGGACTCTGGACTGAACTTAACTGCTTAGTGTAGCTATAAAGATCGCACGGAAGCTGATACACTCGGTAGGAAGAAAAGGAGGAGAGTCTACTTGAGTGATTCAAAAGCTTATCTATTCACTCACTCGATCGTAGCTGCTCCGCCCTTGAAGAAGAAATGGCGTCCGCTTCTCTGCTAAAGCCTACCGCACGCTCTGTGGTCGACAAGGCTGACTGGCTCAAAGGTCAACCCCTGCGCACCCAGGGTTCTTCTTTCTCGGTTAAGACCCAATACTCCTCCGCTTCCTCAACCGCCGGTTTTACCATCAGATGCAGTTATGCCGACGAGCTCGTCAAGACGGCGGTATGTTATCCATTGTCAACCTCCCTCATATTTTGTACTTTTACTTGTAAATGCAAATTTCAAGCATAGAACTTTGAATAAACGTTCTAATTTGTTGAATTTCAAATATATATATATATAGAAACTTAAATGTATCTATGCCCGGTATACTTCAGTGGTTGTTTTGTTTTAAAGCTGTTCAAGGTATGCTTGCATGTTCATAGAAGTTAGAATCTGGAACTAAGTATCAGAAGAGCGACTGACTCCCAGATGACTTCCTAGTTCTCATGATGCTTCTAGTTTGTGGTCTCCAGCTTAATTTGATCAAATCAAGGAAAAGTGAACATAAATTCTCTGTTTATTCTCAGCTGCCATAACCTTGTCCTGGTGGGTCTTTATAATTAAGATAAGGAAATTTTCATGAAGGGATAAAGTAAAACATAAAATTATCATGAATCTTATACCACTCGACGACGACGCAGTGTTTCAATAGACAATTGCTTTGAAACCAACCACCATGCTCTGCAACCAAAGAACAAGTAGCTAGTTGTTATTTGAAAAGCACGATTTACCAGCTCTCATACCATGTCTCTGACATTATTGTTTGTTTCCTTTTATGCCCACGCGTTGCTTGTACATACAGAAAACAATCGCATCTCCAGGGAAAGGAATCATGGCTATGGATGAGTCAAACGCAACCTGTGGGAAGCGTTTGGCCTCTATTGGATTGGAGAACACAGAGGCCAACAGGCAAGCATACAGGACACTCCTAGTCAGTGCACCTGGTTTGGGACAGTACATCTCTGGAGCTATCCTCTTTGAGGAGACCCTTTACCAGTCCACTGTCGATGGTAAGAAGATGGTCGATGTGCTCGTTGAGCAGAACATTGTGCCAGGTATCAAGGTTGACAAGGTAATTAAAAACAAACACACACTTACTACAGATTTTGATTCTTAAGTTTATGGTTAATTTGGTGTATGTGGGGGACAGATTTGATCTGATAATAAGTATGATGATATGAACTTTGTGGTGATTTTGCTCTACTTGGCAGGGTTTGGTTCCTCTTGCTGGTTCAAACGGTGAGTCCTGGTGCCAAGGACTTGATGGCCTTGCTTCCCGCAGTGCTGCTTACTACCAACAGGGTGCTCGCTTTGCCAAATGGTACCAAATTTCCCACTTTCCCATTTACTATATGTAGCTAGAAGTCCTTTTGGTTTTCCCCAAATTGAAATTTTCTAAACCCGTATCATGTTTGTTTTATTTGTGCTATATAGGCGTACTGTTGTGAGCATTCCCAATGGTCCGTCAGAGTTGGCAGTGAAGGAAGCTGCTTGGGGACTTGCTCGCTACGCAGCCATCTCTCAAGTGCGCTTTTTAATTCAAATCCAATCTCTAATTCCATCTCCATAGTGCCTTGCCATGCTTGAAAATTAGATAATTAACCTGTTGAAACATTTATTTCAGGACAATGGATTGGTCCCAATTGTTGAACCCGAGATCTTGCTTGATGGAGAGCACGGAATTGACAGGACCTTTGAGGTTGCCAAGAAGGTCTGGGCAGAGGTTTTCTTCTACATGGCACAAAACAATGTGATGTTTGAAGGTATCCTTCTCAAGCCAAGCATGGTTACTCCTGGTGCTGAGTGTAAGGACAGGGCCACACCTGAGCAGGTTGCTTCCTACACCCTCAAGCTCCTCCATGCAAGGATCCCCCCATCTGTCCCTGGAATCATGGTAATTAACCATACTACAATTTTCCTTCCAACATTATATTTCGGTATGCATATATATATGATTGGCTGACATGAAATTGTATCATTTACTGCAATTGCAGTTCTTGTCTGGTGGACAATCTGAGGTTGAGGCCACTCTGAACTTGAACGCAATGAACCAAGGACCCAACCCATGGCACGTATCCTTCTCATACGCAAGAGCTCTTCAGAACACCTGCTTGAAGACATGGGGCGGCAGGCCTGAGAACGTCAAAGCGGCTCAAGATGCACTTCTCCTCCGAGCCAAGTCCAACTCTCTTGCTCAGCTCGGCAAGTACACCGGGGACGGAGAGTCTGAAGAGGCCAAGAAAGGCATGTTCGTTAAGGGCTATGTATACTAAGTTGTATTAAAATCAAGCTTTCTTTGTTTCCCAGAAATATTTGTAACTGCGCATGACAGCTCTTTTTTGTGGCGATCAAATGAAGACACTCTGTGCTTCTATTCTTCCTCTTATATACTACGTAACGTCTTTGAGAGTGGTATTCCACTTCATGATCCTTTTATTGAAAGCTCAAGAATCGGCTATATAATTTAATCCTTGACGCCTTCATACTTTACCAATTTGAACGCATCCATGTTATAGCTTCAGGTCTTCATTTTTCCGCAGATCTCTGTTTGATTCTGGTCCATACATACACTTAACGATAAAGTTTGATCAAGAATTCACCAGAATGGTCTTAACAGTAGTTACGTTTGGCTTCATGCATAAAGCAACAAAAACACTCCACAAGTGATAAACGACCATGAAGGGCAACAGATGCCTTGTGGGGCCATGCATTTTCCAATGATTTTTACGAAGAATCACGTATTCAGGAGGGTCCATATGCCCAATTGAGAGTCCGGTTTTTAGGGTTCTTCATGAAACACTATAGAAATAATCCATGAATTGCAAACGGCCATGAACAAGCATCTGCTTGTTGCTTGCTGTTGCATGCGTCAAGTGCAGTATTAATTGCTGCTTCAAACCTCATCAAGTGATATACTGTTGTGTGACAAGTGTTCATTTATTGCTCTACACTGCGGGATTCATTGATGTAATCGATAAATCCTACACGTGGCTGTGGCAGTGTAGAGCAATAAATGAGACTCTTCTTCATTCTTTTTTAATAATTACAGTCAAAAGAATAAGTAATACACATGTGGAAAAGCAGCTACCAAAACAAACACTACATCTGCCCTCAATCTTACCCATACCAACCTTGACTTGCGAAAATAATACTTCCCTCAACTATTTCTTCTTCCTACCTATCCTCTTGTATGTTGCACCCAAACGTTTCAAAGTTTAGGGACAGGGATATTTCCGGGACAGTGAAACGTCAATCTTAGAATATTGAAAAAACAGGGACGGCAAACAAATATAATATATATATATTGAATATATTATAATAAGTTAAAGTATAAATATAAATTGAAATCATCTAAAACATAAAAAATATTTAAAATAAGTGAATGTCCATGTGTGACCACAATAACAACTTATATTTATTTGTAGTTTGTTTTGAAAAATGACATATAGAGGGGATAGTTGCTTTTTCCTGCCTTCTCTTCATTTGTATAAAAAAATATGTGTGTGAAAGTGGGCTCGACCGACGGTTGCTATTCCTAATTGTTCCAAGTGGTGAGATACTTTTTTTATAACACTTGGAACTTCTATTAAACATCAAATAAGAAACACATCAGTCACTTTGTTTTTGAAAGGGACAAATCCCCTATTCTTAACAAAGTGCTGTTCAAAACCAGAATCCATACCGACATATCTGAAAATTTGAAATTCTAGGTACCCGACAACCAATAGTGTAAACAAAGTTTGAAGATTAGGAAATACATCTAGAAAGCATAACAGACTAAGCAACACATCTACCGTAACTAGAGAAGACCAGTCTGGACAAATCACTCCTAACAGAAATCTAAGGTAATCGTGCTTCATTTCAGAGCATAAACAGAGGCTACCCACTAGGACAGCAAGCTCTAATGCATGTTGACATGTTCTGATGAAGGCTAAACTCACCACAAGGGTGTTACTCGATATCTTGTTGTTCACTTGTTGAGGCCATTGATTGAATCTTAGTCTCTTAGAAGCATGTAGGTCATTCACTTGGGTATTACTATCACCACACTTCCTCTTCAAGATTGAGGCTCCATTTAACAAGATGAATACACCTCTGTAGCATAAGCTCCTCAAGCTAACTGAGGAGTTGGGCTAGACAGCTCTACCATTATACTCCTCCCAACCATCCTTATTCGAACAAGCTCTGAAACTTGTATCCTCTAGAAATTCAAGAACATCTAACACAACAGAATAGAGTAGTAATCCAAAGATCCAGAGAAAGTAAATTTTCCACAAAGGGATCAAGACTACCCGTGTACACCTGCACCACTCAACGTTTCTAATTTGGGACTTGGGGAAACTAGCAAAACTGACATCTTCATTAGTCCATCTTGACCAACAACACCCCATCAAGAGGCAAATCCAAGACCTGATTAGCAGAAGACACAGATAAAAGGGGCACCACTTACTCTTACAACCGTGAGATCCTAGAGAATCTGGAAAGAGATCACACCAGCTCCAACCACCCTGACGAACGACCTAACAGAGGCAAGCCCTAGCACTGTTTGAAGACAAAATCCAAAATCCCATAGATGAAGAACTTCACCGTCGGAAAAATTTGATCCAGAGTACCCCCAATTGCCTAGAACTGGTCGATGATGATTCTCCTATCAACCACGGAGGGAGGGTAGCGCCGGCGACCTGAGCAGATCAACTGGCGACGACTACTAAAGACCCAGCCCCAACTTGAACGGAGAGCCTCAAAACTGAAGACACTCCTCGCTGACTCCAAGGAGAAGCGAGGAAGAACTACCGGCAGGGGAATAGAAGTGGCGAAGAGGCCAATCTCACTGCAATACCAGTTGAGAAAACAAAGAGAGCGACCGAAATCGCCTCTACAATCACCTCGAAACAGAGAGCGATGAACAATAACTTAACGCGTCTTCCCGGAGCCACGAGTTGTGGTAGACGGTTGATAAGACAAATCTGGGGGATGAGTGTGAAGTGGTGAGATACTGAAAGTGTGTTCTTTTGTTTTTTTTTTCAAAAAAAAGGAGAGTACCGTCCAGATACATTATGGCAGAGACAGTCACTTTTCAGGAGTAGTTGGTGAGACTCGGACGGTCACTTCTCCCAATTTTTGACTGGATACATTTCTGAAGTGTATATGGGACGTTTCAGAAAAAATGAAACGTTTCAATAGAAGAAAAATGGGTCCCGAAACGTTTGATCGCATTTCAAGGTGTTTCGGGGACGCGAAACGTTTCGGGAGCGTGGAACGGCAGAATACAGGCATCCTCGTGCTTCACATTCCTTACACTTGATTTTACTAGCACGAGAAAATTTGCTGAAACTCATAGCGGATGCCTTAAAGCGTTGCTCCTCTATAGAATTAGGCTTAGTTATATTGATGTTTTATCTTGTCACATTAGCTCTGGTTCCTTCCTCAGGTGCATGTAAATTTTGGGGGTATCTTTTACTCGACTTCTGGATGATATCTTTGAGATTTCTAAGCGCACATCCTTCATTAAAGATGGAACACCCAAACTTCTTGGTCACTAGCAGAGGTTGTCGCGCTTCTTCATACACAAAGACTTCCTCGAGATCTTGCTCCACAACTGTTTTAGATCTTAGCGGCTCGAAACTTGGGGAAACTCTAGCTCATCAAATAAGCTCCTAAAGTATTTCCCATCCTCATCTCCCTCCACCGGATCTTCTTGAGAATGACCATGCTCTAAACCAGAATGGCTATGCCCTTCTATCATAGCATTCGAATTCGTTCCTACCACTTTGAAGCACTCTTCAAGGCTATTATCCTTCGTGCAAGACAAGCTCGAGTCTTCAACCACCACCCGATCAATACTGAGAATCTCATCAAACTGGATCATGAATCACCCCTATCCTAACAACTGGCCCACTCACGAGTAGGGACCGGATCTTGAGACTCTTCGTTGATCTCGCGGTTCATTAGACTTAAAATATTTCTTAGGGCACGGTGAGTCTCAATACTCATAGCATTCACAGTTAATAAAAATCAGATGTATTCTCTCGTATCCAACCGAACAGATTTTTAATTCTTACCCATGTATACTTAGTCGTTAATGATTCGGTTAAATCAACTCATAGACACACCTTTAAGAATCTAAGTCCTTATATCTTACAAAGGGAAGATCAACCTTTACTGCTGTCCACACTGCGCCCCCACTCTGTTCACCATCTTCTTGAAGTTAAAAAGTGATTGGCAAAATAATGGCCAAGATCCTCCCGTAATACGTACTTATAATCCTTGTGCTCCAGAAAAGGAGCTACGTGATAGCTATTCCCCAGATTGAATATAGTAAATCCAATTATAGCCTTTGGTTCAGAATCACCAAACGGAAAATTTTCCCTAACAGTTTAATAATCACGTAGTTGTCCAACTAGTTGAAAACAGGCCTCTTTCTTTAGTCTTCATTTCAATAATTCAAACAACCAAACAGTCCTCATCCTTTTGATCCTCCTCATCCAATAGATTAAAATCACAGATAGGGTAAAAGGTGCAATTGTAACACCCTGGATTTTTGCCTCAAAACATACCTTATGAAAATACAAACCTAACGGCGCAAACAAAATCAAAAACGGACTTCAAACGAGTCCTAAAAGTGCAAAACAGAGTTGGTCCGAACTTGTGTCCGGACATGGTAAGTTCGGACACAAGCCGAAGAGAACAGACTGCAGAAAAAAATCACCCGTCCGAACTTGTGTCCGGACATTGATGTTCGGACACAAGTCGAGTTTCAAAACTCCGGAAAAATCCTTACGTGGTCCGAACATTGGTCCGAACTTGCAAGTTCGGACATAGGTCGAGACTTGCATGCTGGACCCGTCCTCGCATGCTGTCCGAACTTTGATGCTCGGACAGATGTTCGGACACAGCTAAACGAAGAAAACGTTTGGAAACTTTCGGGGCCTGTCCGAACATTGATGTCCGGACGGACGTTCGGACAGGTCCTTAAGTGCAGTTTTTAAAACGTAAACAGAAACCAAGAATCACCAAAACACATATGTAAATCGTGACAACAATATGAGAAACACTTAAGTGAATAAAGTCACAAATAAGTACCCCAGTACAAAGCTCAAACTTCATAAAGCCGATTCAAAAACTGTCAAGAATTACCATTAGTAATTACCCAAATAAACATAACCTTTAAACAGCAGCGGACTCAAAAACCTCCAGGGTATTATCGCCACACCCAATTCCCATGGGTGCTCAGGCTAATGAACTAAATACATCAAGAACAAAAGTTAATTCAACTTATGCGGAAGCTAATCAAAGACCAAAACATAAATTCTTTGGAAAACATCACAATACTCTAAAACATTGTAATTTAGACATGGTCTCAATAACTCATTATTCCTAAGTATGTGATTTTGCCGTCCCAATCCCCAAACTTAGTCATCCACACCTGCGATCATAAAACATAGACAAAAACACAGAAAGGATCGCACACATCAGAAAAACTGAGTAAAGACTACCTCAACCTGTCAAATATGTTTTAGAAACCTTTTTGCTATGTGTCAAACAGAGAGAGATAATTTGGTGAACATTAAACGAACTTCCAGATTCCAAAACAACATTTAAAATCACAGTAGGGAGCTTTCAGCAGGAGATCACCACAATACCAAATACGGGGTCACCTATGAGACCCCAAACAAAAGGACAGTCACCTATGAGACCGTCAAACAACCACCTCACCCTAAGTCCTTAAGTGTGCACACCCCCTATGAAACAGCAGTAACATAGAGTAGATCATAGAGCTTAACTGCAACAATGTGTGCAGCGCAAATAACAATAACCATGGGGAGCACCTATGGGCTCCCAAACAATAGAGTACAACCTGCGAAAGACTCCCAAAATCCAGAACCACAATCCACAGCACAATCCAGTTTCTCAATTCCAAAACGTGGGAACAATCCCCAATTTCCAAAACACAACTGAGAACTCATAAAAGCACCGCGAAACCTTTTCCAATTGTTTTACAAAACTTCAGTCAAACAATCATTGAGCATAGAATTTACCTGGAACAACCCAAAATCCCTCAAGAGCCCAACTGCTCCGGTCTATCAATAGTGCTCGTCGATGTAATCGGCGTCTAGGTAACCAAAACAGAAATCAGGAGAAAACCAAACAACGCGTATAATAATTATACAACCCTAGTTAGAATACATTACCCCACAATTTACTAACTGGCACCAGAGAATTGATTAGACCTCGACGGAACCGGCGTGGAATCACCAAGAATTTGAAGAAGAAGAGTGTGAAGAGTTTGAACAGAATATGAGCGCAGGAATGGCGTATTGAGGATGAAGAAGAATGAGGAAGCCGTTTTAAATAGAAAAATAATTGTAAAACAATAAAGGGTTTATTAATTTAGTAATTAAAAGCCTATGTTTAAGGAGAGAAGATATTAAATATCAAAAGAGAATCCAGTATTGCCAATATTTAAAAGGTGTAGAACTTATAATTAAACTAATGAATCAACAACGGAAGTTAATCAATAAACATCTACTTGGAAGGTAGTAGTTTAGAAATAGAAAATATAATATGAGTAGTCAAACGGAATTTGGACTGTTGGAATTAAATAACTACAAGGAGAAAGCCAAATTGAATTCGAATTCCATATATTTAAAGTTAATAGATTGGGAAGAAGATTCTAGAATAGTATTTTAGAGCTTAAATAAATAAAGCGAGGTTAGGAGGATAACGTAATATCGAAATAACGTAATATTCGTAATATATGTCTAAAGTTAAATAAGGCCAAAACGTTACAAATAATTGTAAACACTTTTAAGGAGAAAGATCAATTTAGGAATAGATGTCGTTTAATTCTCTGGGCCATCCTAATGTTAACCACAGTCATAATATTCAACTATATGCTATATCATTCCTAACTTGCGATTTTCAAGGTATTTCAGCAATCATCCTTCTCACCTTTTCTCAATCGAACTCTAAACAAAACCTTTTGTCTCAGGAATTACCATCGTCAAATCCTATATCAGATCCCGGCACAAATTTGATCAAAATCAATGTCATTGCCGACCTTTTTCTATGGGGGTTTGCCAGGAGGCGAGCTCATCAAGGATCACTTCCACTGGGAAGCAGAGTGGTGGACACGCTGGGCATCAGGTAACCTATTAAATCCAATGCATGAGAGTTACTCTTGCATCTTTGGCTTTCTGCATACAGCAATAAAACAGGCCCCACAAGTGGCAAACAGTTATGAAGGGTGAAAATAAACGGCTTGGATAGTCGCACTTTTGGCATTCTGTACAAAAGAAATGAAAAGCTCCTTGAATTACATACGGCCGTGAAGAACAAATACAAATGTCTGGGGCCTGCGCCACAAATCTGAATCAGATCGCTCTATCTAAAATGCAAGGAGAGCTGCCATTACATGAAGTACGATTTCAGTTGTATATAAACGGGTAACTACAGCACAACAACAAAGCTTGTACAACCATTATTAACATTCCACATTAAGGGTCATTTACATGTACAACCCTCTACGTCTCAGCGGATGAGCATATTTTACAATCTCTCATACACGTCACAGAAGTTGGGCGATTCATATAAAATGTTAGCTTGTTACATTGAGCTCCACCCACGGGCTGCTTGACATTCAGATAACCACAGGTCGATATGCTCCGTGACCTGCTGCCTTGCTTTGTTCACCGCATCAGGAGAAGCACAGTTTTTGCTGTCACCTGCGACGTAATAACAACCATTCTCATCGATAACATATTCAGCCATTAATCAGTAACAGCATCTAGTAAGAAAATCAATGTACTCGTATTGATGTATATTATCATCCACCACCATCAACAACAAGACCATCAAAAATTTATTCCCAAAATAATTGAGATCAGCTAACATGAATCAATATATGAGATTGGGTGGAGACGTCAATATACGGGAAAGAAAAACATAAAAGGGCGAAAAAAACTGATAATGTGACAAGCGGGAGGATTAAGAGAGAAAAACGAAGTTATCAAAACCAGGTTAAATGAAAATAGAGCTCTAAAGTTGAATAGTGAAAATACCAAGAAATGCAGAGCAGATGAAAAATATGTCAAATGAAACGAAATGAAGATAAATACACACCACATCATAGTTCAAAAATTCTCCTCGGAAGAAGGAAAGCAAGCATACCTTCAGGAACCAAAGGAGTTTGAGGACAGCCACGGAGATCACTTCCATGGCCACAGTTATGACAAGAGATGAGATAAGAAGGCACTGCAAATTTTCAGGCAGAAACATGCATCAGTCCCGTTCAAATTCGATCATTCCAGGTTTAGCAAGCATCAACTTAACTTACAGTCGTCAGTTGAAGTCTGTTTAGAAGCATGGCGCCAAGGGTCCTGCGATCCATTTGTGAAAATTATCTTTGAACCTGGAGTTGAATAACAAGAACCACAAGTTGAATATGAATGATAAGTAAAAAATATATAAACTGGAAGGAGCAAGCAGCAGTTGAGCTATGAACCAGCAATCTTTGTGCCTCCATAGTACAGGTTTGTCGAATCAACATCAGGGTATACACCATCTCCAAAAACATTCTTGCAAAGGTCCAAATGGTATCTGCTTCATCCAAGGAACAAAATGCGCATTAGATCTTTGAGAGCACACTCACTAAATCAGATCCGTTCCTCCAATATAAATTAGCAATCCTAACCTTGTATTGACTTTGGAAGAGCGAACACTGTCATTTGCGGGTGCAACCTGGAAATAAGCAACTTCAGTGCAAACTTGGAACCACCACAGCCGATCAGAACTGTCATTACCAAGGGCAGTATTCTTCAAGTGTTGCTGACTATATGTCTTTACACTCATGCCTCGACGTCCAAGGAATTCATCTTTATATATGATGCATATGCATCCTGCACAAGAAGAAGTTGTTCTCTACTAAGAAAATTGATACATCAATTTTGTAAACAAGGACAGATATCCAGATTTAGTCCAGCAAAAGTATCTACATATGCCACGCAAATGAAGTTCAATTATAGTAGCAATAAATTGAAGGATATGAAAATAAGAACCAAACAAGTGAACCTAACCAGCTGGACACAGAGAAAAGTTGGTACCAATAAGCTATTAAATTTCTTTGAGCACAGCTTTAGATTTATCGCCAAAATGAATATAAGGAAAAAGAAAAGATGCTACTTCACGAGACCCAATGCAGCCAAGAATCATATAAAATGTTCCTGCTGCTACAAGCATATATTACCAATAAAAGGCAGGCGCCTAGTTCTGTATTCATAGTGACAAGATAAGTTGAAATGGTGCTTGGTCATGCAAATTTTAAGGATAAAATAGCATACCACCAAATTTTGACCAGACTCCTTTGCCTTAGTAAGAGGGGTGCACAAGTTATCTGGATTTCCATACTGGAACTGCAGATTTTATGAATGTAGTAATGATTAGATCAATTATTTGGTTTAGAGATACTTAAATAAGAACTGAGAGCTTTCATACCGCCATGACTGCAGCATCTGCCAGAAAATACAAGAAGTCTCCGTCAATTTTAAGCTGCATATTGAAGACAAGTATAAGCAGCATAGATAGAGCTAAGCTGAGCTCAAATGGCTACGGAAAGAAAAACATAATACCATATTCCTGAAGGTTCTTCAGCAGTTAATGGATTAGTTGAAAATGATCGATTATACTTCCAACGTACTTGCAGAAAATATGACATATTTATAAATTAATATTCAAGAAACAAACAATTCACCTCTGAAGCACCAAATGCTGCCTTTAGTTCCTTCTGGTTAGTTCCAAGTCTCTGATCAACAAGCTGTGTAACTTCTTGCAATGCAGCTTTACACTCTGGACCAGCTGATTCAGCAACCTGTCTCGAAGAGATCAAAATATTACTTCCTTTCAACAGATACAGCACAATATCCACATACATAGAATGGCAAGAAAGGTACATAATATATGGTGAGGAAGAACGTTTCTTAAAAATATTACCTGCTGATCAAACTCAGTGAAGTTGTAAACTGCGAGAACAACAGCTGAACTTGCAAGGCTTCCACACGTTAAATGATGGAAATTTTAGCGAAAACATGCACTCAGGCACAGGGTAAGAAACGCCAACACAAACCATGGGTTCTCAAACATCGATGCTTATTGGTTTTGAGTTTAATGAGAGTCTATGAAATATAAACAAATACTCATCAGATCATCCTATTCACAACTTCATGCATAATACATTATCTATACGTTGACAACAAAGAAATGTAGCGGGTGGATCAATAAGACTGACTGATATATGACGGAATGCAGCCAGATCAAAGAGTGCTTGCTTGGATGAAAGAAATTAAGATTGTCAGTGCCAAAGATTTCAAAGGGAGAACTATTTCATAGTAACGATGCTCAAGAGATACAATGGCAGCTCCAAACTTCTAGCCAGAACCTAAAACATAAGTTACAATAAAAGAGTAAATGCAGATCTCTAGGACCAGATTCAAAGATTAGTATACCAAATGATTCTGAAAGAATGGAAGTAATCGCTTACGTTCAGATAGTCATTCACTATCCCATTGCATGGACCTTCACCATATCTTAGGAAAATGGGTCATCTGGTGGCCGAAAGTAATCGAGAAACTCATAATACCTTTGCTCGAAATGGCGATGATCCTAGCAGACAACATCAGTTACTTCAATGAAAAGAAAAGGAATTACTATTATATAACCAAGTGAGATAATACTCTGGATGCGGCAATGATAGGAAAAAATGTATTACAGCTAGTTCTCAGTATTCGATTCTTTCATGAGGCTTAAAATCAGTCATACGAGGGAGAAAAAAAACCCTCCTGCGGCAATCTTAAAGAGTTAAGAGTTAAAGCACCTTGCTGTAGCAAGCTGATTGACAAAGGTCTACAAATCAACGTCGATATTATACAAGGACAAAATTTTGACTGTTTTCCCCAATTGTTGTGCTCGTCTTTGGCGTTTGTAACTTAATTTGACAAAACATTTATCAGTAACTCTAAACCTAAACGAGTTCAAGAACACGAAACTTTCCATATGAGTAGTACATCTAAAAGGACGGGTTGTTGATTGTAGAACAGCAGATTCATTAAAGCTGACCCGAATTAGATTATCCCAAACGCAAGCAACATTAAGAGAGAGAGAGAAATTACATAGGGGAGAAGTGATCAGCGTTTGGTTGAACCAGTGTTCATCTTGGGTTAAGAAATTGCCGTTCGAAGCCAAGCTTTGATCAAGACGAGAGGAGATGAGCCATGGGAGAGAACGAAGAGGCATAAAACGAAGTAGCGAAGGACAACAACATCGCCGGCCACATATTCAATCCCACCGCCAACGTAGCGTAGCGGCAAGCAGAAGTTTTGTACAGACTATATAGATATGAAGTTTCAACTTTCAACACGATTCTTCTGCTGTGGATTGATTTCCTTCTCTTTCGTTTTCTTCCGAATTCTACCCACCCTTTATCCGCAAGAGGAAAGACCGTTTGTGCGAAGTTATATCGCGCTCCGCAATATATTGCACATCTATTTTATAAATTATATTGTCTATTCATAGTCTAGCAACTCTTTGCTAGAGGGTAACGAACAACAACACTTTAATTCCCTGCTATTCCAAAATGTATTCAACCATATGGCCCGTTCAATAACGGCTGCTAGACATGTAGTTAGTTTTATCCTACAGACATCACTTTATTATTGGGTTGAATTTTTCTACCAGAGTATACTTGTTACCCTTCTATTAGTTACACATAGGTTAACCAGGGAGATGAAACAAAAACGCTACATATGCCGCGTCTTAGGGAGCGTTCGCTGGCAGCAGTTTTAAAATCATTCAAAAGCTTGGTTTTGTAGCTTTTGATAAAGTTATGTGTAGTTAACTAATTACATGACACATCTACCATAGTTACATTTTTTGTGGGTTTATTTATTAGATTGCATCAAATCATAAAGTGACACTTGTACTAGTACTTTTACAAAACTACATAATGCTCTAAAAGCAGTGAAAGAACGCCCCTTAGGCCCCATTCGATAAAGCTTGGTTTTCAAGCTTAATCATTATGCCCCTATAGTTAGATATAGTTAACCAATGACAGACCACTATTTTACTTTTAGTGGGACCAAGAGAAAATAATAAGCAAGTAGATAAGTGACATCTGTCACATTAATGTGAAAAAAAAAATTAAGGGGCTTGTTCTTTCATTAGCTTTAGCACATTAATATATTTTTTCAAAAAGTAGGGGACACATGTCATGTTTTGATTGGATATTTCTATACCCATACCCCACAAAAGTTGACATAGTACACATGGCAAACCACATTATTAACTACACACAACTTTAACAAAAAGCTTGTATTTAAAGCTTTATCCCAAATATTAAGCTCACCATAGAACAACCCCTAAGGCGGTCAAAGAACGCACCCTTAGCGAATGGGGTATTAGGGGTCGTTCGTTCAAACACAGTGATGTGGCGTTTACAATTAAGCTAGGTGTGGTTACTTTTGTGAGATTGGTTAACAAATGAAGAGAGGACATGACTTTAGTTATAATTTGAGTGGACCAAATATTTAAGTGGACAAATAATGTTAAACATGTGTAAAGCGAAAATAGAATAATGTCACATTCATCTTCAGTGGGAGATTAATCTCCAAAACGAACGCAGCCTTAGGGAGTGTTCGCTCGTCAACTTGAAAAAGCAGTAAATGCTGTGAAAAAATTAATCTAACTGTAGTTAACCAATCACATAGCCTTTGGTCAGTTTTAGACCCAATGAATAACTGTCATTTGTTCCAATTTCTTTTCAAAAGTAGATTAAGCTGCACATCGTGATAAAAGAACGGACCCTTAATAGAATTTTCTTTTAAAAAATAGATTAATTAAAATATGGTAAAGTACGAAATTTTAATGAAATTGTAAAATTGCGACGTACACAAGGTGTACTTGTAGTCTCTCTCTCTTTCCTTCTTCCCATTTTTTCTTCTCATCCTTCATTCTCCTTCGTGTCATATTCTTCTCTTCTTTTTTGCTTAATAGTCTCACTTCTACGAACTAGATGTTATTTTGCTTCATCGTACTACTTCAGTTCCTCCTCTCTAGCGAGGGACTTTTTAAGTTTCATTCAGCTTGTTTTTGTTTTTTAGGTTTTGTGAGTTTTAGGTATTGGTTTGGTTACTAGGTTTTCCACCACTTATGTTGCTACAATAGCTCAAAAGTATACTCCCTATTCAGTGGTGAAATACCCATGAATTCTCGAGTTAGAATAAGTATAGTATATGGTTGGCGTTAGACGGATGAACATTATATTAGGATAAATATGATAAGGACGGATAGTCCGAAGTTAGGACTAATAGTAGGCCCAGGGAAGTTAACCGGTCATCCATTTTATTGTAACTATTATGATTAAATCTACTATCATTTATTTCCCACCGATATTATTATCTAATAAATATACTTTCCTTTATTTCCTCACCGATATTACTATCTAGATAATTATCTTTACATTATACATACGTTACAACATCAATCTAATTCTAAGAGTTCAAATCTAGTTTTACTTCCTCTTAATTAATTATTCTTAATCTCAAGAGTTCAAATCTAATTTTACTTCTTCTTAATTAATTATTAAGATTTCAAGTCTAGTTGTACCTCTTCCAAATTAAATATAGATATTGGTAAATCCTTGTTCCTCTCCTACACTCCTAGCATAACGACTCTCCTTGTATTTGAATTATTAATTCTTTTCTAATTTCATTCTCGTTCATTTCAAAATAAATAAACTAATTTCTCTCTAGATATTTTTACACTCATCTTCATCTTTACGCAACCGTAGTTGTTTATTTCTCAGCTACTTCAACAACTTATTTAATGTTGTAAATGGGGGAACATAGAAAGCATAGAAATGATAAGGTTTTCATTCACCTCTCAACTGAGTACAATGGTCTCTTATTTATATAGAGTAAGGGATAACCTGAAAGGGGTAATATGGACATTATATATATATATAACACTCCCCCTTGAATGTCCGATATTGATTGCCTCGTTAAAAACCTTGCTTGGAAAAACCCAGTGGGATAAAAACCAAGACTAAGGAAAAAAGAGTGCAATCATAAGTTCTCCCCCTGAACTAAACGTCACTTCAAATCTTTGAATCTACATAGCCCAATCTTGCGGATTAACTTTTCGAAAGTTGAAGTTGGAAGTGACTTGGTGAATATATCTGCCAAATTCTCGCTTGAACGGATTTGTTGTATATCAATTTCTCCATTCTTCTGAAGCTCATGGGTGTAGAAAAACTTGGGAGATATGTGCTTCGTTCTATCTCCTTTGATGTACCCGTCTCTCATCTGGGCTATACAGACAGCATTGTCTTCATATAATGTCGTGGGAATTTTCTGATCAAAAGATAGGCCACACGTCTCTTGTACATGCTGGATCATGGACCTCAACCAAACACATTCTCGGCTGGCTTCGTGCATTGCTAGAATTTCTGCATTATTAGAGGAGGTGGCGACACTCGTTTGCTTTATAGACTTCCATGATATGGCCGTACCTCCATGAGTAAATACATAACCTGTTTGTGACCTTGCCTTGTGGGGATCAGATAGGTAGCCAGCATCAGCGTAACCTACTGGACCAGACTTAGGTGTCTTTGGAAAGTATAACCCCATATCCATTGTACCTCGAAGATAACGAAGTACATGTTTAACACCATTCCAATGTTTGGTTGGAGCAGACTATATCTTGCTAATAGATTTACTGAGAATGCTATATCAGGTCGAGTATGACTCGCCAAGTACATTAATGCTCCAATGGCATTAGATATGGGACTTCAGGACCAGTAACTTTTCGTCACTTTCTCGGGGTCTAAATGGGTCCTTGTTTACATCTAGGGACCTAACAACCATTGGGGAGCTCAACGGATGAGCATGATCCATATAAAATCTTTTCAACACCTTTGTAATATATTGAGTCTGGTGTAGGAATACCCCACTTGGTGAATGCTCGAGTTGCAGTCCTAAGCAGAACTTTGTCTTACCAAGATCTTTCATTTCAAATTATGACTTTAAACATTCAACAGCTTGTTGAAGTTCTGCAGATGTTCCAATTATGTTGAGGTCATCAACATAGACTGCAATTATGACAATCCCATATCCACTTTTCCTTATGAATATACAGGGACAAATCGAGTCATTCTTATAGCCTTTCTTAAGCAAGAAGTCGCTAAGGCGATTATACCACATACGGCCCGACTGCTTTAGTCCATAGAGGGATTTATTCAATTTAATAGAGAACTTTTCTCTAGAGCTTGATTTAAATGCTTCGGGCAATTTAAATCCCTCTGGTAGCCTCATATAAATGTCACTATCAAGCGATCCATATAGATAGGCTATAACCACATCCATTAAACGAAACTCAAGATTTTCTTGGACTGCCAAACTAATCAAGTATCTAAAACTTGTGGCATCCATAACTGGGGAATAAGTTTCTTCATAGTCAATATCAGGTCTTTGACTAAAACCTTGTGCCACTAGACGAGCTTTGTATCTCACAATTTCATTTTGCTCATTTCTTTTTCGCACAAACACCCATTTATAGCCAACTGGTTTTATCTTACTGGGTGTGTGGACCACTGGTCCAAAAACCTCACGTTTTTGAAGTGAGTTTAATTCTACTTCAATAGCATCTTTCCATTTTGGCCAATCATATCTTTGTCTACATTCTTCAACAGACTTTGGTTCATGATCCTCTTCATTATTCATAACTTGTAGCGCCAGATTCTATTTATTGTTAATTATTTCATTCATTTCGTAGTGTTTAATTTATTCAGCTTCTTTAATATTTATTTATTTATACATTGTTTATTTTATTATGTATCGTGTGAGGCATTGTGCCAGAAATTAAAATCACACGAGGCTTCGTGCCAGACTTATTTATCACGTGAGGCATCGTGCCAGATTTATTTATCACGTGAGGCATCGTGCCAGATTTATTTATCACGTGAGGCATCGTGCCCGATTTTATTGTTATTTAATATTTTCCATTTATTATGCATTATTTATTATTTTGCTTTGATAAATGATTCAATTTTATTTATTTATTTATAATGCTTAATCACTACCTACGGCATGCGCCTGTTAAATTTTAATTTGTCTATATTGAGGCATTATGCCAGAACATTCTATATTTATATGTAAAAGTGATGTCATGAAAACGACCTGTATGATCGTTTCTAATATCTGTCTATTTTATGACAGCTCGTTTAAGTATGGCAAACAATGCTAAACTCGCAAATATCGAGTTCACCGCTTTGGACATCACCGGAAAAAACTACTTATCATGGGTCCTAGATGCCGAGATCTATCTCGCCGCAAATGGTCTCCAAGATGCCATAAAGGATGGAAATCAAAGTTCCCCTCAAAATAAGGCAAAGGCATTGATCTTTCTTCGCCGACACTTAGACGAAGGTCTAAAATGTGAATATTTAACAGAGAAGGACCCATTGGTCCTGTGGAAATCTTTGGAAGAAAGATACGGCCACCAAAAAACGGTCCTACTTCCCATTGCTCGATATGAATGGATGCACTTAAGGCTACAAGATTTTAAAACCGTTGCAGAGTACAATTCTGCATTGTTCAGAATTACCTCACAGTTAAAATTATGCGGAGAAGAAGTCAAAGATACGGATATGCTAGAGAAAACATTCTCCACATTTCATGCCTCCAATGTGCTATTGCAGCAACAATACCGTGAGAAAGGTTTTAAAAAGTACTCTGAACTTATTGCATGTCTACTAGTAGCCGAACAAAACAATGAGCTATTGATGAAAAATCATCAAGCTCGTCCAACAGGATCCACATCACTGCCTGAAGTGAATGCAATAAATGGCCCAAACCGTGGTCGCGGTCGTGGTCACAGAGGTGGACGTGGACGAGGTCATGCTCATGGACGAGGGAAGAGCAACGTACATTATCGTGACGGTTATGTCCGAAATGTGTCTCCGTACCAAAGAGTGAATACAGAAGGTGGCTCTAAGAAGAAAGAAGAATATGTATGCCACCGATGTGGAGACAAAGGTCATTGGGCTAATAAAT
>CM041776.1:395500822-395767548 GCA_023374045.1 Limonium bicolor | reverse complement strand
GCCGCACAAGTAAGCACCTTGTTGCTCTTTACCAAGCCTCCTTAAAGAAAAAGAAACAAGGGGAACATGTGGAGACATATTTTGCACAGGATACCTCTAATCCCGATGTCACACACCTTGATGTGGCTGATTTCTTTACCTCGGTGTGAGTCTTGGTCACATGATTGAAGACCTACCAAAGTCTGGAAATGAAGAGCATCATGCTTAGAGTTATCTTATATCTTTAGAACATTTACGAACAATTTGTTTCATTTCATTGTTTTGCTGGGGTTTTTTTTTCTCCCGTTGAGATCGTACTTCCGTTTATTCTATTTATTTGTATTTTGGAAGATTTGCTATTAGATCGTATTAAACTTTCTATTCATCTTACTGAATAAAACTTTTAATTTTTTATGAAGAATAATTACCATTGATGGATGGTGAAGACGTATGTCTTATTGATAGTGCTGCAACACACACAATTCTTAAGAGTAAGAAATACTTTTCTTATTTACGAAATTATGCGCCAAAGGTTACTACTATATCAGGTAGTACGAGTATTGTTGAAGGGTCCGGAAAAGCAACTATTATTCTACCTAAGGGAACAAAAATATGCATTGAAAATGCATTATTTTCCAGCACGTCTCAAAGAAACCTGTTGAGTTTCATTGATATACGCCGGAATTGGTATCACATTGAGACGGGGAATGATGGAAATGTTAAATATATTGGCATCACAAAAGTGATAGCTGAAAAGAGACAAATATTGGAAAAGCTAGTTGCTATTTCCTCTGGGTTGTACCCTGCGTATATTAATACAACAGAAATACATGTTGTTGAAAAAATAAATATTTTGATGATTTCAAAACTTGGCATGACCGGTTAGCCCATCCCGGTTCCATCATGATGCGAAGAATTATGGAAAATTCATGTGGTCATATGTTGAAAAACAAAAAGTTTCTTCAACTAAATAGTTTTCCGTGTATTGCTTGTTCTCAAGGAAAACTAATTATAAGGCCATCACCAGTTAAACTCGAGATAAAGCGATTGCTTTTCTCGAAAGGATTCAGGGTGATATATGTGGACCTATACATCCACCATGTGGACCATTTAGATATTTTTTGGTTTTGATAGATGCATCAACCAGATGGTCACATGTTAGCTTACTTTCAACCCGTAATATGGCATTTGCAAGATTATTGGCTCAGTTAATTCGATTGCGAGCAAATTTTCCTGATAATCAAATCAAATCCATACGCATGGATAATGCTGGTGAATTTACCTCCAAGGCCTTCAATGACTATTGCATGTCCATTGGAATAACCATTGAACATCCAGTAGCTCATGTGCATACCCAAAATGGTTTGGCAGAATCTTTGATCAAACGTCTGCAGTTAATTGCAAGACCATTACTAATGAGATCAAAACTCCCAGTATCTGCGTGGGGACATGCTATATTACATGCAGCTACCTTGATTCGCATCAGGCCAACAAGCTTTAATAAGTTGTCACCATTACAAATGGTTACGGGTAAAGAACCCAATATCTCTCACCTGAGGATTTTTGGTTGTGCGGTATATGTTCCTATACCTCCACCGTAAAGAACCATAATGGGGCCTCAAAGAAGAATGGGAATATATGTTGGGCTTGAATCTGCCTCAATTATTAGATATCTCGAGCCAACAACTGGGCACTTGTTTACAGCTAGATTTGTTGACTGTCATTTTGATGAGTCACATTTCCCATCATTAGGGGGAGAAAATAAGCAATTGGTAAATGAGATTACATGGAACGAACCATCATTACTACATTACGATCCTCGCACTAAGCAATGTGAACAAGACGTTCAACATATTATTAATCTCCAAAAGCTGGCAAACCAATTGCCTGATGCATTTACTGACCTAAATCAGGTGACACAGTCGTATGTGCCAGCTAAAAATGCTCCCGCTAGAATTGATGTCCATGGAGGACAGGTTGCAAATGAAGTCTAACACACGTATAAAGCGTGGTAGACCATCGGTTTCCAAAGATAAAAAACCCTCAAAAACGAAAGGGAGCATGCATTAAGGATGGCCCAAGTGAGAAGGGTGAGACTCTTGAAGAGTTTGTAGACATGACAGTTGCTGAAATGGAGAAAAATCAGGTACCTGAAACGAATATTGATAATGAAGAGATCTCGATCACTATGCCATGACTGTTGAAAAGGTACCTCTGAGATGAGTCCAATTGTATTGGATAATTCATGTTGCTATAGTAGCAGTGTAAGAGTATAATTGGAACTCCTTACGAGTCTCCTGATGGTCGTTGAATCAATGATCATGAAGTTCCAATCTTAATGCTATTGCAGCAGAATGATTAATTGGTTATGATATCTATAGATAAACACATATGAATAACCCCCACCATCCAAGAGATTAATTGTGGGTGCGTTTAATTTGAATTTGTGGCTTAATACCCAGATGATATAGATGATTACATCTATACTGATTAGATAATGCATACCATCAAAAGTTTTACTTATAAAAGAGTCATCGATATTAATATAGAGCAAATATGCTAAAGTGCAAAAGTGATGGATGCATGTATTCAACCAAGTGCTTCCCAAGTAACTGGGTGCAGGACCAATTAAAGATTGGGGATGCATACAATCAATCAAAGTAATAAGTGATGTTTTCATCAGGGGGCAATAATGATTGTACTCTTTTTCCTTCACCATGGTTTTTTCCCATTGGGTTTTTTCTAGGTAAGGTTTTAACTAGACAATCGATGAAATCATTAAATGGATTAATTGTATGTAAATTCCAAGTGAGAATATCTATGATTGATTGTCATAGCTATGTAAAGTTATTGTAAGACTGTACTCTTTTCCTTTGCCCGAGGTTTTTATCCCACAGGGTTTTTTTTCCAGGCGAGGTTTTTAACGAGGCAGCATATAACAAGATGTTTCGTCCAAGGGGGAGTGTTATAAATAGATTTATTTTATAGTGGACTCCACATTTGTAATTAGGGTTTCCCCATGTACTCTCTATAAATAGCGGTCTTGTATACTCATATCGTAATAAGAAGATCAGTTGCCCCCTATCTCGTGTCTCTCTACATTTCTTTTTCTCTCATTTACAACACGTTATCAGCACGATGCTCTAACCAACTGAGTACAATGGTCTCTTATTTATAGAGAGTAAGGGATTATCCGAAAGGGGTAATATGGACATTCACTATATATATATATAAACATTAAATAATTATTTATTTCTCCTAACGGAAGGTTCTTTAAGTGACTTATTTACACTTTTGAATTATTTACAACGTTCATCTAATTACTTTCTATCATTTAAAATAAATTAGTTTTTATTAATATTCTATTTAAATCGTGAGTTCCCGACTCCCTTCTTCCTCACCACGATTTTCTACACTCTCCTCTCCCCACCGAATATTCTTGTTCTTCTCTTTTGAACTCTCAAATTTACGCGCTTCCTTCTGCCTTTGTCAAACCTCTTCCCTAGAGCCAATTAGAGTTACAAGGGGTAAAGTCTACTACTTAATTAGTGTATTAAAATTTTGATGGTGTTAGTAGATTCTGATTGCTAGTTGTATATATTTTAGACCCTGATTACGACGTCGGGCGCTACCAGTAGTTCTGTTAATTGATCTCCTGAAGTTGTTTGACGAATCAGGTAAATCTCTATGCTCATGTTTGTCTGGTTTCATGGTTTGCAAATTGGAGAAAAATGTTTTGTGACTCCGAGATTGTTTCTGTTGGAAGATAATTTATTCTCAAATTATGGTTTGCGAATTGGGATTATTTTTCGTGTATTGAGAATGGTGAAATTGGAATATTTTTATGGTGATTTGATTAAGGATTTTTGGAGACTTTCACAGGAATAATTACCCTGTCTTTGGAGCCCATAGGTACTCCCCCTTATTATTATCATTTGCGCTACATACAATGACTGCAGTTAAGCTCTATGATCTACTCTATGGACTGCTGATTCATAGGCGGTGTGCACACTTAAGGACTTAGGGTGAGGTGGTGTTTGACGGTCCATAGGTGACTATCCTGGTTATTTTGTTTGACGGTCCCATAGGTGACTGTCCTGGTATGATTATTTGGGGGTCCCATAGGTGACCTCCGTGTTGGTTTTGTGATTGTTTCCTGATGAAAGGTCCCTACTCATTTTGGTTGATGACTAATGTTTTCTGGAAAACGATGCAATTGTTCAATCTCTCTCTCGTCTGATTGGAAAATGGATAAAATGAACTTCATAATGTATTTTGTACATTGAGGTAGAAATTACTCCATTTGTCTGATTTGTGCGATCCCTTTTTGTTTTTGTCTGTCGTTTTCTGATTGCAGGTATTGATGGCTGATTTGGGGAATTGGAACGCGCTAGCACATAGTCTAGGAAAGACGGTTTTGTTTAGAATTACAGAGTTAAGCCATGTTGGTTTGAAACGCTTTTCTTTAAGTTATGATGTTCAGGAAATATTTTGAGATTGTTTTTAGTTGATTTAAGCTAAGCACTCAACGAGTGTTGAGTGTGGCGGTAATACCCTGAATTAACTCCGCTGCTATTTGAAATTATGCTTTGATTATAATGTTCAAAAATAACATCCATTGATAATTTATAGAATTTCATAAGATGATCTAAATGTTATTTCTGTTGCGTTATTGCTATCTATGTTAATAAAGCCTATCTCTATATATTGACATTAGTCCAGTGAATGTTTTTGGTGTTTTTCCTAACTCTGTTTCGTATTAAAATTCACATTCCAGGACTTGTCCGAACATCCGTCCGGACATCATGTTCGGACAGGCCTCGAGAGTTTAAATTGTTTTTCTATTTTGGGTGTGTCCGAACATCCGTCTGGACTTCGATGTTCGGACAGCATGCGAGGACGAATCCAACTTGTAAGTCTCGACTTATGTCCAAACTTACAAGCTCGGACCAATGTTCGGACGCCCCTGGGTTTAACTCTCGGCTTGTGTCCGAACATCAATGTCCGGACACAAGTTTAGATGCTTCTTTCTTTAGATTTTCTAAACTCTCGACTTGTGTCCGAACTTCAGACGTCCGGACACAAGTTCGGATGAATGTTGTTTTACAGTTCTAGGACTCGTTTGAAGTTCGTTTTTGAATCCGTTTGCGCCGTTAGACTCATATTTTCATAATCTTTTATTTAAGGTAAAATCCAGGGCGTTACAAGTGGAGCCGGTGGATGCCACTCGGCTTTGATAGTCGACTATTGTTGATAGTAGAAAATGGATCCACAACGTCTTTGAAACCACAGATGGCGGTGATGGTGGCTGAAATACCCCTAAGGTTCATAAATAATTAAGGGCCAACTAAAATATTATAAAGGATAATAAACCTAATTGATTAAAGAATAGTGGAAACTCCAAATATATTTATATTAATAAATATATACAGTGCAAAAAGGTTATTAAACCTTACATTAAACATTGGACTAAAAAGGAGGTGTATTTATAAAGGAGAATTCAACTCCTAAAGTTAATGTAACATGTAACACATCAATACATGATCTAAGGACACCAATCATGAGTAAAGACTGTGTAACCTACTTTATATAGTCAAAACACTTTATGAGTGCAACAAACACTTGGAAATACACCTAAGGGCAAGGTAACAACACATGTTATAACCTAACACATGAAACACGTTCAAAATGTACAACTTTGAAGTCAAATGACCAAAATATCCCCATAGGATATTAGTGTTGCCGACTTTTGATATGTGGCAAACAAGAGACCAAACTTCATTTGTCACCTTGGAAAATATTTCCTTAAAGCACCTTAGTCATCCTTTTAGCACTCATTACTCCATTAACTTAAACAAAACAAAAGAACTCATCTTTTTCTTCTCCATTTGGCCAAGAGCCACTAGTAGAAAAAAGATTTTAAATGACAGACTTTAAACCATGGTTAAAAATTTAACCGTCGTTTAAAGTTTTATAACCAAAGTTAGGAAGAGAATCGTCATTTATGTGCACACGCTCATCAAATAAATGGTGGTTCTTGTTAGAACCGTCATTTACAGTTTGATGCCTTAGAAGATAAATGATGGTTCCAGTCATAACCGTCATATATAGTCAGTAGCCTTAGCAGATAAACCACGGGTTCATCTAGAACCGTCATTTACGGTTCGGCGCCAAACATTATAAATCACGGTTGCCTAATAACCGTCATTTACTACTTGCGTCATATAGGTTTTAAACGACGATTTTCTCTATGAACCATGGTTTAAAAGTCATTTAATATAACTTTCGTCGACTCATTTCTTCTTTTTCCTCCCGCGTTCGTTTTCCTCTGGCGATTCCCCTGTCGACTCATTTTTCACCGCCCGTCTTTCCTCCGTCGCCGTCAAGCCCAGTATTTTCCCGTCTTCCTCGTCGAGCCCAGTATTCGCCCCTTCTTCCTCCTCCGTCCCCACCGCCACTGTCGGGATCGAGTCTGCGTTTATCTAGCGAACCAGTTGCGCCTCCACCGCCCGAACCATCACGCCTCCGCCGCCCTACTTCCACCCAAACCATCACGCCTCCACCGTCGGTATCCTCCTCCACCGTCGCAGTGCGAAAGCCACCTGTCTTCATCCTCATCTCCACTCCGGTAATTTAACACTAGCTAACTTTTTTTATTAGTAGCTGATTAACAGCAATATGCTCTTGAGGAGCCATTCTTGCAAAGGCATGCAATAAGCATATAAACAATAGAGAACAATCAAGCAAAAGAAAACAGTGCAAAAGTACACGAAACTAGAGCTAAAAGAACTTTAGGCAATAAGAAATTATGCTAAGATTTTGCTAAGTTTGTCGTTGATAGTAGCAGCTGGTAGAGGATTTGCTTCAGAGAAGCTAGTTATAGTATATTACCATGTTTTTGATGAAGTTTTCGAATGGGGATAGGGATTTACAGTTCAGATTTGGAGTATAATTAAATTTTAATTTGCTATACAATATATATATATATAATCGATAAATGGAGATTGGACATTATTTAGGGATTTACACACGGCACGACATTGTATGTTTGTTCTAATTAACACCACGTCTTTTTGTTCTTGGATTCTACTATATACCATGGCCGACATTATAATCCACAATAACTTGACTTAATTAACAACTTTAGTCATCGAATCATCAAGGATCTCCTAAAATAAAGAGATTAATATTTATCCATATTCAAGAACTATCTTTGTCATATGCTCCAATACTTAGCCGTTTGGAAACGTCCCCAAACGTGAAACGTGACTGAAACGACATGGAAATGTTTCTGTAGAATCTTAGCTATGATTATTATTTATTTATTGTCTTCTTCCCTTTCATCATCAACTCCATACAATTTCTATTTTTTATTGACTCCTCCCCTTCGATTCTAAAACCAAACATACAACATTAAGATGTGGCGGTTGCTTTTGCTCATTGATCATATATATATATATATATAGATATATATACTTACTTGTCTGATGATGTCTAATGTGTGCGTTTTGCTGAGAATAATGTTGCTATTGTGTTTGGATTTGCATAAAAAAAGTGTGGAGTACCTAAAAATACGCAAAGGTCATGCCAATTTTTTTCTAGAATTAACCTTATTTTAATTTTATTGGATAGGTGTTACTACAGTTGGAACTCATTCAGCTATCTCCCTCCCCCATCCTATGTCATGAGTTGACCATAACTACTCATCAGGTTAGTATTTAAAAATGTTTCAACAAGATGCTTTTTTTACATATATTTGTTTGTTTATTTGTTCAGTTATTCATGTTTTTTATTTGAAATATAAAAATAAATCAAACATAGTTCCCTATCTGATGATGCTTAAATGTTTGTGTGTTTTACTGAGAATCACTTGAACCTTGATCTAATGCTGCTATTGCGTTTGTTTATGCAAAAAAAGTGTGGAGTATCTAAATATACGCAAAGGTCATGCCAATTTTTTTTCCAGAATTTAACCTTATCCTAATTTCATCGGATAGGTGTAACTATGGTTGAACTATCTCTCTTCCATCCCATTTGTGAGTTGACCATCACTACTCATCAGGTTAGTATTTTTAAAATGTTTCAACAACATGGTTTGTTCCAGACATATTTGTTTGTTTATTTGTTCAATTATTCATGTTTTTTTAAATTAAACCTTACACGCGGTTGGACTGCCAACTTGTCTCTTCTATCTTGTGTTGTCTATGCTGACCATCACTCATCAGGTTGGTATTTAAAATGTTTCAATTATTCTTGTTTTTCTATTAAATATGGAAAATCAATTCAAACATAGAATTACCTATTCAAGATATACCTGATAGAGGTATGTCTTAGATAGTCCCTGTTGGGTCTGTTCAATGACCTTTGATATCACCATCTAGGTTGTGAATGAGTTTATAATATACAGATCATTGATGATTTCAGTTGCATCACCCTAGTGCTCTTCTAATGTACATATATGTAATATATATATATATATCTACACTAGGAGAATTGTAGGGTAATGCTGCCGAAATTATCAATGAACTATATTATTAACTTGTTCCTACGTGAGTTCGAATGTGATTGGATAGGTTTAGGTTGTAAATTTGTTAATTAAAAAAAGAGGAGATCAGTGGAACGAGTTCACGACATCTGGTCTGTATTGAAAAAGGAGATGAAACGCTCAGTGATGTGCAGTGACAGATTGGACATCGAGTACCTACAAGGGGTCAATAAATTTTGCAAGGTCCTTGCTGACAATCTTAAACCAACAGATAAGGGATATATTTGATGTCCTGATACTGATTGCAAGAACGACTTCAAATACATAGGGTGTAGACAAGATTAAGGATCATCTAATTCACAGAGGGTTTACAGAAGATTATGAATCCATAACACTACTGCATGGTTAACATTCAGTACAAGTGTTTGAATGTGCTGATAACATTATTTCAACACAACCAGAAAGGGATGTTTCACAAAATTGTGGGGATACTCAAGATGATTTACTCATTAGTGATTCAGATGAGGAGGACCTTAATGCAATGATGGAAGATGTTGAACAATATTTTTTCAACAAAGCCAAAGCATTGGAAAATCTCATGCAGTCATCCAAGGAACCATTGTACAGTGGATGTGATACACATAAGCTAAACAAATTGAGCGTTGTCCTAAAACTATTCAATTTAAAGTCAAGGTATGGATAGAGTGATGTCAGTTTTACTGTTCTGTTACAACTGCTAAAGGACATACTACCAGAGGACAATGTTATACCCACAACAACTTATGAAGCAAAGAAGTTAATGTGTCCAATGGGTATGGAATACAAAAAATACATGCTTGTACAAATAGGTGTATGTTGTACTGGAAGGATAATGACTTGGATGATCGTTGTTCTGAATGTGGGAATCACATTATGTAAAAAAGGATAAGATAAACCACATAAGCACTAAAGTGGGTTCTCCTACGAAGGTGTTGTTGAATTTGCCAATAATTCCATGATTCAAACGTTTGTTTGCAGTTCAAAAAGATGCTGAGAACCTCCGATGACATGCTACACATAGAAAGGACGATGGTAAATTAAGACATCCAGCCAGATTCACCACAATGGAGAAACATTGACAGAATATACCCTCAGTTCGGTACAGACCCAAGAAACTTAAGACTTGGTTTATGCACAGATTAGATGAACCCTTATGGCACTTTGAGCTGCATACACAATACTTGGCCTATTTTATTGACGATATACAATCTGCCGCCATGGTTGTGCATGAAGTCTAGACATATTCTTTTCTCTCTGTTGATATCGGGTCCAAAACAACCGGAAAACAAAATTAATGTGTTTTTGCAACCACTCATTGACGATTTACAACTCTTATGGAATGAAGGTGCAACAGTGTATGATGTATACGATATGGAAACTTCACGTTCCAGGCTATGTTGTTTTCTACAATCAATGATTTTCCTGCATACGACAACCTCTTAAGATACACAATTAAAGGAGCACTAGCATGCCCTATATGTGGAGACATAACTTGCAGCATACAGTTGAAACACAGTGGCAAAAATGTGTACATGGTCCATCAAAAATTCTTCTCCAAAGGTCACAAATACCGTAAGATAACAAAATAGTTTAATGGAAAAACCGATCATGCAGTCGCATGACCACCACTATCTGCTGTTGAGATTTATAATTAATTAAAGAATGTTGTGAACAACCTTTATCCACCAACTAAAGCCACTGAAAAGAGTATCTAGAAGAAAAAATCAATATTTTGGGAACTTGAATATTGGTAACATTTAGAGGTGAGACATTGCATTGATGCTATGCACGTGGAGAAAAACATTGATGAAAGTGTTAGTGCAACATGCTAACGTGAAAGGCAAGACAAAAGACCATTTCAAGGGTAGAAAATATTTGGTTGAATTGGATGTACGAGAAGAACTTGTGCCATAACAAAGAGGCAAACGAACATTCTTACCTCCCGCTTGTCACACATTATCCAAAGAAGAGAAAAAAAGTTTTTGTAGTTCTCTTTGTGATATTAAAGTGCCATCTGGTTACTCATCAAAACATATCGAGTTTGGTATCAATGTCTGATCTTAAATTGGTAGGGATGAAGTCTCACGACTATCATGGGCTGATGCAACACTTGCTTTCGGTTGTAATACGTGGGATCCTTCCAAATGATGTCAGAAAAACTATTACAAATTTATGCGTTTTCTTTAAAGGGATTTCGTGTAAAGTGCTTGATGTGAAGACGCTGGATAAACTACAGAATGACCTTGTGATCACCATGTGTCAGTTGGAGATGTATTTTCCTCCTTCATTTTTTGATATTATGGTGCATTTACTTGTTCATCTTGTAGAGAGAGATCAACAGTGTGGTCCGTTATACCTTCGATACATGTATCCGTTTGCGAGATATATGGGGAAGGACGTTTGGTGGGACTGTGCATGTTGCATTTGGTCCGGTTTTGCAGACCGGATCAAACACTCTAGTACATTTCAAGCGCATCCCACCTCTCCATGCTCATGTGCCGGTAGACGACATTGTGCATGGCCATGAGGAATCTCCGCTTTCATTGGAGTGGAATGAGGGGAGCAAATTAATTGGCGTAAAATCTTCAGTTGTTCTATGGTTGTATTCTCTCATTGATGCCA
This sequence comes from Limonium bicolor, assembly GCA_023374045.1. NCBI lineage: Eukaryota > Viridiplantae > Streptophyta > Magnoliopsida > Caryophyllales > Plumbaginaceae > Limonium > Limonium bicolor. The sequence goes on along the minus strand of CM041776.1, from coordinate 395,756,423 downwards.
GTGACGAGGTAAACTATTTATATGCTTTAATGTTTATATTTTAACTTGATTGTTGACTTTTATGTTATTTTTAAAAATTTATATACTATTATTAATAAGGAAAAGCCTGTTAAGAACAGGAGAGTGGATACGGGGAAAGAAGTGGTAAAATCAACTAAGGAGAGCCAGGGTGTGAGTAAGGAAGTGGTGAAGCCTTTCGATCTGACTCCCAGAAGACCCCCATTCTAGCTCCCAAGTTTATCAAGAAGCTGACAGCAAGACTAAAGATGTTGTATAACTTTCTCATGACAAAGGAGCAAAGTGTTACCAACTTCAACATGAGAGTGCCGATGCATATTTTTCACACCACCGAGCCCATGGATTTGATGATCACCTTCAGTGATGTTAAGGAATTGTTGACTGGAGACCTGCTTAACATTGCTATGATTCAGGCCTATTGTGTGTAATTTTCTTTTAAATTATTAAATTATGTTTCATTTTTTAAGCTATTTTACATATCTGTTTAAAAAATGTTGTTCAGGTGTTTGACTGCTAGACTGCAAGGGAACAACAGATTATCTACCATCACATTCTTGTGTCCGCAAATGATGTCAGCAAGTCAGGGCGCATTGGATGCTTCACAATGTACACAACACATGAGGCGTGGATTTTGTGCTGCGGTGTGAAGATGAAGCAGATATTTGCTAATCCCATATCATCAAATGTAAGTATACAATAACAGGACTTTTTTGCTTCTTAATTATATATTTATGTGATTTATGGAAATTAATATGTTCTACAGCACATTCTTTGTTTATCTGTGGTAGCAATCATTGGTTGTTGATGGTGTTGTGTGTCGAAACCTCATGCTTGTTGATACTAGACCCTTTAGGCATTGATGACCATCGAGAGATCGCTATAAAGAAATTGTTGAAGGAGTGAGTCTTTAAAATTTTCATGCAATTTCATTTGTTTTTAGCTTGTCCTGGATTATTGACATCTAATAAATGGCTTCATTTTAATGCTATATTATATAGTGGTCATAAGATTGGTTTAAGTGACATGGGTAGACCATTCTCCATCATGAAATTTTATTACATACTGGTAAGTAATCATTTTAAATATGTTTGTATTAAAGTAACGTTTCTTACTCTGTCTAAAATGTTGGTAATTCATGAATGAGTGATGACAGTGTCCTAAACAGTCTGATTCATGGAGTTGTGGCTATTATGTGATCGGTACATGTATGAGATTTTTAAAAATTTGACACTCTTGATGATGATGACAAGGTAATCGATACCAATCCAAGTTGTAGTTAAAGTTATTGTGTTAATAACTTGTGTGTACTAATGATGATCAGTTTCTTTTTATGGACAAATCATTTCATTTTTCACAAAAGCACGGGCCCCTTATGTCAAAGCGGACCTGGACTTTGTAAGAGATCATATGTCACAATATTTGTGTAAAAATTACTTAAGTGTTTCTTAGATTTTCTCCCAGTGTAGTTAAACTTACATTTTGTTTATGCTGAAGCAAAGTACACTTTAAAAGTTTTGTAAAGTGCAAATCTCTCTTATTTTGAAATGTTTGAATGCGTTTGTTGCAATTCATTTGTTGTAATTCAAACTAGCAACTTGTTTTGCTAGTTGTGCATATAGTGTGTTGGTTGCCAAAGGGAAATACCAGTTGGATGCTCTATACAGGTATATGTGATTGTATTGGGTTGAATTTAAAACACATGGTAAAGGCTAAAAAACTAAAAAAAACAATTTTAAAAATCACGGTTCAGTAAAAACCGTGGTTTAAAATTTTATGGCGCGAGACTGAGCCTAAAAACTGTCATTTATTCATAAACTATATACCATGATTTAGCCAAAGGCTGTCGTTTAAGAGAAACTTTATACCACGGTTCAGATGAACAACCATCGTATAAAGTCAATTAATGTCACAGGAAAAAGGGTCTTAAACGACGGTTTTACAATCATGGTTTTTTCTCTTATTTAAAACGACAGTTCATAACCGTCATTTATAGCTCTTTTTTATATGGGACACGAGCATATACCACGGTTATAAACCATGGTTTTTAAGCAAAATAATTGTGGATAAAACCTTTTCTCCACTAGTGAGTAGGGATGTCAACGGGTCGGGTTTGGGTCGGGTGACGCTCCACCCGACCCGTCACCCGTTTTTCACCCGCATCACCCGACCCAACCCTCACCCGTCACCCGAAAAATCACTACCGTCACCCTCACCCCCCGTTCACCCGTCACCCACGGGTGAAACTGGTGAACCCGTTCACCCGTTTTTTTTTCTAGTATGTATTTCTCACCCGTTTCACACCCACATTTCACCCGTTTCACCTCATTCACCCGCATTCACCCGTTTCACCCGCGTTTCACACCCGCGGGTGAAACGGGTGAAACCGTCACCCATTTTTTTCTAGCATATATTTTTATTTTGTAACACCTATATAAGTTTAGTTTTTTGCTAAAAAAACATCCATTTTGTTAATAAGATATACCATATCAACTAATGTCAACAACATACTCAAAACATAGAGAATTAACCATGAAATAAGTATTTTTTAAAAATATATATGTATGAAGGTGACGGGTCGGTGACCGGTGAAATTTTTTCACCCGACCCGTGAAAATTTTTCACCCGTCACCCGAAACCCCAACCGTTTTTTTGCGGGTTTTTCACCCGTTTTAGCGGGTCGGGTGATCGGGTGAAACGGACACCTGTCACCCATTGCCATCCCTACTAGTGAGCAAAGAATATCTTCAACCTTGAGTTTCTTCTTCCTTTCTTGAATTCTTGAAGAACACATTCATGGTGGACCAGACCCACCTCTCCGTTCTTCTCAAATCTTCTCCCTTCCTTCACTAACTAATCAAGGAGAACAACACAAACCATTCTTCTCTTTGATTCAAGGTCGAAATCAACACATTTTGGAGCCAAAAATTCAGAAGTCATCCAAGCATAGAGCAAGCTAGATCTAAACAAGCTTAAGGTAAGAAAAATGCTTTGAGCTTCTACCTTATCCTTTGACTTATGTAAGGCCGGAACCAACACTTGCTTATACTATTTTTCTTCATCTTTTTCCATACAAAAAGAAGCTTCTTCTCTGCCTTCTTGGTTGGCCGAAAGTTCAAGAAAGACAACACCTCCAAAGTAGACTTCAAGGGTAGGTCATGGATTAGCCGTTTTAAGTACTTAATCTACCTTCTATCCATAGATCTACACTATATCTAATTCTTAGCCATTTATTTTATAGTGGCCGAAAGTTTGAGAAAGAAATCTCATAGCTTCAAAGGTAACTCTTTTTCCTTAATGCACATTTTGGTGCTTTAAGCTTTTGATCTTGTTTAGGTGAATAAAAGACCCTAACTTGATTCTTTTTTCCTTTTCTCATATCCAAAATGGAGTTCAAAACCATATAACTTGGTCGAGAACAAAAGGAGCACAAAGGTGGAAAAATCAACATTTACAAGGGTAAGCACTTAATCTAATCCTTAGAGCTTCTAAACCATCATTTAAGCTTAATACTGGTGCAAAAATATAACTCCCCTTCATTACTAAATTAGGGCCGAGAATCAAAGAGGAGAAAACCCTAGCTTGGAACATTTAAGGGTAAGTTCTACCTTAAAGCATATTTTGTATGTTTTAAGGGTTCTATTGTGGGTAATTAAACGTGGCCGAGGTGGAAACTTGAAAATGAGTTAAAATGACCTAGAATAGGTCATAAAACTACATTAGAAAATTTGAATATTTTTGCCGAGGAATTAAGGGCCTAAAAGTCAATATTACATTTGTTTAAGTAATTTTATATAAATTATATCCTTGGGAAGAATGGGACTTACTTGGCCAATAATAAATGTGTTATTATGGCTCTTTTATGGTTATGTGAAGTTAAATTTTTGGTTCGTATTATGGCCAAGTTTATAAGCATTTTAATGAATGTTTTTATGCTTTAATGTTAAGGACTATAATGGTAATTAAATAAATATGTAAGTCTGATATTAAGGGGTTGTATGGGTGAGTAAAACCACCTCAAAAGGTTTGTGTAAAAATACCTACAAAAATAAGTTGTGTTTGGATGAAGTTTATAGATAAAAGTTGATTTAAAAGTGATTAGGAACTTATCAGAAGTTCCAGTAATTAAGTGAGTCAAGGATGAGTGGGTAAATGCAAATAAATAATATATGGTGTGACAAATGATAAATAAGCCCAAGTTTGGCCTTGAACGGTTAAGGCATGTAAATTACAAGTTTTTGTAAGTTTTAGGAGTTGAATGAAAACCCTAGAAAGAATTAGGGGTCAATTCATAATTTCTGGAAAATTAAGGGTCAAGGTAGAATATTGGGTCAAACTTGGGAATACTTTGGGGCTTTGACCAAATTCTAAAGAAAAAAAGATTAAAATTGGAACTTATGAAGAATTTAGGAGTTGATTGTAAAGTTTAGAAAATATGGGGGTCCAAAGTGTAAATTTAGAAAGTATGAGGGAGTACAGAATAATTAAGGTCAAACCTAGGTGTAAATTGAGGGTTTGACCAAGTAAGAGAAAGAAATGATGAAAATATGAATTATGAAATTAGTGGTAAATTGTAAGCTTATGGAAAGATTTTGGGACAAACCGTAATTTTAGGGAAGATTAGTGTAAAAATCAAAATAGGCCAGTAGGGGTCTATTCGGAATTTGTGATAAAATTCAGGTTGAAACTATGATATTAATTGGAAGAATATAAATGTGTGAATTAGTAATGGAATTGTAAGCTTATAAAATTATGGGGCCAATTCGTAAATATGAAAAATTGGGGTGAAGAATTGGATAGAGCAGTTTAGGGGTTTGTTCGACAATATTAATAATTTGAGTAGAAACCTTGGTATTAAATTAAGTGATATGCTGATATCATAAGATAAGGTGAGTTAGTGATGAAATAGTAAACTTGGAAAAAACATTTGGAGGGCAAAGTGGGATATTATATAATTATAGGGCTTGGGCGAGAATTGAGGAAATTAAGAGCGAAGATTAATATAAGATTGAGGATTACACGATATTTTATTAAGAATATGGTCTTAATGTCAATATGTGGAAGTTGGTACAAATTAAGGAGTTTAATGATTCACATGTAATGATGGATCTTTGAAATACAGTGGGAATAATATAATAAAGTTTGGGAAGTAAATTGTGGAAGGGAATGATTAGGAAGTTACACTAAGGTCAACTACATTAAATACCATATGTCACTATATGAGTGTGTATATATACATATATATATATATATAATATATATATATATATATATATATATATATATATATATATACCTATGGATAAAGGTAATAAGTTTTTTTTGGTCAAAATAAAGGTAATAAGTTAAGTGATTGACTTAGTCCTAAAGTTGTAGAATAGTACAACATGTTAGTTACTAACATAATTAAAAGATTAATTAGCTAATCCCGTACTTGAGTAACTTGAGTGATAATCCAAGTAATGATGACTGATTAATCATGGGTTAAGTACCGAGGGATTAGTAATTATTTGGGATATCAAATTGGTTTGAATTATAGTGAATTATTACTTAATGATATATTCCACAACTGAGTACTTAGAGGACGGCCGCGGGATCGCACGTTAGCATCTTCTTACTCGGTGAACGATATGTTATTGTGTGGTTTGATTGTTCATGGGGATTTCCTTGGGTTTGGACATATATGTGTGAATGTTTGATAAGATCGATATGTGTGAATGTATATTGATATGCTTAAGTGAATTTAATTGTCGATTATCTCATGTTATTAATTGTGCGCAAACGTCTCTCGGATTGAGGCAATACCGAATGCAAAAATCGAATATGATTAATGATAAGGAAAATATTGCTCATGAACGATTAATAAGATATATCATATTATCCCTAATCAACCCAAATATATGTGTATAACTGAGGTAAATAATCGGTAATACCATTCTCAAGGGCAGATGTATTTGAATATGAAAGTAACCTAGATGAATTTTAGGTGAACATTAAAGACCTAATAGGCAAACACATGGAGAATTTATTCATTATAACCTAAGAGTAGATATTAGGCAAAAAGATTAAGAAAACTAAATCACACATGGTGAAAAGAATTGAATATGAGGAGAAATCTAGGAATCTTTGATTACCTGGTTACGCATTATGATCACTAGAGAGGATTATCGAACCAGAGTCCGCTCGAATTGGAAAGCCAGTGAACACATTTGATCGTTGGTCAAAAGGCACTACCGTTGGTGCATGGCTACGGCTGCAAAGGATCGCCTTTAAAAGTGTAAAGAGGAATCTAGAGATCTTTGATCATTGGTCGGGGCACTACTGTTGTGTCACATGACTTCGGCCATGAGCTGCTGCCCAATAAACATACGGGTTGTCTTAACATGACGCGTGTCAAGAGTTAAAGAGCTAAAGTTAAACGAATGAGTAAACGACATTAGCTAAACGCTAGTACGAGACTTTAGGTAACTCTCGTAAATTTGGATAACGAACAAGAACTTGAAGGCCGGATAACGGGACCGTTTAAAGGAAAACAACTCTCGTATCGTTATTGTATGAACTCGTTTATTGTATTGATTATATGCATAAGTTATATGTGAAATGTGTGTGTGCATGTTGGATGAATTGTTGGTAATTATTGCTTTTATAGCTTTATTATATATGTAAAACGGAATAGCATGAAAATGGAACCGCATGATAACTCGACCAATAACTTAAGGGGTTTGAGGGTTCGTGACGTTCACCATAGCATACTCTGTGCGTTTGCTGACCTCTTTTATGGCCAACATATTACAGGTGCATGATCGAAGACTGAAGCCGGAGTGCGGGATTTTGGGGTAGTTAGCGGTATACCTTGTTATCATACTTTTGGAATTTGGTTTTGGATTATACTTGTTGTTGTATATGATGTTGGTTAATTAAGCTGCTCACTAGTTTACGATATAAGTATTGTATATGATGGATATCTATTTCTCGTCATCACACTAGCATCCAGTGTTAGTGCAATCAATTTTATTTCCGCTGCGATTCGTTTAATTAATTATGCTAAGTATGGTAGTTAATACGGGTTTATGAAGTAGGAGTGTTACAGTGGCGGTGGCGCCGGTGCCGACAATGGTGGTTGCTCACTGCGAAGATAAGACTATCATGCAAGTTTTTATACTTTTAGGACACATGTGAGAAGTTAGGTAGAGGGAATGTATCTTTTGTACATGTGTCGACTTGTAATGTAATCCTTTAATATAAAAAGCTGGTGCATTTTCTTAAACAAATAAAAAGTTAAAATTATATTAATAAAGCACTTTTTGATGCAATGTTAAAGTTTGGAAGTGAAAAGTTATCTTAAATTTTTTTTGTGAAATATTATAAAAAAGTTCATCATTTATTTTTGGTTTCTCTATATTTGTTTATGCTCTTAATTATTTAAACCATAGGGTTGAATGGCGTAAATCTAGGATTGTTTTTCACTGTGTTGCATTGTCCAACTTCCTCATTATTCAACATATTTAATTTCATCTCATATGTAATTTTTTAAAGTGTATAAGTGTGTAGTATGAATCCTAAATATCTAATGATAGGACAATATAATTTCTAATTTTTTTGTCAATATTTAAGTTAACAAACCTGTCACATGTATCATCAATATACACATTACATTTACTACTACACTTAATTGTATACTAAAAATGTGGGTTTTTTGCATATTAGACTGATGAATGCAATCAAATTAACCACACGCGAATTTGAGCGTACGGCAGGTCCGCTTATAATATGGTGCAGCCGTATGATATGAAAGTCTAAATCAGCTGTAGACTGAACTGTTTGTTGATTGGGCGTCTTTTTACTATATTAACTTTAAATAGTTGTAACTTTTAATATATAAGTCCAAATGAGAAAATTATATCATTGTTTACCTAAATCCAAGCTCTTCAAAAAAACCAGTCATGGATATGTTTTGACAACTTTTAAAAATTATTTTATATGTATATGTTGATACACTAAAATAGTAATATGATTCATTAATTTTGTATTATGATTCATTAAATTGATTTTATGATTCATTAACAAATAAATGGTTAATTAGATTACAAAATTCTGAACCGATAAAAAATCATTATTGTTTTGTAGTGTATTATTATAGTTGTATGGTGTATTTTAAACATTATATGATGAACATGTATTTTTCGTACATACCAAATATTGTTTTGTGTTGTATTATTGTCAAATTTTTTTATTTTTACATGTTACGATGATACACTACAATGATGATATGATTCATTATTTTGTATTATGATTCATTAAACTTGATATTATGATTCATTAACTAATAAGTGGTGAATTAGATAATAAACTTCGGAACATAATAAAATTATTACTATTATTTTGTAGTGTATTATTATTGTTGTATGTTGTATTTTAAATCTTATATGGTGAATCGTGTATTTTCATATATACCAAATATTATTTTGTGTTGTATTATTGTGTAAAAATTATTCTTATATGTTTGCAATGATACACTAAATGAAGATATGATTCATTAATTTTGATATTATGATTCATTCAAAATGATATTATGTTACACTAAAAAGATGTTATGAATCATAAGTTCAATGATATGTATGGATATATACATGTAATTAATATAAATTTGTAAAATTCTCAAAACATATCCATAACTGGTTTTGTTTTGAAGAGCTTGAGTTTAGATGATATAATAGTGTAATTTTTTTATATTTTATACTTATATTTTAAATTTACAATCAATTGAAATTAATATAATAGATTACCGTCCAAGTGACCCGGACTACCAAATCATCACTTCCATACCAAATATCACGCACGACAGCTGCACCGTCCACCCGCTCTCCGCACCTGATTGCAATCAAAGAATCCTTGTCTGAGATAAATCATTCTGCATTATTAACCATCAATTTTTATCCCAACCGGGTAAAATGAGCCAGCACTGAAGACTTCTTACTTTACTTTAATGGGATAATTTGTGAAAATGCGTATTGAATTTAGACGATATTTATACACAAGAGGTAGAATGAAATCCTGAACGGCAATATAGGAAGAAAAAAAATGAATTGTGAGATCGTACAAAACTTGCACTCAAAACTAAGATTGCCAAGAGAGCTCCAAGTGTTGTATATATGAAAGCGTGATCAGTTACATGACTTATGACTCTTATTTATAGGGTCCCCTATAGTGTATAACCGCTTTTGTGGGCCTACATTATTCTAGAATATTCCCAAACATACAAGGTTTTCGTACAACTTTTACCCCCCCTTTTCACCATAATTACTCTTAGTCTTCTCGGAGAGGGTCTTGCTCTTCCTCGGAGGCGATCACTCTTCCGCAGTCTGTCCGTGGAATGGCTCTCTGGTCGCAAGGGTCCGTTTGTCGGAGTCGGAGGAGGATTTGGTCGAGAGAGTCCCATCTTGTTGTCTCCGTAGGCAACATGTATCTTCCGCTAGCCGTTTGGTTACTATGTGTGGTGGAACCCCATTTCATCAGTCCCACAAGATCTTTTCTTGTTCTATAAGGAAAGATCATCTCGTCGTTGTCGTCATTTAGTTTTTAAATATTGGCGCTCCGCTCCGTCCCTCCTAGTCCACACCATCTCTTTTTTTTTTCTTGAGAAAAGGAAAGAGGTCTTCGGAGTTGACCTTTGCTGCTTCAGATTTCCTACCGTTGGAGACTTTGCGGAGGCTTAGCAACGCGCCTTGCTGGCAACTACCGCCTCCTTATCTTCTGAAGCCACTTCCCTGACACATTTGCAGAAGTAGGCCATGATTACTTTTGGTAGGGCGCGCCCAATTTTCGCCTATTTAAGCTCATTCTCTCCCCCTACCCTTTTCTCTATCCTTTCAAACTTTCGAACTTCTCTGCTTCTATCTTCTCAAACTTTTGAACTTCTCTACTTTGCTCCTTGCTGCGTGTCCTTATTCTCTCGCGTTCTTTCCTATACAGCAACCGTCCCCCTTCTTCTTCCCTGCTTTCTAACCTCCTGATTCTCGTTTTTGCGTTCTTTTCCCCTTCGCATTTCCTTCCTCTACTTGATCGTCCATACTTCGTCAACCTTCTTTGTTCGTAATGGCTCTGTCAAACCCAAGCTCCTCTGTTCCGGCGCCGGCGGGGTCGACACTTTTCACCGACGGGGAAAAGTGCGTTTTTGAAGATCCCGCCATTCCTTCCGAAGATATCTGCGGGGACTACCCTCGCCAGGGCACCGGCTCCAGCCTTACCGTGAGAGATTTGAAAAAACTCATGAAAGGCGTACAAGTCCCACTGGGGTCGAAGATTCGTGTGCCGGAGCCGACGGCGCACCCTTTCAACTACTTTGGGGATGGTTTCGTGGTGTATCGGGAGCACCTTCACCGCGGGCTGCGTTTCCCCCCGCACCCCTTTGTTCTTGGCTTCCTTCCCGCCGGCATTGCACTCTTGCCCATCTGAACCCCAATGCTCTGGGTTGTCTGCATGCCTTCCTCTCTGTCTGCGTGGAGAACGACATTACTCCCGATGCGCGGGAGTTTGTAAATTTCTTCACCACCAGGGTGAACCTACTACACGGACGGAGGACATCTCCGTCTTGGCTTTTCCGGGTACTCCTTTTTAAACGTGTGAGCCTGGAGAGCGGCTGGTCTTCCAACTGGTTCGTTTTCTACCCTCCGAGGGGGACTTCTATCGGAGTCTCCCACGTCGGAGACATAGCTAAGGGGCAGCTTGCCTCTCCGCTACCTTCTTCCGCAAACCCGTCTCCGGTTGGAGACATACTCAAGAAGCTGAGTTCATCGGCACTCCACAACCCATCACCTTCTTCCTCTCTGAAGAGAGACTGAACAAAACTCGGGCGAAGATTGACCGTACGTATTCTCCTTGTGTTCCTTCTTTCTTTATTAGTTTCCGGTTGGTTTTCTTACTTCTTCGTTTCATCACAGCTTTTGTTCAAACGGGCGGGAAATTTTCTCTCCGCTACAACTGGGAGCTTGTTGATTATAGAGCTACCGAAGAGAAGAAAGGAGCCCCGCCTGCTCCTTCCGGTGGGAAAACTGGAGTCCCACTGGTAGCAAGACTACTGGCACTAAGAGGAAAGCCCCCGAGGGCCCAGAAAAATTGATCAGCAAAAAATTAAATTAGTGCGAAAGAAAAGCATGTTACCGAACGGGTTCAACCGACCCCTCCGCTACTGTCCCTCCGGAAACAGGTACTTCCGTATCTACTCCTTCCTGTGGTCTGGGCAGAGTTAAGAAAGATGTGGATTTAACTCCCATATCGTCCCTCTCCCTGACTGCTGCATGGCTTTTTTGCGTAGACGAAGCTTTAACCTCAAAATACCGATTCCATTTTTTTTCCACCGGTATACCTTTCCGCAACCTCTTTTGTCCTTTTTTTTGCTTTTACTTCTTGTTTTCCGTTTGATTTCTTATGATTTTGTCTTTCGCAGCCCCTGTTCCACCCTCCGCAGATCCTGAGCCCGAACGGAGCGACGACCTGTGCTGCATGGCGTTGCAATTAAGGAAGGTGGTGCTCTGGAGAGAAAAAAGGCCCATGAGATCCCGCCCGGGAAGGGCAAGGGCATTGCCGAGGTTAACGCGGAAGAAAGTTCTTCCTCGGACTTGTTTGACGCCCCTTCTCAGGAGGCTCCCCCGTCGGAGCCAGGAGCAAGCATGCGGACGACAGATCTTCTCCCCCACCGCGGGCTGATCCTTCGGTTGCGGTCTTCTCTCCAAATTGGACTGGGGCTATCACCGAGGAATCCAGTCCCCCATTCCATTTGTTCGCGGAATGAGGTACAAGGCCTTCTGGTCTACTGCTGCGAAGGCGGCTAATAATGATAACGGCATTTTTGCCCCAGGCTCTCATCCACCCCCCTAAAACAAAACATCGGATTGGGGAGGGTAGCTGTGACGCCATCGTCCGCACTCTTTCCGGAGAGAGAAGCCTTTGAGCGCCTCTGGAGCGCTTTAATTCAGGTTTGTTTCCTTTGCATATACTTTTCTTGTAAAACCTTCTGTTTTTTATTCTGATACTCTTGTCTTTTAGGCCATGGCGATGCCCAATGCGTTGAGACCCAGTCTCAGTATTCCTCTCAAGCTCTCCGCTATCATGGAGCCCGCGCGGAGAGGTACAAGAAGGTTGTTGAAGAAGAAAAAACCCGGGCTCAAGAAACTCTTGCACGAGCGGAGGCCCAATTTGAAGCCGAAAAAGCCGCCCTCCGGAGGAACTCCAGAGAAACTGCCTCTATCGATCAAGAGGATACGATCAACAAGCTGCAGGCTTCTTTCGACGACCAGAAGCGGGTGCTGGAAGAGGAAGCTGAAGACTTCCGGAAGGTTGCTGAAGAGATCCGGAAATCCACCGAGGATCTTCGTCTTCTTTCGAGTCTGAGCTGGAAAAAAAGACCAACTCCTGCAAGCAGCTGAGGCCAAACAGAGTGATCTCCAAGCCGTCCTTGAATCAGAGAGGCAGAAGCTTGCGGAGGCCGCTCTTCGAATTGAAGAGCTTGAGGCAGAGGTGGAAGCTCAGAAGAAAAAGGCTTCCGGTAACTTTCATATCTTCGAAAGCTTCTTCTTTCCCTGTTATTTCTTGTTAATCCTTTGTATTTTATTGCAGAAAATCCAAGTCCTTCGTCGGAGGCTGCCCAAGCTCTGACTTTTGGCTTAAAAAGGTGTCCGGACTTAAAGCCTCACTAATCACTTCGGAGTCGGAGAGAGAATGATACCGGAGCCTTACCCTGTCCTATGAGAACCAGGTTGCGAAGTTAAAGGGGGCTCTCAAGGAGACACGATCGGAACTTCAAGCGAAGGACCGCACTGTTTCAGGCCTTAAAGAGGCGCTCTCTTCCCAATGCCGCAAACTTGCTGGAGAGAGCCAACGAATTGTGTCGGAGTTCTTCTCCGAGAAGCAACAATCCGTGGATGAAGCTCTTTATGAAAGCCTAGAGTTTGAAGCACTTGCTCGCGCCACCGGATATCACGAGAGCTAGTGAGGTTTTCACGCCCTGCGGGAATACGTGTTTTGCCCCATCCTTCATGGGGTCAGTTGCTGTGCGGGCCCGGAGTGATGCCGCCCTTTCACCGGTAGGCGAGAAAGAAGACTCCGAAGGAAGCACCTCAACTCTTCAGAAGCGAACACAAGAGTCCGAAAAGCTTGCGGAAGACCCTACAGAGCCTGCAACATAAACTTTTTCTTTTGCTTTATAGTTTGTTATAACTATCACCTATTTTGTTTCGGAGTACTTTCGCGTTGTAATTAACATTTTTTATAATAGACCAACCAGACCTTTCGGGTATGACCGGAGCGACCGGTCCCCGAAAGTTGGAGATTTTTACCAACGCATAATTTTTAAGCTGCTTTTCATTTTTTGTGGAGATTGCTTTTCGGTAACCTCTTAGTTACACTTTTATGCTTTCACACTCTACCATTGTACATATGGTGAGATCGTCTGTTTAACACTCTACCGACTTTGAGTCGGTGAGATCGTCTATTTAACACTCTACCGACTTTGAGTCGGTGAGATCGTCGGATTAACACTCTACTGGCAGTAAGACAGCGAGATCGTCGGATGAATTACACTACCATCGTTGATGGTAGATCGTCGGATACACTCTTTGTCTGTCTTTTTTTTCTTTAAAAGATTCTTTTGTTCCTTGTTTTTTTTTAGGAAGAGAAATTGCGATGTCTTTCGTTTTGTCTGAAAACTTTATATATTATTACCGGAGGGTAAAACGTTTTGAAAACAAGATAACTGAGATCTTTAAGCAAAATGCTTTATTGCTACCATTTGCGAGATCGTCGGACATCTGTATGAGATTATTCCTGTGCTTTTACCAAACAACTCATTAACCTGCAGTTGAAAGAAGATATTAAACATAGAACTTCTTGAGGCATTCTGCGTGCCAGGAATGTGGTAAATCGCCTCCGTCCATATTTCGGAGCCTATAAGATGCCCGACCAGTCTTAGCTTGAACGATGTATGGGCCTTCCCACTGAGGTTGTAATTTCGCTGGCTGTTTTACCTCCCGAAGTACCAAGTCACCTGCGGAGAAGGACCGTTCCCTTACTTTTTTATTGAAATGACGTTCGATTCTCAACTTGTCATTCTGATTTCTTAAGTCGGCGATCATTCGCTTTTCATCCAAGACGTCCAACTCATCTCGGATGCCTTCATCGTTCTCTTCTTCTTCGTACCCTTCAATCCTTTTTGACGGTATCATGATTTCTGCGGGTACCACCGCTTCCAGACCGTACGTCAATCTGTAAGGAGTTTCTCCGGTTGGCCCCTTGACAGTCGTCCTGTTAGCCCATAGGACCTGCGGTAGAACTTCCGCCCACCTTTCTTTTTCCTTCCAACTTTCTTCTCAGAGCTTTTACGATTTGTCCATTTGTATTTTCTACCTGGCCATTTGCTTGTGGATGAGCTACAGAGGCAAAAATCTCAGGTCAATCTTCCATTCTTCGCAAAAATCCCTAAAGCTCTTGCAATTGAACTGCGCACCGTTGTCCATTATAATTACCCTCGGTATTCCAAACGAAAACACGACGTTCTTCCAAAAAAAAATAACTCTGTCTTCGCGCAGTTATGTTACTACCGGAAGAGCCTCCACCCACTTGGTGAAGTAGTCTACTGCCACATACAAGTATCTATACCTTCCGGGGAAGCCTCTGGAAATGGTCCGACGATATCTAATCCCCATTTCGCAAAAGGGATCGGAGAGGTGATAGATTTCATCTCCGCAGGCGGGTTTCCCACCCTTGGACCATGTAACTGGCACTGCACGCATTTTTTGACATAGTCTCCGCACATCTTCTGGATTGTCGGCCAAAAGTAGCCCATCCTTAATATTTTATGCATTATTGCTCTTCCTCCTTGGTGATTGCCGCACACCCCATCATGGACTTCGGTGACAAGCTCTAGTCCTTGACTTTCCGTCAAACACTTCATCGATGGTCTGCCAAAGGATCGCTTATACAGTTGGCCGTTTTCGAAAAAGAACGATGCTGCCCTTCTTTTTATTGTTTTGGCCTCTCTTTCGTCCTCTGGAAGTGTCCCTTGCTGGATATACTGAACAATGGGAGTCATCCATGATTCGCTTAAATCGGTTATTTCAACTGCCATTGTCTCCGCCTCTCCTATACTCGGGAGTTTCTGTAGTTGTAGCTGTACTTCCTCCGGTATTCCTTCCGCTATACTTGCTAATTTAGCCAGTACATCGGCCTCCGAGTTTTGGTCTCTGGATATATGTCGGAGATTGCATTTCGAAAATCTTGCCCTTAGATTCTGTACCTTTATTAAGTAAAGTTTCAATTTTTCCTCCTTTGTTTCGAAGATGTTCTCACTTTGCCTTGCCACAAGCAAGGAATCAGATTGTACTTCCAGCTCCGTCACCCCCAGAGCACAGGCTATTTCCAGTCCTTGTACTAACGCCTCGTATTCTGCTTCATTGTTTGTTACTTCGAATTCCAACCTTACTGCATGATTCATTTTCCTTCCATCAGGAGTCTGGATCACAACCCCAACTCCCGCACCAGTTTTACATCTAGCTCCATCCACCCACATCTTATACGGGACTTCCCGTTCTTCTTGACAGAAGAAACTTGCCTCGGTGATAAAATCAACCAGGGCTTGAGCTTTTATTGCTGTCCGAGGAACATAATGGATTTCAAATTGAGTAAGCTCCACCGTCCAAGTAATCATTCTTCCGGAAGCGTTTGGGTTATTGGTGATTTGTTTTAAGGGCCAATTAGTTCGGACGGTGATTCGGTGCGATTGGAAGTATGGCTTCAGTTTTCTGGATGCGATTACAAGAGCAAACAAAACTTTCTCGATATTGGAATATCTTGTCTCCGCAGCGGTTAGGATTTTTCCGGTAAAATAGACTGGGATTTCCTTCTTTTCCTCCTCCATGACTAAGACTGCTGCCACCGCCCATTCCGAGACCGATAAATATAAGAATAGATCCTGTCCTGGTGTCGGAACGCCAAGCTTTGGAAGCTCCTGAAGCATTTTCTTGATTTGTTCGAAGGCGTCTATACACTCCGTATCCCACTGGAATTTTTTATTTTTCCGGAGGGTATTAAAAAATGGAATAGATTTTTCCTGGAGCTTGGAGCAAAATCTACTTAAAGCAGTGAGCCTTCCATTCAGGGCTTGTACGTCCTTAATGTTTCTTGGCTGCGGAAGGTTGAGGACTGCTTGGGTTTTCTCCGGATCAACCTCAATTCCTCTCTGTCCGACTATAAATCCCAAAAACTTCCCTCGGGTGACTCCGAAGACGCATTTTTCAGGATTTAACTTGATTTTGTATTTATCCAAGGTATTGAAGGTTTCCTCAAGGTCTTTCATGTGCTGGGCTATAGAATCACTTCTTACTACTATATCATCCACATATGCCTCCACATTTCGAGACAACTGGTCCCGAAACACCTCGTCAATCATTCGCTGGAAGGTTGCTCCTGCATTTTTTAATCCAAACGGCATGACTTTGTAGCAAAAAATACCAGTTGAGGTGACAAAAGATGTTTTCTCTTGGTCATTTTTGTTCATCATTATTTGGTTATATCCAGAGAACGCATCTAAAAAGCTCATCACGCTACTCTGCGCTGTCGCTGCTACAAGCTTATCTATGGAAGGTAAAGGATAGAAATCTTTCGGACAAGCTTTATTCAAATCCGTGAAATCCACGCACATCCTCCATTTTCCGTTTGCTTTTTTAACCAAAACTACATTTGATAGCCACTTTGGATAGAAGACTTTTCTAATGAAGCCGGCCTCCAGCAACCTTTCGACCTCCGTCCGCGCCTCGTCCCTTTCTCTTCCTATAATCCTCTTCCTCTGTCGGATGGCAGGAAACTTCGGATCGACGTTCAAGTTATGCTGGATAACGCTGGCGTCCACTCCGGGCATGTCCTTTGGGCTCCAGGCGAATGTCTTTCTTCTTTTTTCCAAAAATCTCATTAAGCGAATCTGCTCATCATGGTGAAAAGCATTTCCAATTTTGAAAAATTTAGAAGGATCGGTGTTCAGGGGTACCTCTTTTGGCTGTTCCGCCGGTACCACTGCCTTCTCGGAGGTTTCTCCAGGCATCCGTGCCCTGGCCTCTCCTTCTTCGTACTCTCGACTGGAGCCGACTTCTTTGACTACGTCCTCCTCCGGAAAATCCTCGGTAATCCGAACTTCGCATACCCTTGCTGTTTTCTGGCTCCCGGGGATGGACACCAGCCTTCCGCCCCTTGTCAAGTATTTGAGCTTGAGATAGTAGGTGCTACAGACAGCTCCGAAAGCATTGATCCCAGGTCGCCCCAAGTAGACATTGTACCCGGACAGGTCTCGCATGATATATAAGGTTATTTTTTCTGTTCTCCGATCATCCTTTTGGCCTAATGTCATTGTGACATCGACACTCCCCTGGCCTGAGCCGTGATTCCTCCAATGAACCCTCCGAAAGTAGCAGTAAATGGCTTGACCTTTTCATCCGGGATTTCCAGTTTCCGGAACGCCGCTAAGGAGATCACGTTTGCTCCCGCTCCGCTGTCGACAAGGATGTTTCCCACCATCCTATCATTGATTTGAGCTCGAATGACGAGGGGATCATTGTGGGGGTAGTAGACTCCCTCCTCGTCTTCCTCCGTGAAGTAGATAGGTGGTAAGGGTTCCCTTTTTTGGACTTTCTTCTCCGGTAGCTTCTCATGGACTTCGTGTACGTGCCTTTTCTTTTCTTTTGCCGTGAACGGCCCCTTTTCTGAGAACAAACCAGTTATGACTCCGAAATCGAAAGATTTGCTATGGTCTAGCTCGGGGTGATCCTCATTCCTCATGCCACCCCCGTTATGCCCGTAACGAGATCGGTTTTGGTAGTCGCTGTTATTCTTTTGCTGTTTGGGAGCTTCCTGTCTCTGCTTTTCTTGTTTCCTCTTTTGCATCGATTTTGTTCAGTTCTCTTGATAATGTTACACAATTGGTTGTTCTGTGGCTGTAGTGTCCGTGGAATTCACAAAACGCCAATGTGTTCTCACCTGAGGCAGGCTTCTTCGGAGGCGGAAGATAGCCTTCCCTTACTGCAGCTGCGTACCTTCCTGGAGCGATAGAAATAACTTTTGCCCCATACGTCGTCTTACCCCCATGGGAAGGCATGACTGGATCCTTCCCGTACGGCCTGTACCTTGCTCCCCAAGGTTCGAAGCAGATGTCTCCCCATAACTCGCGCCAACAGACGACGCTCCTCCCTGTTTCTTCTCGTTAGGCGGCCTGAAGCTATTGGCCAATTCTTTCGCCTTATTTTCCGCAATCTCCGATTTCAAGAAATCGTGCAGCATTTCTGCTAACTCTCCGTGAGTTTGCGGTGCCTTGGTAGCAATTTTCCCTGCCAGCCTTGGATTTGCCAATCCATTCCCGAAAGCTTTCACCAGTATCTTCTCTCCACATCGTCTATTTCAGCCACTTGCTTGTGGAAGCGTTCGCTGTATTCTTTCACCGTCTCTCCCCCTCTGCCTAACGTCCATCAGTTCGATCGTATCTTTCTGGATCTTTTTACTTGCTGCAAAGTAAAGTTGGAATTCCTCTGTAAGTTGCTTGAAGCTTGAGATGGATTGAGGTTTCCGAGAGGAGATCCAATTTAGAGCTCTTTTAGTAAGTGTCCCCGGAAACAAATTGCAGAGTGCCTGGGAACTGATTCCTTGAGTGTTCATCGCGAAGATGAACTTCTTGATATGTTGAGCGGGATCTCCGGTTCCGTCGTACTTCTCTATTGCCGGAGCGACAAAGAACGGTGGAAGCTTCGCTTTCCGAATATTTTCGGTGAAGGGATACAAAGACATGTCGACGAGGTCCTCCTCTGCATCTTTCGGTGGTGACTTCTCTTTCCGGCTTTCTTCACTCTTTGATCCGCTTTTTGCTTTCAGATTCTCGATTACACTCACCATCTCGCCGATCTTCTTCTGGTGCTCCAGATCTCTATCCGCCAGTTCCTGTTGGAATCGCTCATTGTTCTCAGCCATCTTCTCATTAACTTCTTGCGCAAAACTCCTCATCAGATCGGTGAGGTCTTCCTTTGAGAACGAGCTTTCCCCGGTCGCAGCCATCTTCCCCTTCCCCTTGCTTGATCGAGGTGCCATGGTTGAACAAAAGACAAGAAACGTGACTCTTGTGGATCGGATCGTGGTTGTCTTTCGACGTTCTTTTCCCACAGACGGCGCCAAATGAGATCGTACGAAACTTGCACTCAAAACTAAGATTGCCAAGAGAGCTCTAAGTGTTGTATATATGAAAGCGTGATCAGTTACATGACTTATGACTCTTAATTATAGGGTCCCCTATAGTGTATAACCGCTTTTGTGGGCCTACATTATTCTAGAATATTCCCAAACACACAAGGTTTTCGTACAACTTTTACCCCCCCCCCCTTTTCACCAATAATTACTCTTAGTCTTCTCGGAGAGGGTGTTGCTCTTCCTCGGAGGCGATCACTCTTCCGTAGTCTGTCCGTGGAATGGCTCTCTGGTCGCAAGGGTCCGTTTGTCGGAGTCGGAGGAGGATTTGGTCGGAGAGAGTCCCATCTTGTTGTCTCCGTAGGCAACATGTATCTTCCGCTAGTCGTTTGGTTACTATGTGTGGTGGAACCCCACTTCAAATTGTTCTAACATTTTTTATCTATATATAGGAAGAAAAAAAATGAATTGTTCTAACATTTTTTTACCTATTGTGAATAAAGAAAGTTGAAGACGTTGATTGTAGATCACTAGTCGCCGATAATAACCACTGACAACTACGAAAAAGTAATTGTTTAATTAGCGGGTGATGGCCTCCAACCACTGGTAATGTAGTTACACGGTTAGAGAATCTTATTACCTATTCTCTACCTTTTCCCCATAAAAAGGGATAAAATGACAAACTAACAATAAAATGGAGTGTGCATATTTTTTAAAAGGCTTATTATTCCCTCAATAGTTGCTTGTTTAATAACATATTCCAATTGTCATAACGCCAATTCCAACCTGGAGGTGGTGGCTTACAAGGTGACACCTATTTTGTCTTTTTGTGGTTTTTCATTTTGTAAAACTTTAAAATGTTGTATTTTATTATATATAAGTCCAAATAATATAAATTTTATATCATTGTTCATCATAATTCGAGCTCTTCAAAATAAGACCAATTATGAATATGTTTTGATAAATTTTTATTATTTTTATTTTTTGTATATACATATTTTTTAAAATCCATTGTGAATCTTAAGTTTAGGAAAAGTGAATCAAAGGTTATTAAAAAGTGAATTGAAAGTTGTTAAAAAGTGAATCAGAGAGTTGCGTAAAAGTGAATAAGAGGTTTTAAAAAAGTGAATCTCATAAACAGAGATTGTTTAACTAAAGTGATTCTGATTGTTAATTTGACTAGTGTGAATTAGAGATTTTAGATTAGTGAATCAAAGGTTGTCAAAAAGTGAATCACAAGTTGTTACAAAGTGAATCAGAGTAATAAGAAAAATGAATCTCGTAAGCGTAGATTGTTTAACTAAAGTGATTAAAGGTTTAAGAAATGTGAATCAGAGGTTTTTATAAAGTGAATCATGCGTTTAAGAAAAGTGAATCAGAGGTTTAAGAAAAGTGATTCTCGTAAATAGAGATTGTTTAACTAAAGTGAATAAGAGGTTTAAGAAAAGTGAATATTTTGTTTAATACTAGTAAAACTTAATCCTGCCACAAACTTATGCGAGAACAGTATGAATCTTTCATTTATTGAAAGTAAACCTTAAACTCTGCACTATAAATCATACAAATGCCTTCGACGTTTTTAACTTTACTATTTTGGTTTTTAGAGTGTTTGGAGTAAGATTCATTTTGTTAATGAATAAAGTTCATTTTATTATTAAAGAAGATTCATTTTGCTAATGAATAAGATTCATTTTACTAATGAATAAGATTCATTTTAAAAATATTTAACATATACTCATTCTAAAAATATAAAATTTTAAGTTTACCAAAACATATCCATGATGTATCTTATTTTGAAGAGCACGAAAAATAATGAACAATGGTATAATTTTTTTATTTTTGCACTTATATTTTGTGAGTTATGACATTTTAAAAAAATGTCTCTCTCCTCCTAGTCTAACCCCATGCTCGCCTCCTCTGTATCTCTTTCTATTTTTTATTTTAATTTTTATCTTCTCTTAATATTAGTTGAACCAGTAATATAATGACATGTGGCAGAAGCTATATTAGAAGGTGGAGTATAACCTCTAGGGTCTCCATGCTGGTTTTAAAATTAAATGGTCTTTCATTATCGATTTTGTGGCTCATTATCCACAAAAGTCATCAGTCATAAGAAACTTAGGGCCCGTTCTATACGAGTGATTCACCGATTAATCTCATTTTTACCAAAAGTACTTGACACTTGTCAATTTATGATTGTTGCATATCTAACAAAAGTACATTTGTCAAATTCAGATTTGCTAACTACAGTTAGCTTTAAGTGAACGCAGAATTATCCGCGTTTGGAAGTCGCGATCGAACGCGCTCTTAGCAATTGTCTATCACAAAAGTCCTTGAGATCGGTAGATCAAACACTCCATATAGTTAGTGGATGTTACCCAATGTATTCAGGGTTTAATAAAATAATTAAAACAATCAGATCCTACTCACCATCCTCTTGTAGTTTTAGATTTGTTTATATGACTCCTCTTCTTTGTATTACTGGTGTGTTTGGTCTATACATGTTTTTGTTGTTCTGTAAGTTCCTTTTCCTCTTCACCTTTCTCAAGATACTCCAATTTGGCACTATAACAAATAGTCAAAAGTGGTTTATTATCTTGCTTTTTGATTTGGTTTCTTGTGTTATATGGTAATGGGTTTAGCTTGTCTTATAGTATCATGCTATTTGGATAGATGCTTAAGTCATTGTTTCCTTATGTGCTAAGTTTTTTTCTTGATGACTGGGTGTATTTTATGAATTATTAATGTATCTTCATTTGTTATTGATGTGGTGTGGTTGCTATCTAATTGTGACTTTTGTGGTCATGCGGTAGTATCCACCGCATATTCCCCCTCTTCTTGTAAAGATATTTCAAGAGCACTCAAACTCAATTGTTCAATCAAAAGATCAAAAGGAAGAAGGAGAATCCTAGCAAAGACTTCGAGATATTGGAAAGGAGATGCTATTATAGTTTTCAATAAAATCTTGGAGGACACCAAAACTAACAGGAATGATGAAGCTCTGGGTTTTTTTGTTTGAAATGAGCTCATGAGACAGACTTCAAAGAGGTGGATATAGAAGTCAAGTTCGATGAAAACCATAACACCTTATTGAAGGTGATTGAAAGGAATGTCGACAACCCAGGAGACCAGTCTAAAGTTTGGAATTTCTAGTGAAATTAGTAGTGCTTGTAATATTGAATAATCCTTTTGATAAGTATGGTTGAAGAAGCTAGTCTTATGTTAAAAAAAAAGAAGCATTTTTCTTTAGGTGAACAAACGCTACTAAGTTTTTAAAAAAAACGCTACTAAGAATATCATTTTTTGTCAAGAGCTTGCCAATGCCAAGTTACTTTTATACAGGAATAGGCTTTATGTAAGATTACAATCGATTGGATGAAAAAAAAAAGTCTTGCCACCATATTCGAGTTTAAAAAGAGAGAGATTCTTCTCTACTCACAAAAGAAAAAACAAAAATTGGGCCCAAAGAAAATCCTTGACAGCTATTACAGTTTCCGCCCAAATTCATAAGCCCAATAAACTTGCTGTATTACGACTTAGCCCGGCAGGGCGGCTGCAACCATATGCATCATATTTTTAAACACTCATAATCATAAGCATCATTTTCGGTTTTGTGTGTGTTTTTTCCTGGTATCTATGTGAAGAAGAGCCCCCATGATATATTTATAAGTACATGACAATACATAAAAATTGGTTTCTATGTGCACATTGCACAATCTTACAAGTGAAAGACATGTCTATTACTCAGGGAAGTCGGAAAATGGAGCATGCCCCTAACCATGGTTCGGGCCTTTATTCGAGTCGAGGGCACTTGAGAGCTACTACAGTGTGGTCAAACAATTAGTTTGGCTGCATGTTACGACTTACGACGGAGTAGTCGAGTTGTCTATAGTACACTACATAATTGGTCGATAATTAAATTGATATTTAGCTGGCCGCGCTGACCAATGACCATGATGGAAAAAGGAAACATGCAAACACTTTTTTTTTTTTTTGAAAAGGAGATACTGTATTAAGTAACAAAGTTTAGTACAAAGTCTGGAAAGTCACTGGCTTTCCAACTGCATCGCTGAAGATGCGAAGTTCTAGCTACAAACGCTAGATTGTGAGCAACTAAATTAGATGTGCGTGGAATATAGAACCAACCAATCTCCTGAAAGCCTCCAAGATCAGATAGAAATGGAATCTAGAATAACAGTGGTCTGCGGATCCAATGAAGTGCGCCCAGAGACAGAGAGATAGCGGATCACTGACTGACTGTCCGACAAGAAACGTACACGTGAATATGACTCAGAAAGCGCATGACGCACCGCAAACTGTAAGGCTAGGGCTTCGACCGTTGACGGGAGGAGATCCGCTGTATAACCATGGACTCCTGCTGAGATGTGGTGATCCCCGACGGTGGCGAGGAACCCCAAGCCCAAGCGACTATGATTGTCAATACCACCATCCACGGAGATTTCAACACAATCGGGATAAAGAGAACGGTGGTCCCGCAACAACCGCGCATCAGAAAGCGAGGCTGACTGGGCAGTGGCAAAAAAACTGTCCCCTCGACACCAAGCCCACGCAAAAGGAACCTGGGGGTTGTGAGCTAATTCACAACGGGCGTACCACAAACGCCAGAAAAACACAACAAGCTGCGCAAGATCTGAAAGGCACATAGCTTGACATTGGTGGAGAAACCAGTCCAAAAAACCTTGGTCAGTGTGTAAAGAGAGAGGAGCAGGAACCACCACCGTAGACCAGTAAGGCAGCACAGCTGGACACTGAACAAAACAGTGCACAAGGGTTTCTGAAGCGCCGCAGAAACAACAAGGGGCTGCAGAGGAAGAATGTAGGCGGTGCTGGATCGTGGCTCTGCATGGGACAATGCCAAGAAGGAGCTTCCATGCAAAAAGACGAAGACGTGGAGGGAGGTCACATTTCCGAATCCTCTTTGTAGCCTGGCCAATTGTGGAAGCTGCACTCGTTCCTGCATCAGCAGCAGTAGATAGGATCCTGTCTGCCTGATACGCCGACTTTACCGTAAAAGCACCCGAGGGAGCAAGACCCCAGGTTAAACTGTCATAAGGCGGGTTAGCGGTAAACAACGGGAGCTTGACTATGTAGGCTACATCATCAGGAAAAAACCACTGATTAAGCAGGGGATGATTCCAAGTACCGGCTGAAGTGATAAAATCCGCAACCTTACAAGATTTAATAAGAGCCTGACTGAACTTACATAGGAGCGGTTTACCCCCTGGCTTGCCAAGGAGCCATCGGGAAGAGATCGATGTGGTAAGACCATCAAAAATGCAACGACGAGAGCCATAATCCACCAGATCACGAACTCCCATTAAGGCCTTCCAGATGGGGCTAGCTGTGGACGTAGGCCGGTATGACCATAGGTTAGAGCGGGCCAAATAATGAGCATGATAAAACCTGGCAAGGAGGGAGTCGGGTCGCTGCAGAAATCGCCATAACTGCTTAGCCAGAAGAGCCCTGTTGAAGGAGATCAAATCACGAATACCCAAGCCTCCTGCATCCAAAGATTGACACATACGAGACCAAGAACACCAATGAATGGAGGTCTTGGACTCCGAGCCGGACCACCAAAAACGGGCTATAAGTTTCTGCAACTGCCGGAGGAAAGTGCGAGGGAGAAGCATGAGCGACATCACATAAGTCGGGATAGCTTGGAGAACCGATTTGATAAGCACAACCCAGCCCGCTTGAGAGATCTTTCTATTCCATGAGTGCAGACGCTTAAAAAACCGGTCTTTCAAATATTGGAACACTGTGGAACGATTCCGTCCGATGTGACTAGGAAAACCCAAATATAAGCCCAAATCTGAAACCTGTCTGGCTCCCAAAATTCGGGCAATATCATTACGAAGAGGCGGAGCCAACCCACGGGAAAACATGAGAGAAGACTTAGCATGATTAATACATTGACCAGATGCGGCTGAAAAATCTTCCAAGATGTCACGAAGGGCGGTAGCATTACGCGTAGTAGTAGACCCAAAGAGCATGCAATCATCCGCGAACAAAAGATTTGTAATAGGTGCAGCGAGACCGCGGACCCTGAACCTTGAGTATAGGCCAGCATCAGAGGCCAAACTAAGGGAGGAGGAGAGGACTTCCATACAACAAACAAACAAGAAAGGCGAGAGTGGGTCCCCCTGACGAAGACCACGCTGAGGACGAAAAGTCGCACCCGGATACCCGTTAACCAAAACATCCATAGAAACCGAGGTTAGACATTTAGAAATCAATGCAATCCAACGGGGTTGGAAACCCATACTGCGGAGAGTGGAAAGGAGAAAAGACCATTCCACCCTGTCAAAAGCCTTAGACATGTCCACCTTGTAAGCAAAGAAACCCCGAACCTGAGCCCTGGAATGACGCATCAAATGCAAAAGCTCATGAGCCAGAAGAACCTGGTCTATAATCATACGGTCCTCAACAAAGGCACTCTGAGAGTCGGAGATGACATATGGCATAACATGCTTGATACGATTGACAAGGACTTTAGAGATCACACGATAAATGGTGTTGCACAATGAAATAGGGCGGTAATCTGTAACCTTAGCTGCATTCTTGGACTTTGGTAGAAGGACCAAATGAGTATGATTAATGCCCGGAAGAGAGTCCGAGGAGTTTAAAAAGTGTAGCACCGTTGAGATGAAATCCTCATTAATCGTTTGCCAAAAGGTTTGGAGAAAAGCACCATTGATACCATCAGGCCCCGGAGCTTTAGATGGGGACATTTGTTTAAAAGCTGTCACGACTTCCTCACGAGTATATGGAGAGCCCATGGGGTCATAGAAACGATCTGGAACTCGGTTTTCCACACATGACAAAAGGTGATAATTCACTTGCGGAAGAGTGGAAGTGAACAAATCAACAAAATAAGCTCGCGCAACTTCTTCAATACCAGCCCAAGAAACTTGAGGGGGATCCAACCCAGAAGACAAGGCAAGAATAGTATTAGATTTAGCACGAATGGAGACGCGGGAGTGAAAGTAAGCCGTGTTCCTATCACCTGCCTGCAACCATGACTGCCGTGAGCGCTGCTGTAAACGGACCTCCTCTTTAAACAGAAGATCATCCATAGAACGATTAAGACGAGCCCACTGAGCTAGAGAAGTTGATGAAGGGGGAACTGAGTCCAGAGACCTGAGCTGATCTTGAACTGCCGTGAGACGACGCTTCTCACGCCAAAACTGTTTGGTACCCCATGCACGCAAACGATGGCCACAATGTGAAACCTTTGTCTGGTAGGATGCCCGCGGACCAGAGTTAGCCCAAACATCATGTACAATATCCCGACAATTTGGGTCCAGAGCCCAACAATTCTCGAAACGAAATGGTTTACGCCCACGTCAAGTAAAAGGAAGGCAAATGGAAGTTCTGAGCATCAGGGAATAGGGAATGCCAAGCATCATTACACAAAAAACGATCCAGTCTTGATTTGACATGAGAGAAATTGTCGACTTTGTTTGTAAAAGTAAAACAAGAGCCTCTGTATCCCAAATCATGAAGATGACAGTCGGCAAGGCAACATCGAAAAGCAGCCACAGCTGACTGTTGGCGAGAACATACACTCAAGTGTTCACTGGAGAGCAAAACTTCGTTAAAATCTCCACAAAGTAACCATGGGCCATGCCACTGAGAAGACAAGTAGCGCAGAAGAGACCAAGACTTCCACTTATCAACATTGTGAGACCAACCATACATGCCAGTGAGCGCCAAGAGAACCCGGTGAAAAAAACGACAACATCACATGCCTACCCGCGAAAAAAAACTAACTACATACAACGTAGCACTCCAAAACACGCCAACACCCCCCCTGACCTACCAGCGCTATCCCCAGCCACCCAACAATATCCCAAAAAAAGAGAAGCCACCCGTAGCTCCATCGAGGACATCTTAGTCTCACACAAAAAGAACAACAGTGGGGCATGAGAAGAAATCACCCCCTTCACCCAACGAACTGTCTCGACCTTCCCAAGGCCGCGACAGTTCAACGACAACACCGACATTATGCAGGGCGGCTCTGGGCAAGAACTGAACTAACTAGTCGTGGAGAAAACCACCATCAAAACGCTGAATTGGTAATAAAGTAGAAACGTGGAATCTCAATCAGAGAAACCCAGACTGACCATGTAAACAAAGCTTCCAAAAAGTAAGATGAGACGAACAGGGGACCTATATTGCCGAACTACCTCAACTAGAGTTATGCGGTCCAGGTCACTTCATCTATGAATAAGCGGAAGAGCAGGGTTCAAGTTTAATTCTGTCCAAGAATTAATTCAGTCCAGGACGAATACAGTCATACAGCGCCAGAACGGTGATGTAGAAGCTGTTTGCCGATGACAAATTTGATCAGAGAACGGCGGAAGGGCAGCGTTCGCAGGCTAGGGTTCTACATCGCCTCTTTCGTTTTAATATCCACGACAAGTATTGTATCTTGGCTCTGTCACCCGACAGAATTGACCCACCTCTTGTTTATAATTAAAGACGAAACATGCAAACACTTGGAAAGTGGTCCAATCGCGAAACAACATATTTGTGGTGGTTGGTTGTTTTGAATATATATGCATCCGTCACATGGCAGACATGCGTATAAACAAACACACACAAAAACTAAACACTCAGTTGTGAACCAGAATTTTGTTTTTGGGTAAAAAAATATTGTGATTTAAAATATTTTTTAATTTAATATTTGTTATTATAAGATGTGATTTTTATTTAAAAATATATGTTATATTAATTTTTTAACTCATTTTTTCCTTTTTTTATCATACTATTCAATTTAAAATTAATAATTATCTAAATAAAAAATTAAAAAATGGAGACATATATCATTTTTATTTTTCTTAATAAATATGTAAGATTTTAAAATGACTAATATTTTAATAAAATATTAATTATTTAATATTTTAACAAAAGCTTATTATAACATTTTATTAATTTTAAAATTTTCTAGGGCACCCTTTCGATGTGCAGCACGTCGATCGTGCAGCGCGGCCGTTCCGGGAGTATACACGGCTTGTTTGATGTGGCAGTCCAGTCAGCAGCTGACTGGACAGTTTTGCTGACTGGACTGTATTTTTACTATATTAACTTCAATTGATCATAACTTTTAAAATATAAGTCCAAAATAAAAAAAAATTATATCATTGTTCATCTAAATTCAAGCTCTTCAAAACAAGACCAGACATGGATATGCTTTGACAATTTTAAAATTTTATATTTTTTATACGTATATATTTATACAATATCGACCATACTTGATTCACCAGATACAATTTAAAATACACCATACAATAATAATAATACACTACAAAACAATAATGATTCATTATCTGTTTTGAAATTGGTATGTTAAAAAAATATATGATTCACTATATAAGACTTAAAATACATCATATAAATAATAATAATACACCTCAAAACAACAATAATAATAATAATGTGTTACAATAATGATCCATTATTAGTTTCAAGTTTGTTATCTAATTCACTACTTGTTAGTTAATGAATCATAATATCAGTTTTAATGAATCATAATATCAAAATTAATGAATCATATCTACATTTTAGTGTATCATCACAAACATATAAAACTAAAAAAATTTAAACAATAATGTAATACAAAACAATATTTGGTATGTATAAAAATACATGATTCACCAAGAAGATTTAAATTACACCATACAATAATAATAATACACTACAAAACAATAATGTTTTTTTATCGGTTCCGAAGTTTGTTATCTAACTCACCACTTATTAGTTAATGAATCATAATATCAATTTTAATGAATCATAATATCAAAGTTAATGAATCATATCATCATTTTAGTGTATCAACGTAAATATATAAAAATAAAAAATTAAACAATAATACAACACAAACAAATTTGGTATGTACGGAAAATACATGATTCACCATATAAGGTTTAAAATACACCATACAATAATAATACAATACAAAATAATAATAATTTTTTATCGGTTCCAAAGTGTGTTATCTAATTCACCACTTATTAGTTAGTAAATCATAATATCAATTTTAATGAATCATAATATCAAAATTAATGAATCATATTATCATGTTAGTGTATCATTATAACATGTAAAAAATAATTTTTTTCAAAGTTGTCAAAACATATCCATGACTGGTCTTGTTTTGAAGAGCTCGAATTTAGATGAACAATGATATAATTTTTTTTCATTTTGGACTTATATATTAAAAGTTACAACTAATTAAAGTTAATATAATAAAAAGGCAATCCAATCAACAAAACAATTCAGTCAGCAACTGACTGGACTACCAAATGGACAAGGCTGTACTATGTTGGAATGCCAAATCGACAGTTTGCACCGTATTGTGCACGGACTAGCCGTACAGTAGAATTTGCGTTCGATGTGACGGTGGTGGTGGGTTACAGAATAAGGTTCGGTCAAACTTCATCATCAGTCGCTGCTGCTCATTCATACCATTCCCACGTCCATCTTACGTAATTCACTATCTACAATAACCTCATAATTATATTAAATTAAATTTGTTTATAAGTTGATATATATATTTAATAATTATTTAATCATAACGTAAATGAAGAAGAAAGACTGATAAATTGTTAGGACAGAATAAAAAAATGAGAAGAAAAATATTTTTTTTTTTGAAGTTTTGTACTCCCTCCGTTCTGAATTGACCGTCCTGTTTGCTTTATGGCACGTTTTTCCACTTCAATATTAAGCATATAAGATAAAATAATTTTATAAAACTAAATTTTGTAACATATAGTTTATCATGCAAGGAATCATATGCAAAACTTAAATTTTCAAAATTAATTTTTCTTATATGTTAAAAATTGAAGTCAAACAACATGTCCAAATAGTCAACAGGACGGTCAATTCATGACGGAGGGAGTATATGTTTAATGTTTAACAATTATTAATCTTATTTCATTTTTTATTATTTTTATAATTTATAAGTTTTAAAAATATTTTTTGTAATTATTTATATTTTGGAGTATTTTTTTTGTAAAATTTAATAAAATGCTTTAAATAAAAAAAGCATGTTGTGAACTTGAAACATGACCTGCAATGTGAGAGGTACAATAGTCATTATTCAAGATCATTTCTCGATTAGGGATATTTTGTGAAGTATTTTAAATTAGGGGTATATTGTGAATTACAAAAAGTTTTTAGGGGTATGTCGTGAATTCTAAAAAAAGACAGTGGCAAAAATGTCATTTTATAGGCGGGATTGACGACGGAGTTGACGGACGTTATGAAAAAGGGTCATTTTGTGAGTTTCAAAAGATTTTAGGCGTATCTTGTGACAAGGTTTCAAAAAAGGGGTATATTAAATTATGAAATATTTTAGGGGTATATTGTGAATTTTCCCTATTTTTAAGAGTAATAAAAGACATATATATATGGATGGATATAATAACATTATTTTATATGAGGGCTAACACTATATAATGAAAGATGAGCAATCATACATTATAGGAATGAAAGATGAGCAATCATATACTATGAAAATAATAAAATGGGTGATAAAGAGTCAACATCAATCAAAAGATACACAAAACATATAAAAGCATGAATTTAGTGTTGATGATCATTTTAATAATGAATTTGATGTCGGGGATGACTTTGGAAGCATTTCTCTAGGGACATTCACAATGGTGCGGATTCCACCCTTGGTAGTAAAAAAAAATGATGAGGTGGAAGAGAGAAGATGTGGGAGGGTTGATTAATTAAGAATTTGGAGAGAGAAGATTCCTACTAACATATGAAGAGAAAATATGAGAAAAGAAATTAAAATAATATTTTTAGTGTGTGGAATTCACTCCTTCCTCTTGGTTTATATGGATCTCTCACTTCAAGCCCACACACTATGAGCGCAATTGCCTCTTTCAACACAAGATATATAAAAAACATGAATTTAGTGCATGGGATGACATATGGTAGGCTATTGAAATTATTATCCGGGGGCGGCAGAATCGTGGCAGGACTAGACTAGAAGTCAAGCTATTCATGGTTCGGTCATCCTATTGGTGCTTCACATGAGCAACTGGCGCCTAGGATCAAGACGCACTAGTATAAAAAAGGATATTTCGGCGCCCCTATTTCGGCGGTTGCAGTAAAAATCGTCGAGACAGGTTGTCTAAGTGATACGGTCTATTTCGGTGGTTATATCTGCCGAGATAGGTTGTCTAAGTGATTACGTGTTTTCCTTGGGTCCCAAATGTCACACGTTAGCTTAAAAAACTTTGAATTTGGCATTGAACCAAAATATAAAACTTTAACATCATCCAAGTAAAGTTTCATCAAGTTTGGATAACATTTAAGCATTTTTTAAGTTGAAAGAAAATTAGAAAAGTTGTTGTATGTAAAACAAGGAAAACCACATGGGTGGGTAAAGTAATTTTTGAAATCTCGTGGGTGAGGTGTGTAATTTCACTAAACATCATGGGTGGGGATGTAATTTTCCCTTTTTTTTACATGAACCTATAATGATTTACAAAAACTTCAGCATAGAAAGACCACCCACAAACCATACACATGAAAAAATTCACTAAGGGAGCTCATTAATCTCAAACACAATTCACAACACTTTGATCTTATAAACAAAAAGCAGTGAAAGAAAATTTCTAACCTTGTCCAAATCTTCCATTGGCATCAACAACTTGATTTTCACTAAAAATGTTGATTTGTGTCGCTAATAAGATCATGTAAAACCTATAAACGTAAGTTAGGCAATAGCAAGTTTTTTTAAGCACTACTGGCAGTAGCGGATTGTTCACACTAAAACATACAAAAACAAACACCGACATCATATTATAATATGAGACCATCTTCAAATATTTGGTCACACTCATTGAGGCCCTTTCAATTTTGAACTGTTTTTTTTTTTTTGTCGCAAGAATGGAGGCACTGCCTCATTTATTCATTTATTGTAACAGAGTGATCCATGAGCAAAGGCAACACACCGATGGGTGGTTCCTCTAGCACATCCTGAGAGTCCGAACAAAATATGACTTTACTGATTCTCTTATCCCATGCCAACTGAACTCCGTAAAGGAGTGCAAGAGCTTCCGCACGCAGAACACTAGCCCTTCCCACCGTCTTTCCAAAGCCTACGATCCAAGTTCCGTTGCTGTCCCTGCAGACACCACCAATAGCAGCCCGATTAGTATGAGGATCAACAGCACCGTCCACATTAAACTTCAAAGAACCCGGCTCAAGAGGGGTCCAGCAGTCCGCATTGGTCTGGGCTGTACTCAGAACAGCAGCACCATCATTCTGATTGAAATTTCTAGCCAAGTTCCAGGCCTTCCAATTGTGGTTGCAATATCTGATAACATTTTGGAATGGCATGAAAATTCTATGTTCTTG
Source organism: Limonium bicolor (assembly GCA_023374045.1). Lineage (NCBI taxonomy): Eukaryota > Viridiplantae > Streptophyta > Magnoliopsida > Caryophyllales > Plumbaginaceae > Limonium > Limonium bicolor. The sequence goes on along the minus strand of CM041776.1, from coordinate 395,723,795 downwards.
TCCAAATATTTTATTGTTCCTCCAGCTCCATAACAAGTGGCAGCAAATGGCAAACACGTCACACCATTTACCCCTAAGCAACCTGTATTTAAGCTCATAGATATTAGAACGAAGCCAATGCATAAAAGAAAGTGAACTGTAAAAATTTGTTCTCTAATTACTAGGGATAAGGCGATTCCAAATCCTTTTAGCCATGGGACAATCGTGAAACAGATGCAGCAGATTCTCCTCCAACCCACAATAATGACACGCACTATCATTAGTAAAGCCCAATGAAGCTCGTTTTGCATTTGTCATGACTTTACCCAAACAGAGCTGCCATAAAAACACTTTAACTCGTTCCTGCACATATAACTTCCAAATTCTGTTAAAAAGATTTGAATCAACAGCACCAGTATTCGGAAAAGATGAGATTCTATAAACGAATAAGCAGAGGCCACATTATACTTTCCGGACGAATGCAGCTTCCAAGCAATAAAATCATCACCTCCATTTGGAAACACAAGTTGACTCTCGAATTCCTGTTTCAAGTTAGCAGGAATAAAAGGCAAAAATTTATCCCGTTTCCAACCCACAGATTCATCCCAATAATCAGAAACGGTATCGCAGAGGGCAGAATCAGGCACTTGACTGATTGCAACAGAAAACAAATCAGAATCAATAATCCATTTATCCATCCAGAATCTAACATGTTTACCATTATTAACCACCCATTTACATCCTTGTTGAACAAGAGAGCTATATTTCTTGACGTTCCTCCAAGTAACAGAACATCTAGCAACATCGGGATTTGGGTATTTATTTCGAAGTAACCTGCTACAAACTCCATCTTTGTTAGAAACAAGATTCCAAATTATTTTTCCAAAGCATGCCAGGTTCGTGGAACGGGAATGTCTAAGCCCTAAACCACTCAAATTCTTAGGTTTACAGATCTGATCCCAAGAGACAGAATGATATTTTCATGAATCTGGGTCATGCCCCCATATAAAGTTCCGACAGAGCTTATCAACCTATTCGCACACTGAAGTAGGAAGAACTTGACACTGCATATTATGGACCGGGATAGAGGAAAGAGCACTCTTAGCAAGGCAGATTCGGCCAGGAAACGAAAGAGATTTCATTTTCCAGCCAGCTAACCTATTTCTAATTTTTAAAAGAATATCTTCTTGATTTCTTTTATCGCATCGACCTTGCTGAAGAAAAACCCCCCAAGTATCGACCAAAATCCCTAGAAACGGGAATCCCAGCTTCCTTACTCAGAACCCGAGATCTCTCCTGGCTAGCATTCCTAGAAAGAAGCAACACAGATTTTTCAAAATTGATAACTTGACCCGAAGCCAGGCAAAATTCATTTAACACTTCCTTCATGACACTCAAATTCTGAACCGAAGCTACTCCAAATAATACTAAATCGTCTGCAAAGAAACTGTGGGATAACTCAGTACCCCTTCGTCCCATCCTAAGAGGCATCCACTGTTTTCTCTCAACAGATTTACTAATGGCTTGAGACAGCCTATCAAGACAAAGTACAAACAAGAATGGGGGTAACAGGTCGCCTTGTCTTAACCCCCTTCCTACACTAAAAGCCTCGGTAAGACTCCCATTCCAACTAACCTGAAATGATACTGTAGAAACGCAATGCATAATTAGTTGAATTAACTTAACAGGGAGGCTAAGGCAAGTTAGAGTATCCTGAATGAATTGCCAAGACAGACGGTCATACGCTTTTGCAAGGTCTATTTTCAAAGCCATAAAGCCAGTTCTAGCTTTAGTAGTGTAGAGAAAGTGAAGAGCTTCCGGAACGACTAATATATTATCAAAGATTACTCTACCCGGGACAAAACTCGATTGGCTAGAAGAGATCCAATTAGGCATAAAAGGTTTAAGCCTATTAACAATAACCTTAGCCAGAATTGTATATTGAACTTGACAGAGAGAGATAGGTCTGAAACACTACAAGAAAAATCATATTTAGCTAATCATCAGTTTTGGTAGCTAAACACAACGGGCCACTGTATTTTATGATTTCGCTACTGATATACGGTGGTAGCAAAGGTCCTAGTGGCTAAATTGAAAATAGCTACTGTTTTAGAATGTGGTAGTTATTTCGCTTTGGCCTCGCTACTACTTTTCCGATAGCTAGATATTGCTACCGTTTTAGAATGTAGTAGCCAAATGGCTACTAGTGTAATAGTAGCAAAATGGCTTCGAGTATAACAGTTGCGAAATCGTTACTAGTACATCAGTAACAAAATCGATACTAGTGTAGCAGTAACAAAATCGCTACTACTACAATAGTAGCGAAATTGACACTATTATAGTAGTAGCAAAAAAGCTACTAGTAAGCAATAACAAAATCGATACTAAACTATTGGTAGCAAAATGGCTACTATCAAAGTTGACAAAATCGATACTAGAATAGTGGTATAGCTCTACTACTGAACAATGGGCAGCACCCACCATTCAATCCCACAAGAATTGGGAGCCATGTGCCCGAGTAACTTGACTATTCCTTAAATCGAAGACTATGTTATGTGTACACATCTAGGATTGAACCTTACCTTACAACGTATGAGTATAAATAGACCTCCATACCAATGATATATTTAATTCAAACTAGTGTGTTAAAAATGTGCATAGAGCAGGAATCGATCCCCCGAAGTTTGGGATGAATATAGAATATCTTAACCATTGTGCCATGATAGTTATTCACATCATATATAGAAACTACGTGTATATATAAAATGTTTGATACTGTAAAAATAAATGAAAGTTTTTGCCGAGACATGATCAAACCAGGGATATATTAAAATTAATAAAATAGATATACGGTCGATCATGCTACATGATATTTTAATTTATATAATATAACAAATTAATTTAATGATACAAAAATAGTAAAGATAAAAAAATTTAAGTATATTGTTGGCTTAAAATTGTAAAAAAAATGTAAAAATATACATATATATCTTTTAAAAATCTTTGAAATGTCAGAAATTATACAAAAAGATAATATATTATGTAAATTTACTTATTTAATTAAGTCTTATTATATAGTGTTACAAATACTAATATAATATACATCATTATATGAAAATTAAAACTTCTAAATAATATATTTTGTTTTTGTAAATTTGTATAATATAATATTTTTATAAATTTTAATAGATGTATAATATTGTATAATCTTGACTAATTTAAATTGTTATAACTTTACTATTTTTCAAAATCCTATTAATTTGTGTGTTGTTTTGTAAATTAAAAACATTAATATATAGTATATTTATGTACGTGTTATTATAATTTTGTATACTTTTAACATTTTATAAATTTATACACACACATACTTATATATATATGTTGTACTTACTTTAGAAATTTTAACCTACACGTCAACTAATTTAAATTGTTATTAGTTTTAGTTTTTTTTTATGTTTTATTAGTTTATGTGGCTTTTGTAAATAAAAGCATCGTATAGTAATAAAAACTGTATTAAATTAAATAGATATAAATACACATATATATATATACACTTAACTAATTTAAATTATTATTACTACTATTTTTATATTAATTTCGTAAATTTTAACCAACATATGTACTAATTTAAATAATTAATACTTTTACTCTATTTTATAATGTATTAATATGTGTGATACTTTGAGACTTAAAAATATTATAATATCAAAAATATATTATGTTAGGTATACCTTATATGATAAAATAAATTCTAGTAGTGGTATATAGTTTAATTATTTTTCATGAATTAGACAATTTTTATTTACTTATTGTTAGTTTTCAAAATTTTGATAGAGAACACATATACTGTATTGAAAAATTTAAAAATAAATAAAATATGTATATAAAAAGATAATATGTCCACTATGGCAGTAGCAGTATAGGTTAGTATTTTGAATTATGTAGTAATCACACGTTTAAGTTATAAGACAATAATAATTTTGATACCGCATTCATTTGTTGTATTCTAGCATAATATCAACTAAAGTTGTATTAGCATTATTAGTTTGTAGCAATTTTGAAATTAAATATAGTAGCAATTTAGCTACTTGTTTAAAGCATTTGCTAAATAGTAGCATATCAGTAACTATAATCAAGTGCCAGTAGCAATTCATAATTTTGCTTATCTACTAAGCCGTAGAAACTTTAAGATAGTAGCAAGTTAGCTACTAGTTATAATATGTTTGCTATTGTTGTCGAAATAGTTGCACAATAGCTACCATTTTTGAATTAGCATCCACGAGTAACAACAATTTCTTAATTTAGCTACCGATATTGGTAGCAAAATTAGTTTTATTGAAAGGTTCAAGATTCAAGAAAAAATAGCTACTATTGGCGGTAACAAGTAACATAACTTAGCTATCATTGTTGCTCCTGTAGCACAACAACTACCACTTTGTTAATAACATTAGAAATTAGTAGCAATTTTTTAATTTAGATACAATATGTGTAATAGCAATTCATCGTCCCCTTTTTAGTTTGGATTTTTTAAAAACTTTTCTTCAAATTTGAGATGTCTTTTCTTTTGAGTTTACTCGATTTCATATCTTAAAAGCCTTATTTTAATTCAATTATCTTTTTAGATTACAAGAAAGTACTAGATTTTTATTAATAATGACCCGATTTAATGTATATAGCTAGCTGCCCATAATGCTCAACTCTAAATTCAGTTTTTGTTTTTGCTTTAAGACAACACTTTAACATGATGGGATATGTGTGTGTTTAGGTCTTAGGTCTGGATGATAAACTATTATCGGGATAATAATGACGTAATTAAAATTGTTAATTGGGTAGTTAACCATTTACGAAATCCATAGTTTCAAAGTTATGGTGGATTTTTGCAAAATAATAATATACTTCCTCATACTTATCTTTATATACATTATTTTAGGGTAATTTCTTAAAAATATATCTTTCTCATAATTATAAATAGTTGTGTATTTTAGATTATATATGTATCACACATTTAAATTATAAGAGAATTATAATTTTGCTATCGCTTAAAAATATTAGCTATCATTTCTTATAACGTAGCACAATATTAACCATAATCTCATTAACATCATTAGTCCGTAGAAATTTCATAATTAAAGATAGTAACAATTTTTATGCTTGCTAAAAATATTCGCTACTGACACCTAAACAGTAGCAGAACGTCAACCATGATGAGTGTCAGTAGCAATTTCATTAACTTAGCTTATCTATTTGGTATTAGCAACTTTTAGTAGCAATTTAGCTACTAGTTATAATATTTTTCGCTACTGCTGCTTTAATAGTAGCGCAATTGCTACCATGATTGAATTAGCCACATCTAGTAGTAGCCATTCCGTAATTTAGCTACCAACATTGGTAGCTAAATTGTTCTTACAAAAAGAACCAAGATGAAATCAAAAATAGCTACTACTAATGGTAGCAGTCTTGTTAGGCGATAGCGATTTGGCTACTGTTTAAAAAATTTAGCTACAACTGTCTTTGTTGTAGCAAAATAGACACCACTATGTTAGTATCATTAAAAATTAGTAGCAATTTCTTAAAGTAGCTACCAATATATGTGTGGTAGCAAATCATCGGTAGCTAAATCTGTTTTTTCTTGTAGTGAAATGAGAAACACATGTAGGCTGGTTACTTTTGGGAATAAGAGCAATGATAGTGTGGCTTAAATTAACATCAAAGCTACCACTAGCAAAAGAATCCCCAATGAATTTCCACATAACAGGGCCAATTTGGTTCCAGAATTGTTGAAAAAACCATGCAGGAAAGCCATCAACACCAGGTGCTTTGAATGCTTTCATGCTCCTCAAAGCATCAGTAACTTCTTTCATAGAAATATTTTCTATAAGAGCTTCGAAATCAGAATGAGATAGTCCAGGAAAATCATGCCCCTCAAGAAGATTTAAATTATGGTCATCGCAAGAAAAAAGGTTGCTAAAATGCTCCCAAACTAGATTGCATAATTCAGTATCATTGCTGACCCACACACCATCACTACCCATCAGACCTGAGATTCTATTTCTTTTCCTTCCGATGTTAGCTTTAGTATGAAAATAAGAAGTATTTCGGCACCCGAGTTTGATCCTATCATCTCTAGACTTTTGAAACCACAACAGCTCTTCCATATGAAGCCAAACATCAAGTTCCCTAATCAGTTTTCTTTCCAAACCTTTCAAATGTTTTCCTTCCCCAACATCAATAACTCTTTGAATCCCTCTGATACGATTCATAAGTCTGTTTTAATTCATGATAATATGCCCGAAAGACAGCCTATTCCAGCTTCGGAGATTGAGACTGAGGTTTGCTAAAGCATCCCTAAGATTAATATCTAAATTCAGATTTTATAATACAGTGGTTTTAAATTCAGGATGAGTAGACCATGCAGCTAGATATCTAAAAGGCTTCCGATATGAGTTTCTAGAGGAGATAACATCAAGAGATAATAGCACAGGGCAGTGATCGGAAGAAAACCTAGGAAGATTCGTAACAGCACAATTAGGAAAGATTCTGCACCATTCTGTGGAAGCCAAAATTCTATCAAGCTTAGCACTATAGTACCGTTTGACCAGGTAAAAGCATTGCCAGAAGAGGGAATATCGATCAAGGCTCTGGTATGAATCTAGTTAACAAAAGGACTATCAATACCCCCATTACTTCTTGCAGTGCGGTTTCTGTCAGAGGGCAAAATAGTGGCATTAAAATCGCCACCTAGAATCCAAGGAAGATCATTTCTATGCTGAATCGTGTTAAGTTCATACCAAAGATCCTGTCTGATAGATGGATTTGGGCTAGCATACACAGCTATAAGGAAAAAAGACCTACTAGGAACAACAACATGACAATGAATAAATTGTCTACCAGAGCTGATAATCTGAATAGTGATAGGACCATTCCATAAAATCCAAATACCCCCACTAAAACCAATGGAATCTTCACGAAAACAATTATCAAAACCAAGTCTATCACAAATCGATCTCGCAGTATCACCACTAACTCTCGGCTCAACAAGTACCAAAATGTTAGGACTATTAGTGCGAATAATTTCCCTATCAGCCCTCTGAAAACCAGTACGCATCGCACCCCTAATGTTCCAAAAAATCAACTTAGTTATAAAAGAAAACAAAAAACAGATGCATGACCATAAGATATTTTGCATAATTATGCACCACCAAAAGGGGGATCACCCCGCACAGCATGACCTGAATCAGTATGATTTGCACCAGCACAATTGATATCCATATTACCAGAATATGTGCATATAATAGCTTTAGGGATAAGAGGACTACCTACAGGGCCTGGATCTAAATCCAGGGTAGACTGATTTTGAAGCTTCCCGTCTGACTGATCTTCTCGAGAGCTCTTTACTCTAAGATCTTGTGTTGATTGAGCCTTCCCACCGGTATGATGTGATTCCTTATTCAATATATGAAAACGGGATCCATCTTTTGTCGGGGCACGCTTATCCTTAATCTTTGCCCTGTTATTTTGTCGTGTTTTGAAAGTGCTACGCTTCTTCGGCGCCATCCAGTCACCATAATTGTTGATGATATGTGGGATTTCTGAGCTTACCGCCTCGGGAACTAATCGGACTCCTTCACTTTGTACTATCTCGGCATCTTCCTTTTGATTAGGACAGTTAGTATCCTTATGACCGTAGCAACCGTAGGCAAAGCATACTAGGTGAAGACCCTCATACTCAATTTTCATAGTGCGTCTTCTGAATCGGTATTTAGCAAGAAGTGGTTTTGTCAGATCAACCTCTATTGCCACTCTAGCGAGCCTGGACTTTCCAAAGTTTGCCATGGAGAGATCAACTTTCTTTACTTTCCCGACTTTTGACCCAAGAATATGAAGAAACTCTTCATTGTAGTACTCATTTGGCAGATCAGGAAACCTGACTAGGACCTCCAAGTTGGCCAGAGCCTCTGAATTCGGATCAAAATTTGGTTTCCATCGACGCACGGTGAGATAATGATCTAGAATCGGCCAAGGTCCCTCAGTGAGAACAAAATGTAGATCATCTTGATTGGAAAAATTGATCATGAGGAATCCATTGGTTAGATCTTCCATAGTAAATTCACCCCATAGGTTCCAGCGCTTCTTCAGCCTATCGAACAGAATAGGCATTGGTAAATTCTTGCCGAAAAGCTTTACTATAATTGTGTTTTTCCAAGGTTCCCTGTAACACAATTTCTGCTCCTTAGAAATTCGGATTGATGGACACCTGGGATCCTCATCTTCCACATCATCTGAAACCAAATCTCGGTCTACGCTATTGTCAAAAGAGGCTGGCTTCTGGGCATTCGAAGCTAGTACCACGTTTTTGAAAGAAATCTGTTGTTCTTGAATGACTTTTGAAAATTCTTGAAGGTCATCCTGCCGACTATCAATCAACATGCTAGAACTCTCCGAGTTGCGAGGAATTTTGGCGGGTTTGCAAGTAATTTCTGCATCTTCCATCGTGGGGAGACAATAGAGAGAAAGAGAAGAACAAAGAGGGGGGAGAAAGACGAGATAGACAAGAGCTAAACGGAAATTAAAATAGCTCCGACCGCCACAAGAAGTGGCCGCCGGTAATGCCGCGCTATAGAACTAGGTTAACTGGAGAGAAAAGAGGAAATTTCTGACTCTCATATTCTTTCGCGGTCCCGTTCACACGTCCCCAATTTTGAACTGTTTTTCTTTTATTGACGAAGAATCTATAACCTTTATGAAGTAAACAGCACACGTAGTAAAAATTTGAAGAAAAAGTGTATAATACATATAAGATGTGTTAGATGTAATAATTACTGAAAATTGTGGTTGACCCAAATAGGTTGCAGGATCTTACACCAACCACATTAATGAACTTTTAATAAAAGGAAAAAGGGTCTTACACTAATCCATTGTAGTCTAGTTGGTTAGGATACTCGGCTTTCACCCGAGAGACCCGGGTTCAAGTCCCGGCAATGGAAATTTGCTTATTTTTATTTTTCTTCTTCCTCCTTCACGGGGTATTATTCTACTGCCAGTTTTTGGTTTTCAGTCATGTCTTTTCCAAATCAGAAGAGTTATTCTTCTATTCTGGTCCTCTACTGGGTTTTATGTTGTCCTATCATGTTTTTGTATAATTATCCTCTCGGTGTCATAGAGAAGATGATACCAACTTGGCCGGTGCAAATGGAAGGAATGATGAGGGTTTGTGAAGACATGTATGTGAAATTAGTCTCATCCCACTTTTCCACCACACTTGTATTAGTAGCAGTCAAAGTCTACTACTCTCTTGGTGGTTCTAAAAATAGAGAAATAAGACATGCAATAAAAGGGCAATTGGTCGAGATTGTTGGGCGAAGTAGGATGCCATTTAACGATGTCGGTGGAAGCCTGGTGGTGATGAATCGATTTGAAATGGTTGGGCTGCAGAAGCACCTATTGTACGGGGTAAAACATATATCAACAAGTGGAATGGTCTGGCGTAGCAAGTTTTCCTAGAGGTATCCCTCTAGGCTATCAACCAAATGAGGTTGTGTCTAATTAGAGTCTTTATTCTAACTAACTAATAAACTAAAGAAAAACAACAATAATAAATTGGGGGGTTTGAATGTAGAAACTAAATGATTAAATAAACTAAAAGCAACTAAAAGTGATCTTCTAATAATTCTAAAAGAGAATCCTGGTTTACTACTTCTCCATAGTTTATCAATTCACTTCCTGAGTGTTTTGTTAATTCTAAATTGCAACCTCGGATCTAAATTAATCTAAACCCGGTCTCCCACAAGATAGATACTTACTATCAATTCTTAAATTCTAACTCTCGTTACAAATTCACTAATTAACTAGTAGTGTTCATGATTCATCTGTTTTCTAGACAACTAATCCCAAGGAATTTTCATCTCTAGTTTCACTGTAATATTCCTATGGTCTAATGAACGTTGTAGTTCTCACTTGTAAGAAATTCATACCAAATAAACTCTAGCAATAATTAATCACAAGAAAATTTAACAATAACAAGAAATAAAACTACAATCTGTATAGAATTTGTATTCAACAACTTAGGAAGGAAAATAATAAACTAGTTGTCCATAGCAAACTAGAATTCTAACGACTACTCAAACAAAGGAGGTAAAGAAATAATAACAATGCTAAAGAGATTAGAAAAATCATCTAATTGTTGTAGAACGATGACGAATCCAGTCTTTGTCTTCTGCTCCCGTTTCCAAGTTGCTCACTATCTTCTCCGTCAGGCGGTTGCTAGGGTTTTTGGAATTTTGTCTCATCATGTCCAAGATTTGGAGATGCCACGATTTTAATTTGATTTGTGTATACGTACTCCCTCTCTATCTTTTATCAAAACGCTGCACTTCTATCTGCTTGGTCTGGGTGTGTGTCCGCGTTTGCATACCCGGACCACTCTCGAGAATAAAGTCATACGAGGAAACAACGTCTGGTCCGGGTTTACAAATTTGGACGTATACCTGGACCAGATACGAAATTAGGCAGTAGGGAAGTTCTGGTGTGGTCCAGGTTCACAAATTCAAACATATACCCGGACCACGCCTAAATATTGGCAGTGAGCTCTCCCCAAGGTTGGTCCGGACATACATGTTCGGGCACACTCTAAACTGCATCAAAAAGGATGTTTCTGATCTCGTTTGGTCCCGTCTTGATCATTAAGTTCTTGACATGTGTTCCTAAGTCCATTTCTTCAGTACTTCATCTGTTTTTGCATAGAACCACAAGTAAGGGAAGTTCTTCGCATATGATATAATTTAGCACTTAAGTAAGGGAATTTATCACATAATCTAATAATATATTAATCAAATTAAGCATAGAATATCGATAAATTCCGCACTTATCAACTACCATACACTTAGTTGTTGCTTATCCTCAAGCAAATAAAGAATATAACTACTCCAAACCAAAACACCAAACTCTACGATCAAACATAAGTGGAAGGAAAACAAGTAAAATGACAATCAGAAAAATCAATCTGCTTTAAGCCATTAGTTTTCACAAAAAATGAACAGAGAATAATTTTAATAAAAGCATGAATAGACTAGATTACAGAAACTGAAACACATATTAACTCAATACCTTCCACAAATTTCACTTCATTACCATTGGATGACAAGGGGTATGAAGTAATGTCTTATTCCGCAATACCTTTAAACACCACACATTCATGATAAATAATTAGAAAAAAGCTGCAAATAAATATTTCACATGCAAAAACTTTTCTTAAAAAATAAAAAAACAATTTCTAATTAATTGCATAGTTGTTCCTCCACCCACACTTTTCTCTGTATCCCTATAACGGTGTTGGGCCAGGTATCCCATATCACAAGACCTTAGGTGATAAAGCACCTTGAGGTTCGCCTTATCCTTTCATTCCAAACGTTCAATCATTCCTAAGGTTCCCAAGTTAAACTCATTCAGTTTCCACAATTAGCCGATCCATCAGATTTCAGTGAAAATAAATTTTAAGAAAATAATTTACAGCTTTTAAGGAGAAATTTTTTATGGTTGTCATCAGGCTCAATTTCAAACTTTCACAGACATTATCATCCAAAATTCAACATTTAATGGCATTAGAGAAACACATTATTCATCACCTGAAAACAATAAAAAACTAGTGGTCTGAAGTGATAACTGAAGGTCACTTCCTACCCCACACTTAAAATTAAACAATGTCCTCATTGTGTGATACAGTAGGAGTGAAAAACTCTAAGCACACAGAAAAACATTTATGTCCGAAGGAAACACACAACAAAGTAGTCATTAATCAAAAACTAAAATTAAAATAAAACAAACTAAAACTCCCCTGGTTTTGTTGTTGCCATATGTAGAACGACCCAACATTTGAGTTTTGCTCAAGTCCTGCAGCCTGGTTGTTGTATCATCATGAAGAATTCATCTGAAAGAAAGACACCAGAAACAACCAAAACTACAAAACAAAGTTAATATTAAAAGCCAACAAAAATAGGAAAATAACTACAAAAAGAAATTAATACAAAAAATAAAATCTAAAAAATTTAACACTGGGTCGCGTCCCAGTCAGATGCCCTTTTTTATCGTCTTTCGCTAGACCTTACCCTTGAGGTCATCCAGAATCGAATATGAATGTCAATGTGGGGGACTAAAGAGTGGACGGGGTGGGTATCCTATATCTTGATAAAGCAAACCCGATCAAATGGAAATAAAACCTCAACACTCCAAATTTAATAGTGCAAATTCCACCGATCACGCGTCAGGTGGTTGTGTTGAGGTGAGTGATCCGTGATGTGAGGATCACAATTTCATGGGTCTTCCTTTTCAAATTCAAGGTTGTAGACATCCTTGTCGTCCAGTGGAAGCTCAAAGGATGAACTCGCAAGAAAATTAACTACAACAGGAACCAAAGGCTCCAAGAAGTCAATGAGGTAGCTTCATTCTGATGGCTCATCAGCTGGTGCAGACAGGAGGTCGACTAGAGGAGTGTTATCCCCAAAATCTTTACCCTCCTTTAAACATGAACAAGGTTTTTCTAGGGTCGATGCATGGCTAAGGGAAAAATTGATATTTTTTCACCTAATGGATATTTCTCCTTTTAGAGAAAATAGGGGCTTCAAGGTGGTATGGGATGAATGGTGATAACGTGAAAACTGAGATAGGTGATATGTTTAACATGAAATCATAGTGGCATAGTGGTGAAGAGTATGTAAGAGATACAAAAGGTTAATGGTTTGAGGCTAATGACAAACAACTTTTGTAGTTTTCTTTTTTATTTAGTTCTTTCTTTCACTTTCTTTTTTTTATATATTGCTAGTTTCAAAATCAGATTTATTTATTTGTCAAGTAACAAAAAAAAATCTTTTTTTTATTTTTATTTTTATTGTTAGTTTATTTTCCTTCCCAAAAAAAATCCAAAATCCAAAAAAAGAAAACATTTGAAAAACCAAAATGACAACCGTAATATCATCTCTTTTTTTTAGGTGTTTCATTCTTTTTAAATATTGTTATTGTTCATCCTTATCCCTTTTATTTCTCTTAACAGTTTATTTGTTTATTTACAAAATTAAAAAAAAAAACAAAATTCCTTTTACTAATAGTAATTTTTAAAAATGTTTTTAAGTTTCGTCCATTTTTTTATTATTAACTTTTGAAAAAAAACAAAAACACAAACAAAAGAAAAAAAACTTTGTCGTTAACGTTTTGTTAGTAATCCCTTGGTTTTAGGTAGTTTTTCTTTCTTATCCTTTTCTTTCTTTTAATTTACTTGCTTGAGTAGTTTTTAAATTCAAAAATAAAAGTTTGTTAGCTTATTAGCAGCTTCTAGCAACCTGACTTTCATCTATATAAACAATTCAGTGAGCAACCAATGGGGGCAGATAAAAAAAGAGGTCTGAAACTTCTTGTTTTTTTTTCACTTGTTGTGCGAATGTGCGCATCCAACAATCGACAATGGAACTTCTATCCATATTCACCTCCTCATTGTTGCGACTAATCTTCATCACTGTCAACTATTGTCTATCAAGAAATCAGTAACCTGCCCCCATTTATTCTCCTCTGTCATTCTTTAACACATACACCCATACGTGATATGCATTTTGCCATTACAGCCTTCATCTTTTTTTTTTGATAAGTAGGCTACAAACGTAGCAAAATAACCGGACAGCGGTTTACCACAGCATTGGACCGATAGTTCCAAGCCAAACAGAAATGACAGACACACCTATCACACACACAACCAAACTCATCATAATCACCAACTAAACAGCGAAATCTCATTAGTGCTGCTGTCTAGATCAAAACTAATTGTACGATAATCTCAGTACTGCTGCTGTCAGTGTACATCGATTTAATGTTGTCTCTGATGTTGCTGATGTGAGCAGAGTTTCACAGAAACCCTTCATCCTTCTATCCTTAATCCCTCTCCACATCGGATTTTGTTTGATAATGCTGATTCTGATCTATATTGAACAACCTGCACCATCATCAACGCCTTCATCTCTGCACTGGTTGAAGGCATGAGCCTCTCTTGTATCACACCAATTTACATCATCATTAAGCGTCATTACCAACAGCAGTAATGTCTCTTTTGTGTAGCAACCATCAAGGTTGAGCATGTGTCGTTGAATAGAGAATTCAGAGGAAGTACAAAGCTGCAAGGTCTGTTTCCATTCCTCATTGACTTCAAGTTCCTTCAAAGCCGGATCGACGTCGGCACCAACTCCTCACCCATCGTCATTATCCATCTCTAGTCTAGATTTCTGCAGTTGCCCGGGAGGAGAAGTAGAAAGCACACACAACTTCATATTCTTGACCTCTCTAAATAATACGCCACTCACCACTACATTCCTAAAAACAGCCACAATCACCATTGTTCTAAAAAAAAAATCACCGAATCACTCTAGATGTTCATCCATCCCTACCGCGATAGTTTTCATCTTCCTGCAACATCCATCACCCATGATAAGACTACAAGTACCCACTCATTGATCTTTGAGTGACAATTAATAACCCCAATCTCAATCGAATTGTCAAGCTTCTTGCCTCGGCTCGCTGTTCATTGTTGCCCTGCTCTGAATGATGCCGAGTGTTGTTTCTTTCGTTTTCTCCATCAACATGATTGTTACTCTTCGTATTTGTTCACCAGCCTGTTGTATTCGAGGAGGAAGAGATTAACAAAACAAAATCGTGAGAAAGGAGCAGCTTGGACCTATGTTCTTGTCCCTTCAAAGTGAGATTGTTTTACTCTTCCAGTGTGAGACTGAGAGTGATGATGTCGCGCTGCAGGTATGCATTCTTTTTCTTATTTTTCTTGACATTTTTTTTTTTGCATTGTATTTATTAGGACCAGCAATATTACGTGAAGGAGGTTTTAACTTTGGTTATCAATGTTTTGTTAGTTTAGTTTTCTTTTACATGTAAAAAAAAAAAAAAAAAAGAAGGAAAAATAGGTAAAGGCAACGAATAAAAAGGACTATTTAAACGTGCAATTAGGTAGTTCTATTAGTATTTGACTAATGGTTTTTCCTTTCTTTTTCGGTATTTAGTTTTTTCTTTTCTTTTGGTGTGATAGCATATTGGTCACTTAGTTAATCTTAATCTTAGTTATCTTCCGAAAAAAGAATAATATTATAAACATTTAGCCTTAGAGTTGTAATAGTAAAGGAAAAGTAATTTTAAAAGGGTAGTGAAGGAATCTGAACCCTTAAAAATTTCATATCAAGCCCCCGGAACCATAACTCTAAAAATAGTAACATTTCCTTTCCAAGTTTAAAAGGTTAAAACTTAGGTGGCGACTCAATTAGGTTTGTGTGGGCCAGTTAGAATTATTAAGTATTAATTTTATAATTTCGGTTTAATAATTTTAATTGAAAATCGAGCCTTGAGGCCTTAAGCTAAATACTTAAGGGTTCAAAACCAACGCCCACAAGGAGTTTCTAGCTCAGGTACAGATGAAGAAGGACTAGACTAGGTAGCTTCACAAATTAGGTCATTCTCTAACTCTGTAGCTTCACTAACTCGTTCAATCGCTCGCTCTGGCCTCTCCATGATCTCCACCTCAGGTATGTTTGCAACTTCAAGGATCATAAGATCAAGTTGTGTATCCTCCACATTACTACTGCAGTAGGTTAATCTAACTCATAGACTATTTCACATTTAAGCTGGTGGACCATTTGAACTCCCAAGGCGTTCACACTCGTCATGAGGGTCTCATTCCTAGCTGAACTTGCTTTGCAATCCGATAAGAAATCTTTCATGACGTCCTCCAGACTAGAAGAGTTATTAGGCAATGAGACCTCTCATGGTTATCTCCACATGTCTGGTATGACCGTCCTCGGAGAGGGAAAGACAATATAAATCTCTTATGGCATCCTCCAATCCAGAAGATAATGGATAGTAAGCAAGCTCGTGGTCTCCTTCACACCTTTAGCACACAGCCATTGTTTGTAATATCCAGGCCAACCTTTTGATAGACTGTAATATCCAGTCATCAAATCAAAGTACCTTGAAAGAAAAAAAATGTATATATACATAAAGAAAAAAATAAAATAAAGATATGTACATAACAATAAAATAAATAAAAACAATAAAGAACAAAAAGGTAAGTAAAATCAAACTACACAAAATCCTATAAATAAAAATAAAATAAACAGACACAAAACAAAAGTAAACAATAAAAAAGAAAACAAATCAAACTAAAGAAAAATAAATGAACATAAAATATAAAAATATAAAAAAACAATGCTAAATGAAATTTAACTAATAAATAAAAACATGAAATCAAAAGTAAAATGAAATAAACAAATAGAATACTAATCATAAAAATAAAATAACCATAAAAATAATCAAACAAACAAAATTTAATATAAAACAAAACAGTACAATTAAACAAAATAACACAGAATACAAATATAACTAAAAATAAACTAAACTAAACAAAATGAATAAAAGAAAAATAGAATAAAGACTAAACTAAGTAACAGTGCCTCCTTGGCAACGGCTTCAAAAACTTGTACGGATTAAAACGTATATCAGCAAGTGTACTGGA
The DNA here is from genome assembly GCA_023374045.1 of Limonium bicolor. NCBI lineage: Eukaryota > Viridiplantae > Streptophyta > Magnoliopsida > Caryophyllales > Plumbaginaceae > Limonium > Limonium bicolor. Next base: position 395,707,270 of record CM041776.1, on the reverse strand, counting down.
ATGTTGTAGCAAGTTTTCCTAGAGGTATCCCTCAAGGTTATCGAACCAAATGAGATTGTGTCTAGTTTGAGTCTTTATTAACTAACTAATAAACTACAAAAAAAATAACAATAATAAATTGGGGGTTTGAATGTAGAAACTAAATGATTAACTAAACTAAAAGCAAATAAAAGTGATCTTTTAATAATTCTAAAATGGGATCTTAGTTTACTACTTTTCCCTAGTTTATCAATTCACTTCTTGAGTGTTTTATTAATTGTAGATTGCAACCTCAAATCTAAATTAATCTAAAACCGGTATTTCGCAAAATAGATTCTTACTAGCAATTCCTAAATTCTAACTCTCGTCATGAATTCACTAATTAACTAGTAGCGTTTAAGATTCATCTGGTTTCTAGACAGCTAATCCTGAGGAATTTCCTTCTCAAGTTTCAATGGTAATATTTCTATGATCTAATGAACCCAGCAGTTCTCACTAGTAAGCAATTCATACCAAATAAACTCTAGTAATAATTAATCACAAGAGAATTCAATAATAAACAAGGAATAAAACTATAATCTATATAGAATTTGTATACAACAACTCAGGAAGCAAAATAATTAACTAGTTGTCTATAGAAAACCATAATTGTAACGAATACTTAGACATATAAGGAAAAGAAATAATAACAATGCTAAAGAGATTTGAAAACATCATCTAATTGTTGTATAACGATGGCGAATCCAGTCTCTGTCTTCTGCTTCTATTTCCTAGTTGCTCTCCGTCTTCTCTGTCTTTTCTTCTCTGTCAGGTAGCTGCTAGGGTTTTTGGACTTTTGTCTCGTCATGTCCAAGATTTGAAGATGCCACGATTCTGATTTGATTTGTGTATACATACTCCCTCTTTATCTTTTTATCAAAACGTTGCGCTTCTATCTGCTTGGTCCGGGTGTGCGTCCACGTTTGCACACCCGGACCAGTCTCGAGAATAAATCCATACGAGGAAACAACGTCTGGTCCGGGTTTACAAATTTGGACGTATACCCGGACCAGGTATGAAATTAGGCAGTAGGGAAGTTCTGGTGTGGTCCGAGTTTACAAATCCGAACATATACCCGTTCAACACTCAAATATCAGCAGTGAGCTCTCCCCAAGGTTGGTCCGGACACATGTCCAAACACACTCTAAGCTACATCAAAAAGGATGTTTCTATTCCCGTTTGGTTTCGTCTTGATCATTAAGTTCTTGACATGCGTTCCTAAGTCCTTTTCTTCAGTATTTTCATTTGTGTTAGCAAAGAACCACACGTAAGGGAAGTTCTTCGCATATGATATATTTAGCAAATAAGTAAGGAATTTATCACAAACTCTAATAATATAATAATTAAATTAAGCATAGAAATATGGATTAATTTTGCAATTATCACCTATCAACATCGCTACCACCAGCGATGGAATTTTTTGGAAGCCAATTAAACCCACTGATGTTAAGGCTACACTGCTCTATCCAGGTCGGGGAATATGTCAGGAAATTCTACACCACAACGACCACAATTATAGTAAGCAAGACTATTATTTTTGTCCTCTTGTCTCAAAATATAATAATCAATTTCATCCTGCTGTTGTGTTGGCTCTTCGATCTCAATATGGATTTCCTAGTTATTGTGGATCTAAGGACTCAAGTGGCCGCTTCACTAGTGAAGGGGACGATAGATTTTGTTCACAAGCCAGGAGATGCTTTTATGTGGTTGGTTGTCAAGCTACTGTCTTGGTGGACTTTAATTCCAAAAATCATGTTTGAACAAATGGTTGCGATTCTGCACAATTTTGGTGATGCTTTGAAGGGAAGGACGAAAATGATACCCACATTTGCAATATAGGTGCCTGTTTGCTTAAGTCAGTAATTTTAATGTTGGGTTTGATAGGTTTTGATTCGGATCAGCTAGAAGGTGGAAGTGACGGTAGACCAAGAATTGGTAGGAAGGCAAATTCGAGGCTTACTCAAAGTCGCTTGGAAAAATAAATCGTTGGATTTGTAATTGCATGAGGTGAGGGACTCCCCATGCAATTCTTCACTTCTGGATATGCTTGATCAGTTTAGTATCTCTTTTGCTTGGTCTTGAACTCAGTTTCCTTGCTACTTGTTGGTATCTATGGTAAACAACTATGTTCTATTCTTCGCTTAGTTTTTGTATGTTGCGATAAGTACTTTGTAAGTGCCTATCATACTTTCAGTTTGTCTAAATGTCTTGGTGTAGGTAGTGTGTGTTGTTCTACTAGTTTAATGGTTGTTGCTAAGTTGTCGAGGTTGTTAGGCTTCCATGGCCAGTCTGGTATAGATTGGTTGCTTCATACATTGCTCATGCGTCCTTCCGGTAGGAACGGTTTACGAATAGCATCAAGATTAGGTTGTTGGGGATTTTTTGTTTTCAAGCTAGTAGCTCTTTGTAAAACTTTTATGCTTCAATCGTAATGAAGGTGGTTCTTAGTTTCAGAAAAAAAAAAAAGACAAACAATCTTTCATCATCGTTCTACTGTTAGAGGATTCCCATCATTATCATAAAATAAGCAATCAATAAATCTCGTTATATTATGGAGGAGCCTTAATATTTGAAGTTAATAAAACTATTATAATTATAACAACACATATTATATGTCACCAAAAATTATTTTCAAGGACACCCATACTAGTGTCACTAAAAATGTGTGTCTATAGTTTAAATTTACATATCAATGCTACTTTTTTCTCCCTCTAAGAAGGTTTCCTCTCGTCTTCATATCCCTGATTATCCACTGTGATGTTCAAGCTCCCGCTGCCCCATTTCGGATTGCTGCTCCTACAACCTGTAATTAATTTCTTCTTGTGTTTCTCTAATTAGTACCTAATGGAAACCATTTAGCTCTTCATCATCAACCTGTTTGGGAAATTGGGTGTAATCCGTCAATTTGATCTCACATGCAATCTCACCTCCGCCGCCGCTCATTCCCTTCTCTAACTTTTGATTTCCTCTGAATTATTCTCTTTGTTGGTTTTCTCATCACCTTGCATTTAATCATTTGCTCATCATAACTTCCATCGACACCCAGCCGCTCCTTGCATGAAGACTATCATGGCCAGGCTCAATGTTCCTCCACCCTTCTACATTCTCAAGCTTTGTCTATTTATCCTCTTTGACTTTTCCTTCTCCTCGTCGTTGCACACTAGTGCATTTGCATTATATCCTCTCAACCTTATACTTGTCTCGGCAACCTCAACTTAAATGTCCCTCAAAATGGTTAATGACCCTTTCGTTAATCTCGATCAGTATCTCCTAGCTCGGTTTCATTCACCTCTTGATGTTTTGTCCAGCTCCCTCATGACCACGCTTCATAACCATTGGAATGATCATGGAAACTCAAGGTTCTACAAAATCGGCTCTAATTTGTTTCTGGTTGAGTTCGAGTCCAGTACAGTGATGAACGTCATCCTGGTCAGGGGCCCTTGATGCATATAAATCACTACTTGCTCGTACTTAAAGGAGTGGAACATGAAATTCCTCTGGACAAGCATGCTTTTCAGCGGGTGCCTTTCTGGGTTATATTTTATAGTGTCCCCCGAGTTCACCACAACATCCACTTTGTTGTCATTCTTGCCTCCAAGTTAGAACACTTCATGGGAATCATAGAAGACCTTAAACCACCAAACTTAAGAGCCATGTGTTTCAAAGTCCTTCTAAACCTACAGGTTCCTATCCCTCACTCTCTTAAGATCAACTTAGAAGGAAAGAACTTCACCTTCGGCATTACTTTCAACAATATGTCTCTGTTATGCTCTCAATGTGGCTTGTTCACCCACATGGCCAATGACTGCTCGAGTGATTAGAAGGTCCAGTCCCTTATGGTATGTGGATGAGCAAGAAAGTCTTTCTGGCTAAATCAAGGTCTCTTCACATTTGCTCTATGCCAAATGAAAAACGATCTGTAGCAGCAACAAGACCAAAAGTTTGAATGTTCGCCGACGGTAATGCAGAAATGTCAGTCAATGAGTGCAGCTGTAGGGTGCCATTGACAGAACCAGGAGCAGCTTGTAGGCGAGCTGCAAGCAAGGCAGTAAAAACTTCTTCATCAGGCACTTGGTCTGTGACATTCCCAACAAAATAGTCCTGAAGATGGTGAGGAAGCTGATGAGTACGAGGGGATCTTCGAAGAGGAGCAGTTGGAGCAGAAACATGTTCCTGTGATAAAGGAGTAGCTGGGACAGGAACATGTTCTTGTGATGATAGAGCAGTATCTGCTTGATCTGCAGGATCAATGGTATCCGAAGGAACTGATGTGCGAGTGTGAGGAATGTCATGGCCAATATCGTCATCACTGGTGTAATTGAGATCAGAAGAAGTGGGGAACAAAGCTGGAACAACAGGGCTCTGATGAAGAAAAGGGAAAACTGTCTCATAAAACTTCACATCCCTGCTGTGAATTATAGCATTGTCTGAGAGCCTGAGCAGTTTATGCCCTTTACTGATAAGGCTTGGCCCCAAATAAACACACTTAATACCTCTTTCTTCAAATTTCAACTTATGAGGTTTAACATTGGCAGCATAAGCCAAACACCCAAACGTTTTAAGGGCAGCAAAATTTGGAGGCTGGTGTTGCAAAACCTGATAAGGTGTCAAACCTCCTAAGACAACAGAGGGCAATCTATTGATGACGAAAGTGGCAAATAAGACTGTTTCTCCCCAATATTCCAAAGGTATGCCACTCTGAAAGTAAACAGCCCGAGCTGTCTCAAGGATATACCTGTGTTTGCACTCAACAACACCGTTCTGCTGCGGTGTATGAGGGCAAGAACGTTGGTGAATGATGCCTTGTGACTGAAGAAATTGAATTCCTTCTTTGGATGCCCCTAATTCATAAGCATTGTCGGATCGGAGCACTTTAACTTTCTTAGAAAACTGGCGTTCTACCATAAGAATAAAATCCTTTATGTGAGTAAAAGATTCGGATTTCTTATGCAGAAGCTTCACCCAGAGACATCGACTCTTGTCATCCACTATGCTTAAAAAATATGTAAAACCATCGTGTGTAACAGTGGAGCATGGACCCCAAACATCCACATGTATAATATCAAAACAATCATGACTGAAGGTTTTTGAATTGGGAAATGGCAGCCTGTGGCCTTTTGCCTTATTACATGCATCACAAAGAAAAAGATCAGGAACATCAGATTTATTTATCACTCCTAAAGATATCAGCTTATCTAAAGGAGCATGGCCTAATATGAGGTGCCAATGCAAAGCCTTTTTATTCACTGCAGAACTGCAAGCTATGCTATTGATCGTGCTTCGTCCTTCTGTCACAGAAGATCTGTTAGCAAAGAAGTTTCCCAGAGCTGCAACGTCTAACAGATACAAGCCTCTTTCTGCCTTCCCAATAATGCCTTCAATATTCAATGTTCGGTCCTGTAAAATGCAATAGTCTGCATCAAAAACTACTGCACAGTTGGTTTGACTGATAAACCTGTTTACTGATAACAGGTTATATCTGAAACTGGGAACAAGCAAAGCATTATGAAGAGAAAAGCTATCTCCCAAGTGAACTTTTCCCATGAACTCTATCTGTTGCATTCTCCCATCTGGCATACAAACAATGTGCTTGCCCGGCACTGCTACAATATCATAAAACAGCTGTTGTTTACCACTAAGATGATCAGTGGCGCCAGTGTCAATGATCCATTTGTCACTAATCTGATCATCATGAATATACTTGCTGCAATTAGCACTTAGGCAATAATAAAATTCTTCAGGGAAGGAAGTAATACCTGCAAAGTTGCAACTTATTTTTCTATCATTGGAGTTCAACCTCTGCAAGCAGTCTATAAGAAGGCCAATCTGTTCCTGACTGATGCCATTAGTCGAGGAGCTCTCAGATTTTCCCTTCCTTTCTTCTTCGTAGGACTCATTAACAGCAGTAGCAGCAACTCTTTTGTTCTTCCCAAATTTCCATCCAGCTGGAAAACCATGCTTAGCAAAGCATTTATCTTCCGTATGTCCAGGTTTCTCACAATGACTGCAGATAACTTTACTAGGAAAACCATTTTTCATATAGCAAGTTTCTTTAGAATGTCCTAGTTTGCTGCAGTAATTACAAATCTCCTTTCCTTTCTTCCCTTTCTTACCAGCATTATCTTGCCACTTAATATGTTGCTGTGGTTTATATCCTGCATTAACCGCATTGGCAAAGCTTTCTAGATCATCTCCTTTCTTTCGTTTCCCACTCTCCCTTTGTCTCTCCTCAGAAAGAACTAGAGAGTAAACAGATTCCAAGCTAGGGAGGGGGCTCATCATGAGGATATTTCCTCGGATATTCAAGTACTGATTATCTAACCCCATAAGAAACTCCAAGACTTTGTCTTCTTCAAGTGTTTTCTTAACTTTTTCATTATGGCCACAACTACAACACTTGCAGACACTCAAATCAACCACAGCAGATAATTCATCCCAAATCCGTTTAAATTTGGTAAAATAAGCACTGACAGATTCAGATCCTTGCTCAAGGCTACATAATTCTCTTTTTAGATTGAATCTTCGAGTTCCATTTATCTGGTCATATCTGGCTAATAAACTTTTCCACATATCTTGAGCAGTTGAATGAAAGACCAAACTCTCAGATATATCTCTTTCTAAAGCATTTAAAATCCAGGCCATGACTAACCCGTTAGATCTGCTCCAGGCCGCGGCTTTTGGATCGTCGGGATCTGGCTTACTGATGGAGCCATCAATGAATCCGACCTTATTCTTCGACATCAGGGAGATTAGGACTGTACGCTTCCAGGTCTGAAATCCGATTCTGTTGAATTTGGAAGCGATAATCATCCCAGGATGTTCTGAATTGTGTGAGTAAAGAGGATCGGAAGCATCCATGTTAGGATCTTTAGATCTCGAACTGCTCAATGTTTCGATCAGTTTCTCGAAACCAGTAGCGCTGTTCTGGTTTTCTGCCATCGCCGATAGATCGAAGGATAACAAGAGAAAACTAAAGATGAGAGGAGAAAAAGAAACAAAAGCGAGCAGATCCAGAGGATTCACTGTTGCTCTGATACCATGTTGTTTTTCTACGATCAGAACTTAGCTACGGTAAGAACCAGTAGCCATGGTGAAGGAGTAGAAGACGCTGGAAGAAAGGGAGAAAGAGCAGGAAGAAGAGAGAACAAAAGATTCAATGAAATACCTCGATTATTATTAATGACAGTAACAGTAAGTAATACCAGGGCTAGTGTATATATACAGAAGTACAAGAAGTAAAACGACGTAGCTACGGAGCTTTATTAGTAAAGAACTAAACATATATCAACAGCCTATCCGCAAAGTTATCGCTTATGACCTCCTGATGCAAAGGTAATACTGTATTTGGTCAGCTGAGTGCATCCATGAAAATTAGATCTTTCAGCAGGAGGCGGTTCCATTGAGTGTTTCTTCGTAAGGTGGTTGTAAGAGAACCCACGTTGGTGAGAACATTTCAGGGTCTTGCTCGAATCTGTTGAAATTTAGAGCGTTGGAGCTGTAGCAGTGGAGAAAGGCTCTTAGTTTGTCCTCTAACTTTGATTTAGGTTCATCCCAATAATGACCAGAAGCTTAAGACCAATCAGGCGACTCCGAATTTGGCTCGGGGTAACCATGTAGAATGAGTCCTTCTCCAGCTAGTTGCATGACCAAGGGCACCACTCATGCAGTTAGCTTGGCTTGGGTGGTCTTTTTTTATGTGGTGCCCCACTGTTTGTCTATGTCTGTGGTTATCTCTTCAAATTTTTTTAGTTTGCCTTTACTTTTTCAACTTTTAGTATTTAGATGTTGGCTTTCCTAGTTTGTCAACTTTAGCTTGGAATACTTGTTCGGATAAATCTCTATTTGTTTGGACCGTCATGAAACTAGTCCCATCCCTACAACAGTACCATAATCTTGGCTTTGCATTGCTATTGCAGGCTGTCTTCGTTGCACTCCTTCATCAAGGATGCTACACTTTTTCAACTGGATAGACAACCATTCTTGCGGAAAAGGTTGACCTCAGTTGATTGCCCATCTTGGGCTGTCCATGAGCTTCATACTCACGGTTTTGGTGCTTGGTTTATAGGTGATGGGCACAGTTTCAGGCTTTTGTTTGGCAGCTTGATCTCCCTGTTTTGCATCTATTTTCCTTTAGTACCACTAGGCTTGTAATATGTTTCACCTAATACTAATTGTTCTCTTTTTGAAAGAAAAAAATGAGTATCTATGATTGTAAAATTTCTTGTAGTTGAATAGCAGAAAAAATAGGTTATCTAGATACTTTGTATTATAACTTGAAAGATAGGGGACAACTTGCTAATTCAATGCAACCAGTAGAAACCTAGTTTGATTCCACTAAACAAATGAAAAAAATTACTCACTACCTAACACCTTCAAACCACTATCATCATTCACCAAATTCCATGATTTCCATCCCAACATTGAATCTAATTAGTGTCATGTCTTCGTAATAGACCTCAAGTGGAAATGTCTGATGTATCTATCACCATAAAAATCTTGCTCACTTCCCTCATCGTAAAAAAATTGCTTTCTTTTGGACTAAATAAGCTCTTATTCTAAGCGATATTCCATGTCACTCCATAAATTTCTTTGCAAACCAAAAAAATAATTTTGTTTCCTATACCATGGCTTTATGAGCCCATTGAGGCAAACTATAAGTTATTTCTTAGCGAATGCATGTCAAAAGTCAAAATTTTCCACATAATGAGATTCTCCATTGGTCTACTAAAAAGACATTCAAATTATTTTAAAAAATAATTGATTATTCAAAAAATTAGCATAAAGTATCCAAGCTAGTTGTATACAAAAAATCCTAATTTTACTATGCTGCTAGTAGCTTTCATATAAATGTGACTTCATGCAAGTTTTTCATTAATTATTCACTCATTGAAAGATACTATGGGTTAGAGATAAGCTTTCTTTTTCTTTCATCCTTTGGTGGAGGTTGTGTGTTTGTCTTTTCATCGATTCAGGCCTCTCTAATAGTATTGGCTATCTTTTCCCCGTTCATTCGGGGTTTCTATGCTTAATCTTATGTTAGTGTATGATTTTGATGGGCAAACTTAGTCACAAACTAAGACTGAGACCGCGTCACATAAGCTAAGTCGTGAACTGACGTCAAAGACATAACAGGAAGGCATAATAGAATGCCTAAAAATCAAGAGGTTAATTATAAGAGTTTTATTCATCAGCTTTAGATGTTATTCGGATATATCTCCGTAGGTAGAATCTTATTTATTGTATCTAGATCATATCTAGATATATCTTATTAAGAAAAATTTTATTTATCTTTTTGGATAAATCTCAGATATCTTTATTTAGAGATATATAATCTAGAAGCTATATAAATATCTAGATGGAAAAGAAAGTTGAGTGCTTTTGAGATATTATTATCGTTGAGAGAGAACTTGTAATCGGGGATAGTAAGAAATTGAGTTGCATGTAGACTTCTGTCGAGATCGTGTTCTTTACGTGGTTGTGACATTAATTTATGTATATGTGATAGGGTAACAAAATATTTCATTTAAAGCTCTCTCTTTCGATACTCGAGTGCTCTTTCTTTGTTCTTTATCTCTGTTGTCCGTGAGTCTCAACGTAGGTTGGATTGTTCTTATTGAGTCTTCGACTCAGAAAGAACAAGGTAGAAACTTTCATCTCATCTGTTCTCAGAGGTTTTTCTGAGTTTGTGGATACTATGGGTCCGTTTTCAAGTGGTTTGTTTTCTTCTCACTCACTTATCTTTTTCCTTTGGCTACTGGTTTTGTCATCCTCTTTGTTTTTTGATGGAGAAATTCTCTCTACATGTCTTCAACAATCTTCATCAAGGGAGGCTAGGGTTTTGTTTGTTTTAGTGGCTTCGCTTCGACTCGAGAGCAGTGTGGTAGCCGATGTAAAGCTCAAAGCCTATGACGGTGCCCTCGACAAAAATATGGTGGCGATGCTCTACAAAAATAAAAATGACAGGGAGAAGGGAGGGACAGAAGTTTTGACGCAACAACAAAATGAGATGAGGATGATCTTGTGGGGGATAAATTTTTGCTAAAACTGGTCGATGTAGAGCAAGAACTTTTTAAAGCTCTCATCTCTTTGTATGTGGCTTCTGGGTGTATACCTCTGTTGATTCCACTATTGATGCGCTAGCCCTGCGCTTGAAAATTACTAATCCTCCACCGACGAAGAAGAAGCGTACTACTGTTGCTCTGGTAATCACCGGGAGATGGTTGAAATTAGGGGGTAGGCTGATTTAAGAGAATTATTGTTGCATCTTCAGTTTGGCAACATGCATGTGGGTGCTATCTCCCCTTTTGTTGGCAACAAAGACAAGTGTGGGATCCATTTTTCCCAAATTATTTGATATCAATGGAGACTTTTTGGTCGAGACAGAGGGGAATCCACGACTTGTCAACAAGGGGTTTTGGAGTTACTCCAAGTGAAACAGAAGAGGATAAAAATGCACCGGTTGATCGGATGGGAGGCTTTTGTTGGCGTTTTGTAGAATTTTGGAAGTTGGCTAGGTTTGCGAAGGGTGTTAGTATGGCTGTTTGAAAGCTTGGGTTGGTTGGTATATTTGATTACCGAAAACATGATATGTTTTGTTGGCCAAATGTTAAAGATTGGCCTTTACTCTCATTGCACATGTAACTGTCCTTAGGGATTCTAGTTGTCTATAGCGATGGCTATTGTTTGTTTGTTGTGAACTTAAGTCTTATATGTCAATGGTATTATGTGCCTCTTGGCTCTTGTAACCCTTGTTTATGATTAATATAAGTATGGTCGTTTGAATTAAAAAAAAACATCTCTTTACTCATGTTAGCACCAATGTGTAGGCCAGCAAACCCTACCATTTGACAAGGAAAATCTAGAGCTACCATTGACACATTGTAACTCTAAATGCAATAGAAGATTATCCTCCATCTAATCATAACATAGTAGTTTGCTTCTTTTTAAAGAAAACCAACACCATAGATATATGGTTGAAGATTCAACTACTAACTAGAGGGACAAACCAACAAAATTTGCAATTCTTCAATAGATTAACATTAATATACTATGAAGAAGTGCATATAGCAGAGCACAAGAAAATTTTGTCTTGTTTTGTATGCAAATACAAGTTTATAGTCACCAAGTTGAGGTCGAGAGACCAACATTGCAAGAAAACACATCATTCAGTGAATCACTACCCGTGGTTTTTCACATGAATGTGGGGAGCAATCAAGTCACTCTTTTAGACTAGCAAAACACCTTAAGATAAATAGAACTTCTACATCTTGCTTCCTTAGGCAACCCTATTTGGTATGGTCATGACACCCACAACAATAACAAACAAGGTTCAAGCTTTCATACTCTACATTCATGACCTCCCCCATAGCTTATATATTATCACTAGGGTATTGCCAAATTCACTTCATTATAAACCCTAACAAACCTGGCTAAACCATTGAGCATTCAGTCAAATCACATCATTAACCACACCAAAGTTGTTCCTAATACACACACATCTTCTCATAGTATACTATAAGGGAGGGTTGGCAACTTTGACCCATCCAAAAAACTTGACCCCAAACCTATCGTAAATTATAGGTTTGAGTTAAGATTTTGGCCTACTAATTTTGACAGGGTTTGAATTACTCGTTAATTTTTTGGTAGGGTATATGTTAAAAATTCTAACCCAAACTCAACCTATCCGTTTTCTTTATTTATGGAAGAACAATATAATAAAAATAGTACATATATTCATATCACTTGGAATCTTTCATAATTCTGTAACTATACCGTCACTTCTCTCAACCTGACCAACCAATCTTGTTGCTTTTGTTGTGGAAAAGGAAAAATATAATTGCATAAACATAAAAAATTTACCCCAAAACTTTGATGATCGACGCTTGCTTCTAATTGATTAACTTATTAGAGGCATGTACATGAGATCTTTTTTCAAATCCATAAGGATCGGACAACAATTTCATCATCATCCTTAATACGGTCCCTGGCACACGAGATCTTACATTCGTAAAGGTTGTTCAAGAACGTGTTCAGTGTCTACCACCATTGTTCAATAAGTCAAACAATTACCTAGACTTTAGAATTTTTAGAGTATAGTAGCCAGAAAAAAAAAAAAAAAAATCTTGACCAGTCACCCGCCCACCCCCATCGTCGATGAAAATATTTCATGTCGTTCATGTCAAAGCTCATAATGATTTGTAGAACGCGAATTCGTAGCGCCATGGTCCAGGGTGGCGATGGTCACTTTGGTCTTTTACCATCTTTTTTGTCCTTGTGCTGGTGTGTAGTTTGACACATATTAATACTCTATTGCAGATCAAATAAAGAAGAAAAAAACAGAGGAGGGGAGTATGTGAGGAGGAAAGAGAAAATACTTTTTTTTTTCAAAATGTCATAACTTATAAAATATAAGTGCAAAAATAAAACAAATTATACCATTGTTCATCATTTTTCGTGCTCTTCAAAATAACACCAAACATGAATATGTTTTGATAAATTTTAAATTTTTATTTTTCGTATGTACATATTTTTCAAGATTCATTGTGAATCTTCAGTTTAAGAAAGTGATCAAAGAGTGTTACAAAGTGAATCAAAGGTTGTTAAAAAGTGAATCAGATAGTTGCTTAAAAGTAAAAAAGATGTTTAAAAAAGTGAATCTCATAAACAGAGATTGTTTGACTAGTGTGAATCAGAGTTTTTATAAAAGTGAATCAAAGGTTGTTAAAAAGTGAATCACAAGTTGTTACAAAGTGAATCAGAGTAATAAGAGTGAATCTCGTAAGCATAGATTAAGAGGTTTATGAAATGTGAATCAGAGGGTTTATAAAGTGAATCATGCGTTTAAGCAAAGTGAATCAAATGTTTAAAAAAACTGATTCTCGTAAATAGAGATTGTTTTAACTAAAGTGAAGAAGAGGTTTAAGAAAAGTGAATCAGAGGTTTAAAAAAAGTGAATCAAAAGTCTTTAAAGGTGAATCAAAGGTTTAAGAAAAGTGAATATTTTATTTAATACTAGTAGTAAAAGTTAATCATACCACAAACTTATGCAAGGGTGGTTTTAGGGTGTTTTGGGGGGGGGGGGGGGTAGGGTAATCTTTTGGCATTAGTTCTACACTTTATATTGTCGTCACTACTCGACAGTTTTTTAGGGTTTGTGGTTTAGGGTTTAGGGTCGTTAGACCCTAAACCCTGCACTACAAACCATAAAAAACGCCTTCGACGTTTTTAGCATTCCTAGGGTGGTTTTGAGGGTGTTTGGGGGTAGGGTAATCTTTTTTGGCATTAGTTCTACACTTTATATTGTCGTCACTGACTCGACACTTTTTTAGGATTTTGTGGTTTAGGCTACAAACCATAAAAATGCATTCGACGTTTTTAACTTTACTATGGTGGTTTTAGAGTGTTTGAGGTAAGATTCATTTTGTTAATGAATAAGGTTCATTTTATTATTAAGGAAGATTCATTTTGCTAATGAATAAGATTCACTTTAAAAATACCTAATATATACTCATTCTAAAAATATAAAATTTTATGTTTACCAAAACATATCCATGATACATCTTGTTTTGAAGAGCACGAAAAATGATGAATAATGATATAATTTTTTTATTTTTGCACTTATATTTTGTGAGTTATAACATTTTGAAAAAAAATTTCTCTCCCCAACACTCCCCCTTGCACGCGTGCGTCTACGCACATCTTTTCCATTTTTTCATTTTTTTTTCTGGAACACAGCATTATACCAAAAATTTTTGTTTATTTTTTCCACCCAACTACTATGCACGGAGGCCCCGTTCTATTTTTTCCATTTTTTTCTCCCTACCATATGCTTACACATGGATCGACGCCACCTTCTACCATGGCTCCTTCGCCAGGATCTCCGTTCCGTTTGTAGAAATAGTAAATCAATAACAAATTAAATGTTTCCATGTATCCAAATTCACATCAGCCATTACCAAATTATCTACAAGCCAAAAACAATATAGTTAATAACCTACAATATATATCAAGTGTCATACTCTTAATTCACCATACAATATCCACTTATAATAATCTGAAAAAATAACCACATTCGACAATTCTATTCGTTCACTCACAAAGCTCGTATTTTTTTGGGAAAATTCACCAGATATCCTGTTTTCTTTCGTAATTCACAATATACCCTGTTATTTTAGTAATTCAACTTTAACATGCTTAAATGTTGTCCAAAATTGATGAAACTTTACATGGACGATGCTAAAGTGTTATATTTTGGTCCAATATCAAATTTGAAGCTTTTTAAGCTCACATGTGACTTGTGGGACCCAATGAATATGTGACTGTTCATTGGGTCCCACAGGTCATATGTGAGCTTAAAAAACTTCAAATTTGATATTGGACCAAAATATAACACTTTAGCATCGTCCATGTAAAGTTTCATCAATTTTGGACAACATTTAAGCATATTTAAAGTTGAATTATTAAAATCATAGGGGTATATTGTGAATTACGAAAGAAAACAGGGGTATCTCGTGAAATTTCCCTATTTTTTTTAAGGGAAAATTACAACCCCCACCCATGTGGTTTGACGTATTTTCACAATCCACCCATATGGTTTGCATAATTACTTTCCCCACCATCAACTTTACACTGTTTTATATCCATCAACGTATTAGTTATTTCCGTCCATTCCTATCCACATGTCACTTCGTGGTTAGTTTGCCTCTGGTGAGGCTCAAAACCAGAATTAATAAAAAAAAATCCTCCCTAAACCGCTACACTAACCCTTGTGTTAAAAAATAACCCGACGTCATTGATGTTCCTCTAGTTGTCGTCTGGAAAAGAGAACGAGGAAATTGGTTTATACTTCAGCCACGATATTAGATGGTGGTGGTGGATTGGTCTATCGACATGGATTCCAACGGCAACTCTCTGCTTCATAAGAAGAGTAATTGTAGGTGAGGAGGGCGATGGGGCTGTCAATTACTACCTTGTCAGACTTATACTTTTTTATGGTGTCGATGTGGTTCTTGCACTAGATGTCGGATTTTTAGGTACCAGTAGTGTTCGTCTCTTGCGCTGACATCTCAGCCACTTCCTGACAATGTTTCTATTTTAGATTTCCTCTGCTGAATTGCATAAAGCTCTCGTCCCACGCTTCTATCATAACCTCTGTTGCTCCTTCACTTCAATAGTCCTCTCTCCCACCGCTAGGTCCGCCGGCGTCGGTGTTGGTGGTTTTTCCAATAAAGTGAGTTGGTTGGGGGTTTTGAATCGGGAAAGCAAGGGTAAATTAGCTATGAGAAGGCGGAGTGATGACGGTAGTAGCCTCGCAGATGGAATAACGAGAGAGAAAGAGATAGAAGTAGCAAGCTGGCTGTGACGGCTGAGAAATAGATGAACCAACGGTGATCCAGCAATGGGAATGGAGAGAGGAAGAGAAGGACGAGGACTCTTTGTCATATTCATTGCCGTCGTTGTTGTTGTTGTCGTCTCCTTCCACCGGTGGCGTAGGATGAGACCGAATCCCTTCGTCGTCTTCCATGGAGCACAAACTCGGGAATTCAGACGAATTTAATTATTTCCGGGCTTGGTGTTTTTAAATTAGGATTCAGGAGAGATCTGACAGAATAGAAGATTGTAAGATTAAATCCTTAGGGTTTTCTCCGCTAATTTGGTACTGGTGACGTAGAAAGTAGAAAAGAGAGGGGATGAGAAACGGGGTAGTTGAGTAACAATTTTTTTTTGTTGATTCCAGTTATGAGACTCATTTAAGGTAAACAAATCACAAAGTGACACGTGGTCAAGGATGACAGAAATAGTAAAATTGTTGACGGATATAAAACGGATGAAAGTTTATGGGTGGGGAAAGTAATTATGTAAACCATGTGGGTGGATTGTGAAAATACGTCAAACCATATGGGTGGGGTTGTAATTTTCCATGCGAACTAGTTTTAAGTTCTACACTTCTAGTTCTACATATTGAGTTCAACTTCATTTTATTTTCACAAAATGGGGGCATTGATTAAATTCCTCTCTTGCTTTTCACCAGCCAGCAAGCACATGCGATGTGCGTATTCGTGGAGTGGGTACATTACGTAATTAATGCCGATGGGCTCCATAATAATAGCATATATCACATAAATGTTTTTCGCCTGTCTATCTAACAGTGAACCAACGTCGTTTATTTACCTTCCAGTCTAGATCTGTAATTACTACTCGATCGGATCAGAGCACTTGGGCAGCAGTTGAGCTTTTTGAACATCTACCGACACCAGTCTTGAGCTTAAGGCAACCCAAACTAAGCAATCTCAGAGACAGAGACGGAGTAGGCCGGCGGTCACGTTTTTAATTAAGTACTCCCTCCGTCCTGAATTGACCGTCCTGTTTTACTATTTGGACATGTCGTTTGACTTCAATTTTTAACATATAAGATAAATTAATTTTGTGAAATTTAAGTTTTGTATATAATTCCTTACATGATAAACTATTTTGTTACAAAATTTAGTTTTATAAAATTATTTTATCTTATATGCTTAATATTGAAACGAAAAGTGTATCATAAAACAAACAGGAAGGTCAATTCCGGACAAAGGGAGTATAGTAGACCTGGCAATTTTGATCAAACCCGAAACCAACCGAACCCAAACCATATTTTGCGGGTTAGGGTCTTGATTATTGACCCATCTATTTTTGGGTTGGGTTAGGGTAATTAGCTAATTTGTGGGTTGGGTTAGGGTAGAGATCTAAACCCATGACCCAACCGAAACCCGAAAATATATTTGTTATTAATAAAAATTAAAATATAATTCACATATATAATATTTCAATCAAATTATACCTTAGTCTTAAGCCCAAAGTGCAGTTGGACTATCCAACCTTAAATAATATCACAAAATTAACTAAACAGACGATCCAACCAGCTGTATATCAAATAAAGGGCCAACGAGACCTACATAATGTTGAATGAAAACCCTATGCTCTCGTCTTGCAGACTCACATCCATCTTTCTTCTATACGTGTTGTTCATGTCTATGTCGCTCTTCATCTCTGCCCAAGGTTTGTTTTTCTTATTCTCATTATCAATACGTTCTTAAGAACATAGGTATGTTTAAATTATCTAGAAGGGTTGAACAAAAGTAGGTGAGGTGATATATATTTTTTGTAAGTGGGATTTTGATATAGACCTCTTAGTGGAATTCTGAAGCCAGCAAAGAATAGTGTGCTGCAAAAGTTCCTCAAATTGGTAACGGTTAGTGATTGTGATTGTTATTTTTAGGGCATGAGCACTCATTTTAAATAGGTGTAATTATTTTAAAATATCAGTCATAGTTGAGGCTTTGAGCTCTAGTTTATAAATTATTTCTAACTTTAGAAGTCTTTATTAGTATATTTTTCTAATGCATAATGAAGATCTTCATTTCTGTTCCACTTTTTATTTAGGATCATGTGCATATCGAGATAGGATTCCTCCCCAACAGCGGTAGAGGTTTAGGCTCAGATTGATTAAAAAAAATTTATGGAAAAAATACGAGTTTTCTATTGTGGGGAATGGTGCAGTGCATACTTTAGATTCTTTGCATAACATGAAATTCATTTAAACTTGGGTCGATGAAGTAAGATTACTTCTCTTCCTTTGTTTCATCCTATTAGTGTGCTACCTAGAACTGAATGTTTTTGGATTTTTTATTAATTTCTACTCCTAATCCATCTAAATTATGTATGCTTAAAAAACGGGTTGGGTGGTTGGGTTAGGGTTGAAGGATTTTAAACAGGTTGGGTTAGGGTCATGATTTTTGACCCTTCCATTTTTGGGTTGGGTTAGGTTGATGATATTTAAAATGGGTTGGGTTGGGTTGATATCAACCCGACCCATCGACCCAAATTGCCAGGTCTAAGTATATGTGTGCATTAATACTCCCTCCGTCCTGAATGACGTCCTGTTTACTATTTGGACATGTCGTTTGACTTCAATTTTAAACATATAGATAAATTAATTTTGAAATTTAATTTTGCATATGATTCCTTACATGATAAACTATATGTTACAAAATTTAGTTTATAAAATTATTTTATCTTATATGCTTAATATTGAAGTGGAAAAACGTGCCATAAAATAAACGGACGGTCAATTCAGGACGGAGGGAGTACTATTTTGCGTGCAACTTGACTTGAATATACAGTGGTTTCCGTGTTGACTGACTGACTCACTCTAGACAGTGACACAGAATCAATCATCCAGATTACACACCGCTATTTCAAGAAATCAGGCGACAATTATGATTAGTTACTTACCTTAATATTCTGTGTACAAAATTTTAGATAGTGACAGCTGGTCCTTTCATTTCCATTATACTCACAAAAGTCACATCTACATTAAACACAAAATGACCCACAAACTTCCCCTTTCTCTTCCTTTCCTTTTTAATTCACTAAAAAGATCAACGGAGGAGCCGAACAAAAGAAAATAATGCACACAACAACACAGCGCTAGTGAAAGTGAAACCGGCCGGGTAATTTTTAACAGACAGCGGTACGGCTCGCGCCAACTACTCTCACGTCAGAGACCACTCCACCGAAAGCTGCTTCTGCCTGATAAGAGTAGTTACTGTGACTGCGAATTTGTGAGACAGGAGAAGGAATAGTACAATTTACATTGTTTTCCATCATCTACCTCTCGCCATCATCTTCGACTTCCCTACCGCTCACTTCTCCAGGACTCTAAAACCCCTCTTCAACCTCCGGTCTCTGCCAGTCATAACTCCTTAATTAATCCAGAAGCGAAGGAAGAATTAGTATAATAATACAGGGTGGTTACTTATCTGGTAAGCTTTTGCTTCTGAAAGCGTTCTTTCATCTTAATTATGATCTAATCCTCTCACCTTTCTTCCTTAATTTTTTTTCTTCAAATTAAAGAGCAATAAAATGCTACCACAATTAACTCCCTTCCTTCCCCCTCGTTCATTTCGAATTCCACCTACATTTTGCTTCTCAGATCTCCCTCCTCGTGCTGCCCATTCCTCTTTCACTTTCTAACGAGCATAATGATGTGAAGAAATTTTTTTTAAAAAAAGGAATCTCAGCACTTCTTTTCCTCTTGGCTCTTTTTCTCACATGTTCATTTGATCTCCCTCATCTCTTGTCTATTTCTCAACTCAAATTCCTAAACCTACTGCTCACGATTTTCTTCCTGGAACTTACTTTCACTTCATTAAAGGCCGGCGAGCTGAACCGACCGTACGCATTCCATCATTCCTTTTTCTGCACACATTTTAATTCCTTTGTTACTTTCAACTCCACTCAACTGCACTTCTATCATTTAAATTGGATCTGCATGCTCCTACCGTTAAAACAATCAACTTATTCTCATCCAATTCCTTCCTCACATCACAGTATTCTCCGGCTAAAATGCTCACTTCGCTAATGGCTACCACATACTTTGCCAATTGCTTTCAGGTGATTTAAGCAAGCGGCGAACGATTATCCATCCTCCACTGACAGACTACGGTGGTGAAGGATCTAATTTACTCTTTAATTTCTTTTCCGGTCGAAGAAGGTATGGTATCTTACTCTCTGACTAGTCTGACCACCACCGCTTACTCTGATCACTAATCAGAGACGCGCGAAGCAAAAAAAAACAGAAGATTAGATTTTCCTGTCTGTGGTGGTGTGTACTTCCCTTAATTCCCGTCCCTCCCTCTAACCCTCCTTCCATTCAACCATGTCTTCATTCATCGTACACATTCGCTAAATCATAGCCGCTCATAACCAATTTTTTAATCTCATAAAATTCACCTAACCTTCTTACTTTATACGCTTTTTCTTTCTTATAAGATGCTTCTCTCCCCGCGTTAAGTCTTATCGTTCGTCCCATGTGGGGGTTTAAGACTTTAATTCCGCACTTCCGTGATAGTCCGCGGGGGGGACCATCTCGCTAGCTACAGTCCAAAATGCCTTTGAAGAATTATTAATCAATAAATTAGGTGCTTACCTTAAGCAAAGTACTTGCATCCCCGCCGTTTGGAACTACTACAAAAAATTACTATAATACACACACAACATAGCACAACACACTCGGCGGAATCATTAGTGTTCCCTGGAGACGAAATAATGTCCAAAGATCTTATTATAGGATACAGTTTCTAATGATTCAGCTTTGTTTTGGTCTGCAGATGATGACGACGAGACTCTGAATTTCGAGTGGCTCATACACCGCATTGCGTATTAAAACAGACCGTGTGAAAGGTTTTACTGCAAACACATGTGGTTGTAAATTCTTCTGGAGTATTTTTTTTTTTCGCTCTTCCTGGGCTTTGATCTTTTATTTGGTAGAGTGGAGAGGTTCTGTGTGAGTGTGTGCGCGCTTAAGCCGGGATGGGGAGTGTCACTGGGACGAAAGTAGCGTCTGACTTGAGCAGTCCCGGGAGAGGATTTTTGTTTCGGTTCGTGTGCGGCCTCTGAATGACAAGGAGGTTACCAGAAATGAGATTGTGGATTGGGAATGCATCAATGACAATTCTGTCATTTACAAGAACAATGATGGTCCGGATCGATCAATGTATCCCACATCATACACATTTGGTGAGTGCTGATGAGTAATTTCCTGCTTAATTATTCCTTCTTTTGGTTTTTTACAGCAATCTCCTGTGCCCTCTGCAGTTTACTCTACCTTATTCATGAACTAGTTAGCTACGAAATAAGAGATCATCTAGCTTACTGTTCCTTCTCAGATGATCTTAATTGTTTAAACTTGGCTGTTTGGTTTTAATTCAGACAGAGTTTTCGGATGCCATTCCTCAACAAGGCAGGTCTACGAGGAGGAGCCAAAGCAGTTGCTCTTTCAGTTGTTGGTGGCATTAATTGTAAGAACACTCTCAATTCTCAGGAGTAGCTTGCTTCATTCCCATTGGTGCTTGCTTCTAAGGTTCAAATATTGAATTCTGTTGTCTGCCTGCAGCCAGTATCTTCGCGTATGGGCAAACCAGCAGTGGTAAAACATACAC
This sequence comes from Limonium bicolor, assembly GCA_023374045.1. Classification (NCBI taxonomy): domain Eukaryota; kingdom Viridiplantae; phylum Streptophyta; class Magnoliopsida; order Caryophyllales; family Plumbaginaceae; genus Limonium; species Limonium bicolor. The sequence goes on along the minus strand of CM041776.1, from coordinate 395,686,271 downwards.
CATGGGTGGAATAACAGAGTACACACTAGCTGATATATTTGAATATATCCGAAAGGTAGAGAAGTGTGACTTACTTTACATCATCTCTTTTCGTCTCTTCCATTCCATTGTGGGTTCTTTGATGCTCTCTGCGTAAACTAATTAAACAAATGTTGTGTTGTTGTAGCATAATGAAAGAATTTTATCCTTAAGTTCTCTGCGTTAGAGATCTACAATGAGTCTGTTAGAGACTTCCTCTCATCGGACCCTACTCCTCTCAGACTACTAGATGATCCTGAGGTAATTCGTTCTAGGAATTCTCAGTTCAATCTCATTTCAAAATGTTACTTACAAGTTACAACTGATCTCTTGCTGCAGAGAGGTACCGTGGTTGAGAAACTAACAGAGGAAGTTGTGCGTGATTGGAATCATCTCAAGCTGCTTCTTTCTATATGCGAAGGTGAGAATACTATCAGAAGTCGACACTAGTCCTCATAAGTGAAGTACTTCTTGCATCATCATTGAGTGACATTTAAGTGTTAATCTACAGCTCAAAGACAAGTGGGAGAGACGAACCTGAATGAGTCAAGCTCAAGATCACATCAAATCATCAGATTGGTAAGACTTAGTTTGCTCGATGTATGATTGTACATTCTACTTGCAACATTCATGAATGGACTTGTATCAAATTAACTTTTTCCTCGCTTCAATGTACAAATGAGAATGAACAAGCAAGAAAATTATCATAGCAACATGTCTTATGACTTCTATAATGTGAACAACAGACGATTGAAAGTACCACAAAGGAGATGTCCGGAAGCCTGAAGTCAAGCATTCTTTCTGCTACTGTGGTAAGAATTAACATCTGCTGTTAAGATATCAAACTCTATTAGTCGGCAGTAAAAGACTTGCATATTCTAATAACACATGAGATAAGCAATCTTTTCTTTCCCATTTTTACTGTAATGTCATGCAGAATTTTGTTGATCTTGCTGGAAGTGAGCGTGCATCTCAAGCATTATCTGCTGGCTCCAGGTTGAAGGAAGGTTCCCACATAAACCGCAGTTTGCTGACACTGGGAACTGTGTATTCGTAAGCTAAGGTGACAAGTTATCCCCTTTAGTTTATTTCTTTCTAACATCCTCTGTTATCCCCCTTTGGCTAAATTTTTTTCTAGTCTTTTATCAATGCAATTAAATTCCATTTTGTAGTAAGATGAACTCATATGGGACTCTATTGAGCATTTTTTCTTCTGCTTCTTTCATTATTTCTATTTCATTAACCTAGTTGTGCCTCAGTATGAAATTTGGAGACTAAATCCTTGATTTTGAGTGAAAACAACTTGAAGAGCTGAGTTTATATCTCATTAATATATGACTTTTTGTGGTTCAGTTCTACTTCTTCTAAATTCAATATCTTTTTGTCTGAAATGTTCGGAAACCACTTTCATCATTTGTGTATGCTGTTTTGATATTACTATCTTCATCGTTATCCACTCACATATGTATCTTTGCATATTTCTGCAGCAAGGGAAGGAATGGACATATTCCTTATCGAGATTCTAAGCTAACCAGAATACTACAATCTTCTCTGGGTGGTAATGCCAGAACAGCGATAATTTGTACAATGAGCCCTGCACGAAGTTATGTTGAACAATCAAGGAACACACTTCTATTTGCGACTTGTGCCAAAGAAGTCACCACTCATGCACGGGTTAATCTTGTGATATCTGATAAAGCATTGGTAAAGCAATTGCAGCGAGAGTTAGCAAGGCTAGAGAATGAATTAAGAAGAAATGTAGGAAAGTATGGCAGTTATGAGACTTCAATTTTACTCAGAGATAAAGATCTTCAGATTGAAAAGGTAATTGTACTACTGTGAATCAAAGAGTGCAAAAGATAATGTTCTACTCTATATCCTGTTTCTGTAGGTATTAGATTGGTGCATGCTTATGGAACGTTATTGTCAAGACTTATATGTTGTTATCTATATTCGATATAGCAATATAAATGCTTTATCAATTTTTGAAGTTATATTTCTTTTTTTAAAATTAAGATCTTTTAATGACCTGTATTGGCAGAAAACTTCAGCATCGTGTACCTTGCTATCAACATGCTATTTCTTATTGAAAATGCAAGTATTCTTACTCTGCTATGCAACACCTGTCGATGCTGGTCATCCTTTATGTTAAGATATAAGCTTTTCTTTTCCCGCAGTTGGAGAGGCAAGTAAGAGAACTTACTATGGAGCGAGATCGTGCTCTGTCTCGGATCCACGATTTGCAGCAGGAGGATGAAGCTGAGAATAATCCTACAGTCTGGGTTGGTTTACTTAACACTTCTTCCAATCTTGTCTCATCCTTAAATTTAATTTATTGGTCCTGAACTCTGTCCAACCATATATCATGTTTACAGGAAGCTTCTCCTCTTTACTCAAAGTTCAAAATTCATGCCCATTCTTCTTGGGAAACTCAAACATCCAGTTCATCTACTGTGGCAGATCCACAATTTAGTGATGCTGGTTCAAGGACTAGAGAATTTCCTCAGTTACCTTGAGACACTGCAGGACTAACTCAGAAGCGAATTCTCTTCATTCTGACATAAGGCTTGACCTCTTGCCTGGCATTGTCACTGAACCGCTATCTTCTGATACCTCAAGTTATGCTTCGCCAACTCCACTGAGAGAAACTCATAACCTTGTGATCAGTGGCAACCAAGACCATGTATCTACAGAAAGCGGTGATAAAGTTGATGGAGGTGCAGGAGAAGACTTTTGTAGGGATGTTCAATGTATTGAGTCTCAAGAATCAGCAGCTACGAGTTATGATGGGATTAGCAGTTCATTCTACGTCAAAGAGCCAGGAGAAGACCTACCACCATTGTTAATACCGAGGAGTAAAGAGCCAATTGTCGAAGAACCCACCTCCTCATCACTGACGCGCAAGATAGAGAGCTTGATAGTGATCGGTATTATAAGGGTGTTGCCCTTCAGATTTCTGAAACGTCATCTTCTTGGCAGGAGGTACCTGATGCAAACAACGATGAGAGTTTGGCTGACACCGGAACATCTGAAGCAGCGGCTGTTGTAAATGGTGTACTTCCATCTGTGCAAAAAACTAAAGGATGAAGATGACGATGATATTAAACATGAACAGAACACCCAAGCTGGATCAGGTATTGATTTCACAGTAAAACTTCAAGACATTCAGAGGAAGCTCTCTGAGCTTAAAGGTGACGGTGATAGTGGAAAATTTTCTCGGAAATCTTCTATAACTTCTTCCCATAGAGAAGCTCAAGCTACAGATGCCAATGATGTTGCTGAGAGAAGCACTCCAAGTGCAGAAGTAAAAGAACTGCATGAGATATACAAGGAGGAAGTAACTGATACTTTGGTGAGTTCTATATCTTTACCGGACCTAATAGGACACTTGGATCCACCTTTATGTCATTGACGTCTAAGCAGCACAAGTCCTATGCGTTTTATTGTAAGCACTGACTGCTTAAAAGTTGAGCCTCCTTTTCCTCAAAATAAAGTTGAAACACCTAATTTAATGCTACTGCAGTTGTGGATAAGTTAAATTTTCTGATGCATGAAACTGAATGTGCTCCATTACGCATGGTATACGACTAAAGAAGTAATGAAAACTGGTGGAAACATGAGACTGACTGTCACTCTCTGTAGATCATATATGTATATAATTACATAATGGGGTTGTACATAATTTGTGCTGCAGGAGGAAGAAGAAGAAGACGTTGTGCAGTTAAAGGTAGTAGAGAAAATCCTCCCAAAAGTGTCAAAGATGTAGGGCTGGATCCCCAGGACGACCTGGACATGGCAGATGGTGCTCAATGCCCCCATACCAATTTCAAGACAATTCAACAGGAGGTGATTAGTCTTTGGGATGTTTGTAACGTGTCATTGACATATAGAACCTACTTCTTCCTTCTATATAAGAACGACCCAGCAGACTCCATATACATGGAAGTTGAGCTCAGAAGACTTCGCTTCATCAGAGATGCTTTGTCACGTGGCAACGAGACTCCATTACATGGTCAGACTATAACTCTCTTAGTTTGAGGTATGAATGTTATAGCTTTTTTTTAATGTATATTTCTTTTAAGCTTCATCTTAGATGCTAATAGTTAGTATTAGATAGAGAAGACAGGGTTGAACGAGTATAGTGCCTACATAATAATTCTAAAAATCTGGAAAGTGCTGGTTCAGTCCAAGTCTTTCCCTCTATCTATCTATTATACTCGAGCGATGTAATTACTTGGAGTTTGCAACCCGAGCAATATTGACTCAAAATTCAAATTGCTATGTATGCCACAGCGAGAAGTCGCTGAGACGAGAGAGGCAGATGCTTGGCAAGCTGTTGAAGAAGAGGATCTCAAGAGAAGACAGAGAGAGCCTGTTCTTAAGATGGGGAATCAGGTCAGAGTCGAAGAGGAGGTGCTCCCAGTTAGTTCAACGTATATGGAGCAGTACTGAGGAGATGGATCATATTGCAGCTAGTTCTGAGTTGGTGGCGAAGCTGGTTAAATTTAGTGATAAGCAAGTACGAAAGGAGTGTTTGGGCTCAATTTGATGTCCATTCCGAAGGACACCGGCAGGAGCAGCAGATCGTACAGCTGTAGATGGAGTCCCATGCCTCATCGTTAAGTTGAGAGAGGATTGGATTGGATTGGATTTTAACCCTGATCATAGCATGATGATGAGATTAGAGAAACATTAATATGATTGTAGTAGGTTAATTAGTTTGATTACTTTTGTGGTTGATCGTTGGTTATTTAGTTGCTGAACTAATGTAGATTGATCCTGTAAAAAAGGAAAAGAACGCATGTTGTGTGTAATTTCTGTGTGCATTTCCGGGTATCGTAGATAGGGCCCATTATTGTTAACACAAATTGATGAGTACTTGGAAGTCGATCGTAAGGGTTTGAAGTTGCAGAGAAGTATGGAGTATTTGGTGGGACTGGGGAGTTGGGTTACAACACATTTTTCTGGAAGGGAATCATATATAGTTACCCTCGATTGGGTCACACTCACAGGGCAAAAAGCTCTCTCCTTCCGCGGTAACTTCGAAGGGAGGAATCTGTCCTTATTTACTCCAATCCCACCACCCTGCGAGAATTGATGTAAAGAGAAAGCTATAGCTACTTTTTTCTGTGTCATCTTTTTTTACGTTTCTCTGCTTGTCAGCTTTGCAGAGGAGCTACATTACATGACAGGACAGTAGTAATAGTTGCTCAGTGAAAAGTAGAAATACCTTGTTCAGTGTATACTGTGATGGCATGTGCACTTGATGTATGATATGCATTTGTCGTTTTCTTGAGAACTATGGGCTAGGCTCCGAATTGGGCCGTTTTTGGTGAAACTTATCCGTCCTACTTTAGCTCCAGCTCCATCTCTCAGACATTTGATATCCAGCAAAACAGGTCAGGCTACAAATGACGAGTACGACCCATTCATATATCGTAGATACTTGTGTTGTTTTTTTGAGATACCTATCACTATACCTAACACTTGTTTTTAAAGAAGAGTCCTGTCAAGAAAAAAAAAGGAACGGCAAGATAGATAACAATGAGTTTGACGGCCCTTTTAACCTTTTGGTTTATTATTTGAATATGTTATTTGATTTCAATATTTAACGTATAAGATATAATTTTAAAAATTTAAGTTTTGTAATGGAATTTTTTATATCAAAAATTATATATTGTAAAATTTTATTTTATTAACTGAATACATATCAAAAAATAAATAAATAGCAATGTCAAAAATGGAACGATGGTAATATATGAAAACTTAAAGATAACCTAAGCAAAAGGAAAAAAAATCAAAAATGCCACGCTTCTTTTTAATTGAAAAGAAACCTGACATATTCAAGGTCCAAATGAATACACTCAAATCCACCAAAAAAAAGCTTCCCCTAATTTGTGCTTCACTCTGGGTCCCCCCGGGAAGCCGATCTGCCACATATATATAGATCAATCCAACAGAATCTTATATTTATGGGTTATTTATTTTGAAATTTCCAAATTTAAAATTAGGTGACCGGCAAGGAGATCAATCAACAATGATTAAGTCCGTGCTAGTGTTGAATCCAAAACTCTCCACATCACGCGGCGGGGGGCCATGTGACGAATTTGACTATTTTTGTATGAAAAAGCGGCAAGGCCGACGGAAAACAAAGAAGGAGCTATGAGTGAAGGAAAGAAGGGAGACTCTGTTTCACCAAAAGGAGAGAGGAGAAGGAATTGGTTTTACAACCACAAGTATATAGGCTTTCAAAATAAACAGGGAGTGATTTAACCTGGATGATAAGAAAAGGGTGCAGTGTGGCGGAGTGCGAAAACCGAAAAGAGAGCAGCAAAAAGGGTGATAACACAACCGAAAGAGAAAAAGAAAGAGATAGTACACAACTGGTTGACTATGTGAAAGATACGGACGAATTCAGTGAGAAAGTAGCTCTGTTGTTGTTTTACTGAACTCGTTCGTTCAGTCAGGTTTTCACTTCGTATAGTCAGAAATTGAAAAAATTTTACACTTTTGACCTTACCCTTAACTCTCTCCTATATATACATCTTTACCCTCTATTATCTCTCCACAAAAAAACTTCAATCTCTCTATCTCTCTGACTTCTCTCTAGAAGCGTTAATCAGGAGCGGAGGAAAGCCGGTGCACAAGTCATCATTTCTGCTAGTTCGATCTGCAAAACTAGGTTCTTTTCTGTCATAATTTACAGTTTTTTTGCGTAGTATAGCAGTAAAGTAGCAAAATTAGCAAAAACGGAAGACGAATACGAGAACGGGGAGGCAGGAAGGCGGGCGTAGGCGCCTGGAGCAAGGGGGCGCGCGGGCGCCGGGTGCAAGGTGGGCGCGCTGGCACCGGGAGCAAGCGGGGCGCGCGGGCGCGCGGAACACGGACGGGCGCGGCGGAAGGAAGACAGGGCGGCTGGCGCGCGATGGCCGGGAGGCGGCGCTGGCGCCAGGGAGGAACAGGGCGCGCAGGCGCCTGCTGTCGGGAAGGATCGGGGCTCGTTTTTTGTGTTTTTTGTATATAATTGGTCATCTTAGTCATTGTATACCTCTATTATGCGTGTTTTAATCAGTTCCTGGATTTGTATGAATTTGTTTTTGACGTTGAACTACTAAGATGCTATATGACCGGTATTGACTAACCTCGACCGGTCTTGACTAACTGTAAAAATAGTATGACTAAATTCTACGGTAAACAACAGATGACGGGAGGAAAGGGCAAGGGTATGCTTGGTAGGTTCGGTCTGGGTAAGGGTAAGGGTAAGACCATTTCCGAGCGAGGCGAGAGTTCATCACACCCTCGTATGAGCGACCCTGATGCTGCTGCTACTGTAGAGAGAGCGCACACAGTACGTTACAGCTTCGTCCAGGAAGCGTAGGGAGGTTGACCTTTTATGAGCCGTGAGGAAAGGTTGCAGGCAAGTATGAGCTGGAGCAGGCGGAGGCGGAGGAGCAGTAATATGCGGAGGCCAGGAGCAGGAGGAGGAGCAGGGGCTGGAGCAGGAGGTGGACCAGCTGCAGGGTGTGGATCTTGACTCATTGATCGGTGATGGGACGCTGGTCGTGCGGTCTGATAGTCTTGCTTGGCCTACTCCTCCACAGAGCGGGACCGGAGACGCACGTCATCGCGAGGCTGACGCTAATGACGAGGACGTAGATGAGCCGGGTGCTGAGTATGAGGGCACACGGATGCGTCGTCGTCGCAGGTCCTCAGTACATGGTCTGGCAGAGGAGGTGGCGCAGATGTCGGCTGCTGATGCTTGGTTGCTTGGGCCGACTCCAGTGCCCGGAGGCCCTTACGATACGAGTTTGATCCCAAGCTTCGGTGGTCATGTTGCGCTTGACGTGTGGCGAGGAGTGGTATGTTTCCCGTCTGGTAATAGATTCCATAAATTTTAGATTGTTTAGGAAATGGTTAATATAGTGTGAAATCAATTATAAATATTCAACAGGAGAAGGTGTGGACTCCTAGTACATTGAGGCACCAGAGTCTCGAGCAGCGGTTGAGGCTAGCGGACTTGCGCATCTTGCCGACATAGTGCATGGTTGTTTTGACCTCGCGCTCCTTTCAGCGTTCGTGGAGAGATGGCAGCCTGACACGAACTCCTTTCACATGCTTTCGAAGAGATGACTATTACTCTCCACGACGTCTACCACATTTTGGGTATCCCTATCACTGGCATGGCGATTTCGTACATGCTCGAGGATGCCGGCGCCCGGGTCGGTGAAGCGGCCCCACCACGACACGTTCTTATCCCCCACTTCCTACAGCTGTTTGGCTCGGCGGACAAGAAGGAGCTGATGGAGTGTAGGTTCCTGGAGAAGAGCCAGGTACGTTACCGAGCTCTTCATGATACTTGTGGTGGTCCATACTGTACCCCACTTTAGGACGACAACCTACCTCTGGTACTTGGTGGCCCACTCATTGATCATCGACAAGGGCGGGGATCGTGCTATGCCCTCATCCTACTGGCCCATCCGTGACCCTAGTAGGGTCAACATGTATGTGTGGGGGACTGGGACACTGGCATACTTGTACCCGACAGCTCAGAATCGCTTCTCGGGCGGATACACGTCAGCTGGCTGGTTGCCTGACGTTGCTTCAGGTGAGAACTTGATTGCGAGCTCACGACTTCAGTATTGTAAACTTATTATTTGAGTATCTTGGCTAATGGTTTCGGATGATTACCACAGTGCTGGATCTATGAGTACTTCCCCATGTTCAGGCCGGAGCAGCTTTCAGACTGGGATGAGTGCTCCCCGATGGCGGCGAGGTGGCCTCGTTACACGAGGAATTTGATGGATGATATGACAGGCTACTACGTTTCGTGAGGGGGCGGCTGGACACGATGTCCTCTACTGAGATACGAGTTGCTTAGCGATTGTAGTATTAAAAAGTTGTCGTTTGACGTATTGTCAAACATTGTTTCCCATTTAAGTTGTTAATTATTTTCCATTAAATGAAACGTAGGTTGATTGGCTGCCATTTGAGTTTGATGGTACCCTCATATCACATTCACGCTCCCGGTATTATGGCACCATACAGTTCTTGGATATTGTTGAGTCGTATATGCCCGAGCGATGTCTGCGCCAGTTTTGATTCGTGCAGACTATCCCCCCTCAGCCGATCAGACCCGACACCCATTATCGTCCCCGACATGGGAAGGCATACCTTGCTGTGTACGACTACGGGACAGCCGTGTGAGACAACACGACGGGGCCCAGCAGGTGGAGGTTTCCTCTGACGCGTGCGCAGATGCCATGGGCCGTGGACCAGGATTACATCCGGTGGTTCTAGCGTCGTCTCATGTTCAGGTGCGTCCCCTAGGAGCGGACGGTGGCCCCAGTACACGACAAGAGGATCAGCTCCAGGTATATACTTTGTCTTGTTAAATTTTGTTGTTGTTTGTAATTGTTTTTAAATACTAACTTCACATTTATACTTTACTGCAGTATTGGGATGAGACGGTGCCGCTTATCTTGAGCTTGCACCGGAGAACAACCCGGGCTAGCCTACCGGCTTCCCCACCTGGGCGGCTGATAGGCTGGAGATGGCCTTTGAGTATTGCCGGCTTAATGTCCCGACCACCACTAGTACAAAAACGCCTATTTCGGCGCCCCTATTTCGGCGGTTGTAACAACACCGTTGAAATAGGTGCCCCGAAAATTCTATGTCAAAAAAAGGCACCTATTTCGGCGGTTCCTAGCTAGGACCGCCGAAATAGGTGCCTTTTTTTGAAATAAATTTTCGGGGCACCTATTTCGGCGGTTCCTAGCTAGGAACCGCCGAAATAGGTGCCTTTTTTTAGACAAATTTTTGGAAGCCTATTTTCCCGTTTTTTTTTCAAAAAATTCGGTCGGCGAAAAAATTCAGCCTATTTCGGCGGTTCCTAGCCAGGAACCGCCGAAATAGGTGCTTTTTTTAAACTAAAATTTTTGGAAGCCTATTTTCCCGGGTTTTTTTTTTCAAAAAATTCGGACCGCGGGAAAATTTCAACCTATTTCGGCGGTTCCTAGCTAGGAACCGCCGAAATAGGTGCCTTTTTTTAGACATAAAATTTTCGGAAGCCTGTTTCCCGGTTTTTTTTTTTCAAAAAATTCGGACCGCCGGAAAATTTCAGCCTATTTCGGCGGTTCCTAGCTAGGAACCGCCGAAATAGGTGCCTTTTTTTAGACATAAAATTTTCGAAAGCCTGTTTTCCCGGTTTTTTTTTCAAAAAATTCGGACCGCGGGAAAATTTCAGTCTATTTCGGCGGTTCCTAGCTAACAACCGCCGAAATAGACTTTATTTCATTATATATCGCAACTGCTCTTCATCTCTCTCCTCTCACGGTAATTTTGCAACTCTAACTGGCGAATGTACTTGTTAAACGCTCCTCTCTGCATCTCGCTCACCAGATTGAAAACGGGGTTGAAGTAGTTCATTCTAGAACCGGTAATATACTCGAACTTATCTTTTTCTCATTGGAGAACAAGCATACATGCTCTGCGCCTTTCATTCTCTTTGTTTTGTCTACGCATCTCTTCATTCTCTTCTTGTGTCTACGCCTATGTAGTGACAAATCACTGAAACCGCTGCATCTCACTCACTAGATTGAAGACGGGGCTGAAGTAGTTCATTCTGGATCCGGTAATATACTCAACTTATTTTTTCTTTTTGGAGAACAAGAAACATACATGCTTTGCGCCTATTTATTCTCTTCTTTGTGTTTGTGTCTCTTTATTTCTTCTAGTGTCTGCGCCACTACAATCTCTTCACACTCACGGTGATTTTGCAAGGCGAACAAGAAGCTTACATGCTCTGTGCCACTGTTCATTCTCTTGTGTTTGTGCCTCTACAGAGATGCAAAACTGTTGCATCTCGCTCCTGAGAAAGAAGACGATGCAGCTAATTTTTTTTATTTTTTAAAAAAATACCTATGGCGGCGGTTGTTAGCTAGGAACCGCCGCCATAGGTGGTTTTCAAAAAAAAAACACACCTATGGCGGCGGTTGTAGCTAGGAACCGCCACCATAGGTGTTCTATCTCGGCGGTTGTACAACCACCGAGATAGGGTCTCATACCTATTTCGGCGATCTCCATTTCGGCGGTTCTAGACCTTTTACAACCGCCGAAATAGGCCCTTTTTGTAGTGCACCCCTGATTCACCCACACGTCATAGGAACCCTAACCAGCCTCGTGCTGGCATGGAGTGGTACATCGCGGGGCGTCGCACCAGAGGCCTTAGGCCAAGAGGGGAGGGTATATACCGTAGGCACACGGAGCAGGCGCGTCGTCATGGGGATGATGGTGGGCTCGATGATGATACGAGGGGACCAGGTGATGGGAGGGGAGGACATGGTGATGGAGGCGAGGACGTGGTGATGGTAGGGAAGGACGTGCTGGTGGTGGTTCTGGGTATGGTGTGGGGTATGGTGGGGGTGGGCAGGGCGGACCTAGGTTGGGTGACATGGGGTCACGTGACCCCATGACTTTTGAAAAAAAAAATTATTATAGTAAGTTTTAATGTAATTTTTTATAAGATAGTAGATATTTTATGTCTTAGTGACCCCACAAATGTCATAAAAATTGTAAAAAAATTAATTATAGTAAGTTTTAATGTAATTTTTTATAAAAATAGATATTTTATGTCTTAGTGATCCCACAAATGTCATAAAATTTAACTATAGAAATTTTTATTTGTCAGTGACCCCATAATTTGCAGTCTCTGGGTCCGCCACTGGGGGTGGGTATGGTAGGGGTGGGTATAGTGGTGGTGGGTCTGGATATTTTTAGACTTATTAGTTGATGCTGCTTTTGAACATTCTGTACTAATGCTTAAACTGGTGTGGTTATTGTATTTTTAATACATGTTTATTTGCTTTTTAAATAATTCATTCTTGTTTATCTCATTAGGATGTCAATTCCCTTTGCAATTCACGTGAACCATTACACCGCATTCAATGAATATGGGGCACGGTTCCAATGTGCTCCGGGATGGGCAGTGATCAATACAGAAATTAGAACTCCAAGAAATGTTAACCATCTAACAGCGTCATGAAATCAAATTGTAATCACATTTTGATAATCATCAGTTCAACGTCTTTTCCATTGTCTATCTTAGGATGGACCAAGATCGTACAACGACTCTATCGTCGATATACTAACCGATGCGGACGTATGCACGATGTTGCAGAACTACTTAGACATTGGAGAAATAATGGAAAGAGTTAGGATCTTGTGAAGTATGAAGATGATTCAGACTTCGAAGACCCCGATGTAATACGAAGCAGGGCTGAGGCGGACCGTAGGGAACACAATGCACGTTACAGGGCTAGTACGAGGAGATGACGTCCCCCGACTTGATTAGTGCAACCACTTTTGGATTTCATGTACTGGTAGTCAACAAAATTGTGAATTGTTCTGGGATTTAAAATGATGCGTGTGTCAAATAAGTTGTAACATTATGAGAAATGACGTGTGAAAAATGTTGTTTGAAAATGAAACTCCGAAATAGAATCGCTTTTGAAGTCCTGAAATATGTTTCAAAGATGTATACATTTTCATTTGTAAAAAAACATTTTTTTGAGCAATCTCCGACGACAAACCGATCTCGCTTTTGAAGTCCTGCAAATATGTTTCAAAGATGTATACATTTTCATTTGTAAAAAATACATTTTTTGAGCAATCTCCGACGACAAACCGATCTCGCTTTTGAAGTCCTGAAAATATGTTTCAAAGATGTATACATTTTCATTTGGTAAAAAAAACATTTTTTTGAGCAATCTCCGACGACAATCCGATCTCGCTTTTGAAGTCCTGAAATATGTTTCAATGATATACATTTTCATTTGTAAAAAAAACATTTTTTTGAGCAATCTCTGCCGACAAACCGATCTCGCTTTTGAAGTCCTGAAAATGTTTCAAAGATGTATGCATTTTCATTTGTAAAAAATACATTTTTTGAGCAATCTCCGACGACAAACCGATCTCGCTTTTGAAGTCCTGAAAATATGTTTCAAAGATGTATACATTTTCATTTGTCAAAAAACATTTTTTTGAGCAATCTCCGACGACAAACCGATCTTGCTTTTGAAGTCCTGAAAATATGTTTCAAAGATGTATACATTTTCATTTGTAAAAAATACATTTTTTGAGCAATCTCCGACGACAAACCGATCTCGCTTTTGATATTAAAAGAATTCACTAAAGTATTTGTACTTTTACAGTACACTTGGAATTATAATGGAGGAACAAAAACAGAATTATTGTTCTGAATTAATTAGTGGAATCTGCTTCAACCATTGTTGTCGTTAAAAGGTGACAGTCTAACCACCTACAACAGGGAGTGACTTTTTTCAAGAAACTACTCTGTAAAACCAGATATTTTTTTAAAGATAAGATTATTTACTCTTTTACAATACGCTTGGAATTATAATGGAGGAACATAAACAAAACTATTGTTCTGAATTAATTAGTGGAATCTACTTCAGCCTTTGTTGTCGTTAAAAGGTGACAGTCTAACCACCTACAACAGGGAGTGACCTTTTTTAGAAACTACTCTGTAAAACTAGATTTTTTTTAAGATAATATTATTTACTCTTGTACAGTATGCTTGGACTTATAATGGAGGAACAAAAACAGAACTATTTCTCTGAATTAATTAGTGGAATCTGCTTCAGCCATTGTTGTCGTTAAAAGGTGAACTACCGTTGAATCGGTGGAAATGATAGACAATGATAGTGATATGGAAAATCCCTGATGTTTAAAACTTAAGATAGACATTTACTGCACACTTTGAAGTCTTGATCTTCTTTAGTCTTTCCACATCACTCTTGCAGTCTAGTAGTAGATCGTCAATATGAGGCAGTTCATGTTTGTCGTCATCATCTACTGCACAATTTTGAAGTCTTGATCTTCTTTTGTCTTTCCTCATCACTCTTGCAGTCTAGTAGAAGATCGTCAATTTGAAGCAGTTCATGTCCAAGGCTTCTGATTGATGCGTTGACTAAATTGTACGGATTCTATTCATACAAAATCATATTACCCTATCTAGTATCTGTACAGATCTTTAGCTAAGCAAGCGTAAACGCACTAGCATTAGAACACATTGTATAACGATGAATTTGCTTTTATTAGATAAAGAATAATCCACTGTATCAACATAAGACACTAACATATTCAAAAATTTAAGTGTCCTTTTAAATAGATTCATGTTGCAAAACATTACATGACTTCTTGAATATATTAATGGGATACAAGAATTCAAAAAATTTAAGAAACTCTAATCTTCTATAACCATTGTTCCTGATCCACTAGTTGGGGGAAACAATGTGTATCAGTGTGCATTGAGCGGTAAGTACGGATCAATATAAGCTGTAACTGAGGCTTCATGACAACGTCGCCACATCGGATTCATGCATGGGACTGGACAATTTTTTATTGTTTGGACTCTAATGAAATGAGATTGCCCAGCGACACATGCAATACAGACCTCTGCTGTTGGACGACCTAACCCCCGATCATCACGTTGCGGCAGTGCAACCAACCCACTGGCCTTACCAGAGAATCCTGTTGAAAAACTGATAAGCACAATGTGGTACACAGTGGACAAGATAAGACCAAGATCAAGAATTTCAATCCAGTGTCGCGTTGGTGCAAATGTGTCTCCAAACCAATTCAGTCGGTGGTACTGTCTATCGTACCAATCTCGCTCACATTTTGATAACCACCAATCTCTTATACTCTCCAGCTTATCCATGCATGCACGTCTAACCTCTTTCCATTGGCTTTCATCATTGTACACAAAATCAGCAATAGCTCGAAACCCACAGTTTCCATCGCCCACTATCTCCCTGTAACCTATAATATAATCAAGTAATTTTGGATCAAGGTCAGTCCAATACGGCTAGTATTTCCAGGGCTCCAGTATACGAATATGGTGCATGTTGTTGAGGTGGATTGTGTTGCATTGTCGGTCCTTCTCCAGTTTGACTCATTCGCTCAGAGGACCATCACTGTGATTGACTGTGTTGCATTGACGGCCCACGATCACTTGTACTTTCGGGTGCTGTCGAGCGTCGTTGAGACTGCGAACGTTGTAGGGGAGGGCCACGGTTTCCAAGACCTAAATGCTCGTGCTCGGACTTGTCCCTAGTGTTTGGCCTCTTCTTTTTTTTGGTAGGGGGCCTACCTTTAGGCACCTTCATATCTAGGGGCTGTAAACCAGTGTGATCATCCTCGGGCTCCCATATTGGCTTCCACGCGTTGAACGCTTGTTCGATCATCGTAGGATCAAACTGCTCAGACAGATCCTCATACCACAAACCTACACACGAGAGTTGTTCCTCTGTGCTGCACGACTCATCGCATGTTTGGCGTTGTGCTTCAAACTCTTGCTGTTGGTCATATCTGAGTGTTCGCCAGAAGACATGCACTTCTTCAACTGGTATATTCAAATCGGCTTGAATGTACTGATACATACGAAACGTGCACGGTAATCCCATTGTTGAAGTAAACGCACAAACATCTTCGTACGATGTTGTGTGATCAATATCGCAACGACCGTTTCTCAGCTTCGTCTGGAGTATTTCCAAGCATTTGAGGCTCACTTGATTGACCAAAAACAAAAATGGGACTTACTGGTCTTCCGAAACCCTTCTGTCAACGGAAAACTCGAAGTCTTGTTTAATGTGGAAATGTTGCCCTTTGATGAATCTATGTATGCTGTCGAAGCATGTGTCTAGAGATCCAGTGGATGTATGAAGCCAACACTTTAGAGCTGAGTGGGCGCTCTCCGCCCTATAGATTGAAAGACAATTAGTTTCAGATAAATGGTGAACATACCAATACAAACGACAGAACATGTTGACAATTGAAGTTAAGCTAACCTGTTGGTTGATGTGTTGCCGAAATGTATGAATCTCTTAACCCATACCTCACAAAATTTCTCACGCTGACTTAAACATGTCTTACTCAAGTACACAACGAAAGGATTGTTGGCGCCATAAAAGTGTACTAGTTCTTCACACTGTTCATCGTACTTCGCGATAGTTGAGGCGTAAACTATTCGCTTCCACCGATACACTATTAATTTGGCTCTCTCACGGTCAACATGCAATATCTTGATCGCATTGGCAGCCACGTTCCTGCATATATGCCAATGACATAGAAGATGTGGTACAGAATAATATACCACTTAAAGTGCTTTCACTAACGCCTTTTCATTGTCAGTGACAAACACATTTGGAGGATGGGTCAACACCTTCTTCAGCTGATTAAGCATCCATGTGTATGTAGACTCGTCCTCTCTCACCGTAAAACATAACGCTATACAGAAGTTCTTGCCACACAACGTCACTCCAATGAACTCCACTAGAGGCATCTTGTACATGTTCGTCTTGTAAGTGCTATCAATGAGCACTACATAAGGAAACATCTTAACGAGCGTGTAACACCCCAACTACTAACAACACAATTAACAACACCTTGCAGCGGAAATCACAACTCAAGACATAACTTAACTCCTTGGTGTTACACGCTGTTAGCCACCCACGTGGCTAACAAGGCTAACATACATACATTGTACCGGTCTGATGGACTAAACTCCCGAGCAACTACACATAAATCCCGTTCCATGTCCAACAATCATTATACACTTACATTACAGCTGTACCGAGTAATTACCAACTAACGCCGATACATTTTCGGTCTTACTACACCTATAATATATCCACAATTCTCATGACTACCACATACAAACAACTACCCCGTCTTACTCTCGAACGGCTTCCAGTTCCTTGTACCTGAAAAGTATGGGGGCCCCCAAGGGGGTCAGCACCTTTGCTGGTATGGTAATCCCGCAGCCCGCATGCTACCGGGCCACGCACAACTATTTGTCGTCTTAGCATGCGGTTGATTTATTTCAAACATGCACAAATTCACACACATATCATGCTTATAAGCAAACAATCATTAATAGGGCACAAACACAAATTAACACACACACTCAATAACAACACACTTCACTTTATAACATGCTCAACTTAATTTCTCTCCCCTGAGAGGATATAACTTTATTTAGGGAATGCCGGGGTGATATAAGCCCGAGCACAACATACATACATTTCCTTTACTTGAGTGGCGGCCTCATATAAGACCGATCACAACATACATAATTTCCCCCTAACTCCAATAATGATGAGGTAGGTAAGCCTTGGTTAAGCTTGTGGGTGGTTATAATTCCAGGAGGAAGAACAACCGTAACATAACAAAGAGGGAGTCAAAGCGAACTTAGGCATCGACACCCTACCAACATTATACATAATTTCCCTCCTAGCCCGATGTGGAGGTCGGGTAGGTAAGCTTTGGCTAAGCTAGTGGGAGGTCGAAATCCAATGAAGGAAAACAACCCTAACATACCAGGATGGGAGTTAATTCTCATATATGTATTAACTCCCAAACAACACGCGCGACCGGAACAACCGGATTCCTCTCCATACATAACATATACTTATTAGTTAGAGGTTCCCTTATGGAACTTATCACATACACACTTCACATAGTGTTACTAACTCGGTTAGACACATAAGGGGTGTAATATCCCTTTTTAACAAACATGGATAATTGTATCCAGTAACAACAACAACATATCCAACAAGCCACATACATCACACATAATCACAATATACACTAACGCACGGATAGCCGTAGTTAGAACGTTCCCATGGGTTGGGACGTTTATTCCGAATACAGATCTCTTATGTGAACCTAAAGTCGGTTAACTATTATTTAACACATAACTAAGGTTAAGCGGTATCGGAATTAATTACGCCACAATAATGAATTACTGTAAACTCATTTCATGCTTTATCTTGCAAGGTGGCAAAACACAGAAAAACACATTGGCATACAAGCCGGTGTAATCCGGTAGGACACAAGTTGCAAGAAAACCATACCTGTCACCGAAGGTGCACTCTAGTGTGCCATCACATGTTCCTTGAAAATCTTTGAACAACTGGTAACATTATAACTATCTTCATTAATATCGGGGTAATATAATTTTTAACGTCTACTGCACCCATGGTTAACCCCATTCGGTAGTTTTATAACTTTACATTTTTATTACAACTTTTCACCACTCAATTACCATTATAACTCACTTTATTTACCTTAACAACCTTATAACATCATCACTTAACAATCCCCCATCATTGGGTATCATTTCCTACCCTTAAACAAAGTTTTTGCTCAAAATTACCCTATGTCCGAACTTGTGTCCGGGCTTTGAAGTTCGGACGCAAGTCGAGACTAAAATGGGTGAATTCTGGGGGTGTGGTCCGGGACTTGGTTCCTACCTTAAGTCCCAGACCATTACAAGGTATAACTCTCGGCCATTTATTTCACTTGGTCCGGGACTTCATGCAGGAGTTAAGTCCCGGACCATAATGCAGGCAAATCTCTCGGCTTAAAATTACATGTGGTCCGGGACTTGGGCATGGACTTAAGTCCCGGACCAAGCTGGTAGTGAAGTCTCGGAGGTAAAATCAGGGGTGGTCCGGGACTTGGTCCTGGACCTAAGTCCCGGACCCTGCTACAGGTTTTGCAAAATTGACATTTTCTAACTCTGTTACAGGTCCTCACTCAGCCCTTTGATTAACCAATCTTCCCCACCTTAAATCCACATGTTTTAGTACCTATTTACCCACTTAGACCATCTTAAATCAATCACCAATTACACTCACCATCGTAGTTAATTTCACTTAGATTCTTTTACACTTACTAACTAGTTTCTTCTTGTTTTGTTATAAAACTTGTAACAGATTTTGGTTTCTTCTTTAAACCATTCAAACCTCACTCACTAATGTCATTCCTAGCACCAAAATGACATTATTTTCCTCTCCAGTTCTACTCCAAGCACCCTTCTCTTCCTCTTCCAAATTCCAAGTGATTTACCACTCACTTTCATCTTCTAAACATACCTAGTTTATCCTAGGTTTCACACTCTTAATTACCCTTGGTTTCCAAGTAAAATTTGACAGCACTTGCTTGCTTTACTAAGCATTTCCACCTCACTAAACATGTTCACAAACACCCTTCTCCCACCTGTTTGGTTTAAACATATATAACACATCAAAATCCCATTTGCTCACATATGTAAACTTGCTTAACTTCTAGGTTTATTTTACACACTCTAACACATTAATACATCATGTTTCAAATAACAATATCACAATCCCAAGGCTACACAAGCTCAAAGTTATTTATTCAACATCAACACCAACCTCACAAGGAAATAAAACCAATACAAGGTAAGCTCCTTACCTTGCTTTACTTTCAGTTTTCACTCCTCTTCTTCCTCTTCTCTTGTTCCCTCTTTCTCCTCTTGTTTTCCACACCACACAAGGAATATGGATTGCTAGCTACAACCATATTCCATCGCACATATAACCACAAGTCAATTCAATTTTCCCTCCACACAACCTAATATTTTAAGGAGCTAATTTTCAAGGTTCAGTTTAGGTTTTACCTTAGAGAACCCAAACGAATGGCTTGGCAATCAATTGGAGAAGTTTCCAACACCCCACAAAAACACACGGTTTCGACTGAAATGAGGGAAATTTCCAACGTGAGGGAAAAATCTCACAAATGGCAAGGATGAACTTGAAATGGCCTAAACTTAAGCTTATTATTACCTTAAAGCATCAAGGAGAAGAAGAAGGGTTGGAATCAACTCTTCAAGCTTCAAAAGCCCCAACGTCAATGGAAATGAAGGTGAAGGAATCGAGTTTTAATTGGGTGGAAACCGAAGCTCTCACCGAGAGGAGTTCAACGGTACAAATTTCGTGTGATTTGGTGGAGGAATGAGCAAGATAGAGGTGAGGCAAGGAGAGGGTTGGTGCTGTTGTTGTCGCGAGTACAGAGGAAGAAGAAGAAGTTGCAAGGCTCTGGAGCAAATCGTGAAATGAGAAGGAGAAGGTGAGAGGTATGTATTTTATTTTACTTTTTACTTTATACTATTTGCTTTATTACTCATTTGTCCCCATATTACTTAATAGCTAGCAAACTATTAATGGGTGCGTCCTTATTAATTAAAACCAGCCCACATTAATTAATAGCCCGGGTCGTTTTTCGTCTTTTCGAATTAAACGTGTCTCGTCTCCCGGTTCCGACACTATTCACTTACCGGGTCCGTTTTCCGGAATTTTCTCGTTTTAATTAATTTTAATGGTTATTATACTCCCATTAATGTTTAATTATTGTTACATAATCAACTATTATTTTTACGGGGTCATTTAACTGTTTAAAATCACGTTTTCGGATTTTCTCGAAAAACGCGTTTTAGGACTCCGTTAGCGTTTTTACGCATGGTTTGAATCCGTTTTCTTCCGGAATTTTCCACATGTTATTAATGTGTAATTAAGGTATAAAAATACATTTATCACTCTAACGAAGGTTATGTACCTCCTAAAATAATTAAATACGTGGTTTCACGTTTTGTGACTTTTACGTATTTTCTTATTCTTTTTGGTTTTTATTTCTTCACCAATAATCTTAAGGACTTAATTAGCCTTAAAAAAATATAATTACATAGTTAATTAACATATTAAGGTTTGGGGTATTTCAGAGCGTCAGCAAAAAAGGGTGCGCAAACAAGACAAGACCCAGCCTAGATGCATTCCCTGCAGAATGGACATTTAATTAGAACAAACATTTAAAGTGATTAACATCCAAATAAACCAACCCTAAACAGATGTGCTAACACTTACTTGCATCTTTCTCAGACCACCAACTGTAATTACGTTCATCTAGCAAGTGCATGAAGGACGCTACATCTGTACGTCCGCCACGATCTTCTTTTCTGAATTTCGCAACTAGGTTATGAATCGATGTCTTGTCTGCGGTACTTTCGGGGTTCTTGTCATGCAAATGGGCCCACATCTGCCTAGGTGCAACACCACTCCTGTACAAACTTTTCATGCTTGCCCTTTTGTCGACACTAAAGTGAGGCCGGACGAAGTGAGATTGCGGGTTACTAGCTAAGTCGTGGTTGTGCGTCGGGACCATCACCAAGATAGACCAGCCCGTATGTTCCCCACCCCTGATGCTTAGGCGGAACGGGCAGTTGCATTTATTCATGGCACGTCGTGGCCTTTGACTAGATGATGACGATTCTCCTATGCTAACCCATGGCCTATGCTTGTCGTACCTCTCACACGTTAGTATTACTTCACCGTCGTCTCTCTTAGTCTGTCTGATTAGATAATATTATTATCCTGTCCGGTGCGAAGCGCATAACTAACCGCCTCCTCTTTATCGCCAAAGATTATGCTAGTATTAAATACATGACCTGTGTCTACCTTCACGTCTTCGAATTCATCATGGTTATCACCCTAAGCAGAAAAACGTCGTTCATCACGAAGTGCTACTCGTAAACCCTAATACTACGTACTTTAGAGTAAATCACACATAAGGCATGAAAATAATCAACAAAGTATGTCATCGTAAAGTACACGAAAATACAAACGCAACGGCTAATGGTGGCCACGGGTCCGGTTCCACCGGTTCCGGTTCCGGTTCCGGAAAATGTGTATTCGTATTCGGAACCGGTCTGGGCGGTTCCGGTTCCGATTCCGGTTCTGAAATCTGGATTCGCTTCGGATTCGGCCAAAAAACCGGTTCCGGCCGGTTCCGGTTTCGGTTCCGGTTCTGATCGGTTCTGACCGGTTCCGGAAAGATTCGAACGGCTCCAGTTGCTTCGTTTTAGCTCCGATTTGAGATCCGTTTGAGCGCACACGTTGCTCTTTTCATCTACTTTACTCCTAGGTAGGTTATTCTTCAAGTTTATAATCTTAAATGTGTAAGAAACAAAGACTTAGGAATTTTTATTGAATTTACAAAAAATAAGGAACACAGAGAATTTTATTATATGATTCACTGCCTCATTAAAAGCTTATTAGGTAAAAACCCATTGGGAAAACCTTAATAAGGAAAAAGAGTACAGCTACTAAGAGGTTACATGATTTCAATTTGCAAGTCTTAAAAAAAAATTACATGGAAAGAAAGTAATACTAAATTACTAATACATTCTAAAATATTACAAGATAGAAAGCCTAAGTGGTGTTATCCCCATTCATCTCATACCAATCATCATGTTGACCTTCATATTGCAATGCGCGTGCTTGGGATCTAACGGCTATTTTCTTCAGAGGAGCGCGTGCCCGAGACCCAAAACGACGTTGTTTTTGCCCGATTCCAACGGTAATTTCAACCGGTTCCGGGGCGGTTCAGGTTCCGGTTCCACCGATTGCGGTTCCGGTTCTGGTTCCCGGTTCCGAATCCGACGATGGTTCCAAGCGGTTCCAGCCGGTTCCGAGCGGTTCCGGTTCCGGGCCCGAATCTCAAAACATGTATTTGTATTCGGAACCGGCTGAGGCGGTTCGGTTCCGGTTCCGGGTAGAACCGCCGGTTCCGGGTAGAACCGGACCCGATGGCCACCATTAGCAACGGCATAAACGGATCGAAAAATGGATCAATAACGAAGAAGATACAACGATTTGAAAAACGGGCACCGGCGCAGGCGCCGACAGAAAGAGGCCGGCGCCGGCGCCCATAGAACAGGGTGCGCACTGGCGCGTGTAATATGGGGTGGGCGCGGACGCGGGTTACACTGAGGCGGCGCTGGCGCCGCTAATGAGTGGGGCGCGCCAACGCCTGCTATTCCCGACGTCGTTTTTTGCTTTTTTCATTCAATTTTGTATAGATTCTAGCTACGTTTGTACATAAATTGCTAAAATAACAACATAAAGTACCTCAGAATGGGCCCCTCGTGAGTACTCCTCGCTGTTAACATCATCTGCATACTTGTCATGCATTTCTGGAACACCACCTTCAGCATTTCCTCCATCTTTTTTACTCTTCTTACCGAACAATTTTTTCTTCAAACTTCCGAAAGAAACCATTTCCTCTCTTTATCTCTCTAACTTTAGGATTTCGGAATTTGAATATGATTTCATATCATATTCACTTCCTTTATATAATGAAATTTGGGGTCACCTTGTAATATATCACAAATTATGGGAAATATAGTAATTTTTGAAAATTATTATAGTAGGGGTAAAATAGTCTTTTTCCGACTGTGCGAAGTGAAAACCCAACTGAGCGTATTGACCCTCTTATTTTATTATTATTTTCATATTAATTCATTCATTCAAAATTTCAGCCGGAAAAACCAATATAACACATTATGTCCACCACCTTACAACCAAAACTCTTACGCCCTATGATATTCCCGGGTTAATCATGTGTCTCATTAAAATCTTGATTGCCAAAAACAAAAATTCTATCAATGAAAAATAGCCCACTATATCTAATGCCTATTTATCTTACATTAAAACTATATATACATCAAATCATCCTACATCAAATCATCCTTCAAGCATCTTGATCTTATGAATCTTTCTCACTGACACCGAAAAATTTGTCCACCAATTTTTTATCCATCTCCACACTCCTAACTTGGTCTTTCGACCAACACTTTATGTCAATAACTCTTTTCCTTTGAAGATTAGATTGTTCTTGGCACAACAAATATTCCAAGCTTCATAAAAGAAGGTGGATCTCCATACTCCCTTTGCTTTCTTCCCCAACTCCACAGCAAACCAATCGTGGAAAATAGCTATTGGCGCCAATTTGAACACGAAACTTATACCCCACCACTCCACTAGTGCACTCCGCACATCCAAAGCATCCTCACAAAAGAATAACATATGCTTCACCGATTCCATAACCCCATTACAACATTTTGACCAAGAGGAATAACATTCCACTTAAAGAAGAACTCTCGCGTCATTAATTTTCCATATACTAAAAACAAGCCATCAGCCCCACCCTTGGTTCCGCCACTTCAGCCCACAATTTTTGTAGATTTCCACCATGATTTCAGTCATACTTTCATAGTTTTCTATTCTAATAATTTCCAGATATATGACTCGAGTGAAGAAATTCATACCTAGACCTCACCAAACTACAACATTATGGGATAGCTTGGATAGAAGACTGATGCCAACATACTATTTAACTTAGCTCTCATGTGGAGTTCGTAGATGCCTTTTCCATGTGAAGCTCCACAACCGATTATCACCGTTCTAGTCTCTAGTGTCGCCACGAAAACTTCCCTTTAATTGTTTATCTAGTATAGGCTAGGAAAAATTTCCTTTAAATCCCACACGGCAGCCATTTATCGCTTGAAAACTCGTGTTCACTCCATCTCCCACAAGGATATGTATATATGTTCATCAAGAATAGACTACACCATTGCCTGAACGGTTGCGGCTTGTAACACTGCAATCCACAACCCATTACCTCTCCTTGAATTCTGATTCATGTCACCACTATGAAGGCCTTAATTCCTTCATCTCGTAGATAGCTCCAGCCTTTGTACTTTTATCTCCTCCTCATCCCACATGACTATGATGTCTTATGGTCGACCTTCAACTACAATTTCTTCCCATCCCATACTCATTTTCCTTTCCCCCAAAATCTAGCTACTTGGTGGGTTGCCAAGGTAGCTTGTTGTTTTCTACTAATCCTAGTATTATGATTCTCCTTCTTCCATTATCATACTAGCCTTGTTTTGTGAGCCTAAACCTCTCACGTTTTGTAGCCCTATCACCACCATCTTATTGTATCTATTTGTTCTCAACATAGATTTGTAAGTGACTTACCACGTCTGCTTTAGTTTGCACCGGGTCTGAAATATTATATCCAAAGTCTCTTAATATCTCTAAACACTTATCTGCCTCTGCATCGATGTTTGTTTTGCCCTTGTTTCATCTCTCGCTACTGAGGTATTGTTCCTGTTCTCGTGCACATGTGTGCTATGAAATAACTACTTTTATTTCATTTTTTTCTTTTCAGTCTCCTTTTGAGTCTCTCGATCCTGTGTTGATGACGGGTTAGTTCACCCACTCTTTCCAACATGGATTCATCTACTTTTTATGGTTATATCTTATCGCTAAAGCACACTTGTCTCAGCGTAACGGTATTTCCATCTAGTATGTCAGTAGGCTCCTCTACTGTTTTGAGATTAGTTCACACCTGTCTCAGTGTAACAGAGCGTAACGGTATTTCCGTCTAGTATGTGAGTAGACTCCTCCACCATGCCCTACCGAGTTAAACAGAATTGGATTCTTGCGCCTAGAGAGGGAGTACCATTTTATATATTATTCCCCACGTGTATTGATATAAACTTTCCCGCAATACGCTACCGACCTAAGGTTTCATTCCACTACTAACCAAGCCACAGGGGGCTTGGCATGTATTTATATAGTTTGAGAAATTCTAATTCTATGTTATATAGTGAGTTAAACTTTATAACTCCGCTTAATTTGATTACATATTGTTTAGAGTAAATTACTCAACCCCTTTGAGGATTTAAGATATTACAGTTAACCCCCTTGTGTTTATCATAATTACTGGTAACCACCTTGAGGTTAAGGTATCTTTGACTATGAGCCCCCAAACTATAACTCTGTTATCAAGAAGTTAACTACGTGTTAACCTATCAGCTTAATCATATTAATAAGGTCATGCTGGACAAAAAATACTACTTAAGCTGCATTATTATTTTCCTAAAAATGCCAACCCTTCCTTGAAAATGTATCTAAAGTGGGATGAGAGAGGGTTAGATGATGTTGATTAAGCAGTTAGTTGTCCAGCCTAGCATTATTAATGTGATTAAGCTGATAGGTCAACACATAGTTAACTTTTTTATCACAGAGTTATAGTTCGGGGGCTCGTAGTCAAATATACCTTAACCTTGAGGTGGTTACCAATAATTATGATAAACACGAGGGGGTTAGCTGTAATATTCCAAATCCTCAAGGGGGTTCCGAGTAATTTACCCTATTGTTTAAGATTCTATCAACTTGTTCCGATCTAAATATGTCTATGAGTTAGGAAAATATTTTCTTGGGAAGATACTGCAGAGTTTTATCCTGCTTATTTTCTTCAGAGTGTTATTATCAAACTTTTTTATTCTAATCTTCCCTAAGTCAATCATAGAGGGTGGATCAATCAAAGTTTAGAGTATCTAACAAATATATATGATATTATTATGTTTATATAGATTTTTGAATAATTTTTTTGCTGCTATGTATTGACTTAAAGTATGTAATTGCTCTTAATATGACTAATATTGTTTAATACCTCGTTAATACTATTATCTTCATACGTGTTTATTTCTACTCTTCACTATAAAAAGTGTCTTTATTTTCAGTCAAATAAAACACTTAGGCCCCATTCTTTTGCATACCGTTCAGTAGGTTTATGTACTATCAGCTAGATTAATCACCTCGGTTCATTCTTTTACAATCAGCTATCAGTCAATATCAGCTAATATCAGCTATCAGCTAGTAGCTATTTAAATTTAAATTGTCTCTCATGTTCAACTGGTTTAATATGTTTGTCTGGGTTAACCAATTCAGCATATTCTTTTACAATCAGTCATCAATTAATATTAGTTAGTATAAAATGTCAGCTAGATGCAAAAGAATAGGGCCTTAATCCCATCAAAGCTTAGGGCATCCACCGTGGAGTGGATTCCACCCAGGAGTGTCAGCAAGAAATGAAAAATGATGTACGGTGGTGTGGAATCCACCCATCTTCTCTTTCCTCGTTGCTTATTTAAGGAATGTATGGAAATTAATTACGATTGGTTGTATCGCTGCATCCACTGATAATAATAAATATTTAGGGCATCCACAATGGTTGAAAGTTTTTTAACTTCTTTTTAGATGCTATGTCAATAAAATGTATTATTATAGCCAATAGGATTAATTTGGAGAGTGTTGCTTATACAATTAAAATAATATTTTATGATGACATGACACATAGGAATATGTTAAGAAACTCTTAACCATTGTAGATGCTCTTAGGCTTTCGAGTGAACATGTACCTTGTATTCTTTAGGAAATATATACATGAACTCTACTATGATAGTAAATATTGACTTAGAATATATAAATTAAAAATTTGACCAAATATTGTTCAGTTACCTTGTTATTTAAATTATTATTTCAATAATGTTTATTCTTTTTTTATCCGAACAATAATGTTTATTCTACACTTCCTTACGAAACCTCTTTTTTCTTAAACTATAAAATACTTATACCTAATATATAAGACGTTAGATTGAGATTGTTTATTAATTAGGTTCAATAAATTGTCGTATGTCTTTTGTTCTTTTAAATCTTTTTTTTTTGAAATGAGATAATGATATATAAATATGAGAGATTTTATATAAAAGAGATACATAGGGAGACCTATATATCGGATTTCAAGGGATATACAAAACTGTTAAAGGAAGGGAGGATATACAAAAACTTCCCTAGCATCATTCAAAAAGGTCCAAAATGCTTTCTAGCACCATATAAGAAATCCTAGGAGCGGTGTAGGTACAAAAACCCTAAGCAAAAAGATGAAGAGCTAAGAGCAAAGCACTCTGTCTAGCCAGTCATGGTCCCTGGTGGAGTGTCCCATCTTCAACCCAATGGTAGCTTTCGTAGCGGCTTTGACGTCCGATATTATGAGGTCGGGGTCTCTGGAAAGGTTAGCCATAGCACGCTTGCATCTTTCAATTCATATATGGTAGACGACATTAGCTATGGATGCTTTTCTCACCATATCAATCGGGCCGTTTCTTTTGAAGTAGTGGACTATCCAAAGCGAGCAGCTGTGGAGGCTCATTCGATTGGTGGGGATGCCAAGCCAATCGTAGATATTCCACCAAATTCGACCCTTCAGTTGTCGTCTGACATCTCTGACGGTAGCTTGCTCTCTGCTCAATAATGATCCCTTCAAAATTGCTCAAGGCACGATCCTCATCAGTGACAGAGCACCCAAGTTGTTTTGCAAGTATGAGTGTCTGCCTCGCCTCCTCTTTCACAAACGTCTCCTCTGGATCATCCTCCGGACTAGGGGACCCCCCAACTGGCTCAAAACCCGGTGGAAACTCCAGGTCTTCGAAGAGGTTTCTAAGGCTGATATCCTCCGGTTCTTCCTCCACCATCTGAGCCTGGGTATTAACAAGATGACTAGATCTTCTCAAGATATAGGTTCGATGAATATTAGTGTAGTTTTTTCTTGCATTCGTACGTTTGGTAATAAAATAAAGACAATAATAAATAACAAAAGGGACATATAGCTTTAAATCGTGAATCTTCTAGGTGGACTTTCCACATACAATGGTTTAATGGTCACCGATATTATTACCCGCCTTAACCAATTGAGTTCAATTTCCCACCTAACCAAGAGGATTGTTTATCAAACCAAAATTAAGGGTGAGTTCCCACAACCAATGCTAATGCAACAACCGTTGATCATAACAACAACACAATTATATCAAACTAGCACAAGGGTTTTCCAAAATGAAAAAAGTAATAACATAAATAATAACAGGACAAGCTTCCAAAAACAGGTTTCATTGAGCATCCAAACCATGACATTATGCAACAAATTGACGGCATATGTTCAGTTAGTTGTATCATTGCCCTTAATTTCATCTCAACTTATACTACATCAAGCTCTAATTCACACGTGTGTGTGGCTAATTCTACAACAATACACCAATTCTAGGGATTTTCTCCTCTCTCAACTTTGGTAGCTTAAATTACACAAGCTAGAGACGATGAGCCTAGGAGATGGATCGGGTCTTCCCATTGGACATTATGGTACTGGATATCTTCCTACCTCTAATTGCATTATTTTCTTTAAGTCATAGTTAATGCGTGACACTTATATTTTTTGATAAGTAGGGTAGTTTTGAACCCAGAACCTTTGGTTTGAGGATACCACTCCTCTACCGACCAAGCCACGCGGGCTTATAATGACACTTACTTTACCTTTAATCTAACTACTCTATATTAAATGGATCATTCCAACCGCATGATTCTTCTCAAAGGCCCTGTTAAAGGAGCCCTATATATGCTATCATATGACTGAAACAATCGTTATAAATTGTTTGAATTTGCCCCTTGAAGGGCTTTATGATGACTATTGTACAAAGAAGACTCATACACTCCCTTACTATCCTTTAGGTTCTAGGTTTAATTAAGTGCTCTATGAATGGCTTTTTATGGGGACCAACCTATATTGCCAATATAGATGGATTTAAGTTTGTCTTACTTATTATTGACCATTTCTTTAAGTTAATTTGTTTTTCCCTATCACTAGAAAATACGACACTGATAAAATAGTATCATCATTTTGTGTTATGTTAACAAATTACTACTCCACAACAATCACTTCTATTCAGACTAGTCGGGGATACTTGCACACACCGACAAACTATAGTTGATAAGCAACTTTGTCTATTGTCTCATTCCTTATTGTCACTAAAATTTGTGAGTTCAACTTTCAAGGTTGGTGCTAGTTAACTTGTACACCATCACTATAACCATAAACTCTATTTTTGATAAAGAAATATATTTATTGGTTACATATTTAATTACTTAAGATATAATGCTTCGAAAATTGACAATAACAGCTAGATGTTTTAATGAGAAGAACATTTGTCTAAAATCTATGTATCTTTTATTCATTTTGTTGTTTCCCAACACCTCTTCATCATCTTCCTTTCCGCGTCTAGATCCACATTAAGGGGTCATTCGATAACCACATATGAGAGATTAATCTATTTTACAAAAAAGTGCAGAAATATCAACTTTTAATTGGTTTTGTAACTTTTATTTAACCAAATATTAGAAAAATTGACTTTATTACACATGACAACTCTTTATTCACTAACCATAATTAGGTTGATTGACCTTTATTTTTTGCAGCTTTTGATGCATTTGAGTTCGATGGACGAACAACCCTTAAACCTTTGACCTTTATTTTTTGCAGCTTGTGATGCATTTGAGTTCGATGGACGAACAACCCCTAAACCTTTCTATATTACTTATCCTTATCCTATCATCAGAATAACTAACAAGAATTCATGGTTGATTCTCTTTTATTGGTATGATCTATTGTCACACATTTATATTGTAGTAATGAATTTATTATTGTACTCACATTATTAGTATATTTTGAATAATATTTAGGCTCCATTCAGTTTTGATGTAAATATTACTCCCTCCGTCCTGAATTGATCGTCCTGTTTACTATTTGGACATGTCGTTTGACTTCAATTTTTAACATATAAGATAAATTAATTTTGAAAATTTAAATTTTGCATATGAATCCTTACATGATAAACTATATGTTACAAAATTTAGTTTTATAAAATTATTTTATATTATATGGTTAATATTAAAGTGGAAAAACATGTCATAAAGCAAACAGGACGGTCAATTCAGGACGGGGGAGTATATTTGATGGTATAAATAAAAAGACTGGTTCCATGTGGATCATACACTCTCCTTTAATAATATATTATCATATATAAAACAGTCAAATCAAAATAACAGTTGAGCGTCAAATTGGAACTTGTCATCCGTCAAATGTGTCCATATGTGACGCTCACCTTGAAACTTTACTAATTTGAGAGACGTTGCATTGAAGGAATTGTGTAAAAGATTGGTGCTGTACGCTTTACATTTCATCTTTTTGGCCTGCTCTGCGTAATGAGCAGCTCTATTATGTGCATTTACTTTCCGCAGATTTTCTGGGCAGGTGTCAAAGTTTAGAAAGGGTCACGGAGCGCATTCTGTTCAATTCTCTACTTTATTTGTGTGCAACATTTGGTCAGAGCACCATATCTTTACTGTTATTCTAAATCTTCTTTATACTCATAATAAAACATCTTCCTTAAAATAATAATACTTAGTATTTTACTAATATTAAAAAAAGAAAGATTAAAGCCAAGGAAAGAAAAAGCATTGCTTGAATTCTGTTGGACGACCAGGATAATTCAAAAGACAGTCATTAATCGTGGATAGACAAAATAAATGTCTTAATTCAAGAAATACACTCACCAACTACTGGTTATTAGAATTGTTTTTCCGCTCTTCAACAGTCTTCTCTATGATTTGAATAATTTGAGGGGTCCCTACATTGGTTTGATCAAAGCTTACCCCTTCGAATCCAGTAGTAATTGCCTTGTCTCTCCCTGCAATAAATAATAATATACAAACGTAACGCTGTTGTCCCTAAAATATAAATATAGTAAGATTACCATAAGTAAGTACTCACTGTACTTGACAAGCACCATCCACTCTTCCCTCCCTCTTTGCATGCTTCACAACTTCCTTCTTTTCTATTTCCCCACTCTGCTTCGGTACTACTGATCAAGTGCTATTTGGTTTTGTTTTTTTTTTTTCTAAGTTACTTTTTCTTGAACTTGTAGCCTCTTCCCGAACAAAAATAATTCAAGCTTGATCCTTTCCTTCTGCTTTGTTGCTTCCCCCTTTCTCTTCACGCTCACCCACTCAAGCTGCGGTCGCCTAGCATGACCTCTCGTCCTCTCACTCCTTCCTAACTACCACCACCCTTTCACTTCTACTATTATGCCCTTCCGCTCCCCGCAGCAGCACTACCACCACAACCACCCCCAACGTTCACATTTGTCAAAATGCGGCGGCAACGTCTGCTTCCTCTCGTCTTCCTCCTCTTCCTCTCATATACCGCCTACTCCGCCCAGCGCACGGCAGAAACCCTAGCTGAGATCGACGCCCTAACGGCCATAAAGCTCAGCCTTTATGACCCACTCGGCGCACTTTCCGGATGGAACGCCACTTCCCCCTCCGCACCCTGCGACTGGCGCGGCGTCCTCTGCACCTCCTCCCGCGTCACCGAGCTCCGCCTCCCACGTCTCCAACTCTCCGGTCCATTGTCCGACCGAATCTCCAACCTCCGTTACCTCCGCCGCATAAGTCTACGCTCCAACAGCTTCAACGGCACCATCCCTTCATCTCTCTCCACACTCACTTCCCTCCGCTTCATCTTCCTCCAATACAACTCCTTTTCCGGCTCCCTCCCCCACTCACCCTCCCTCTCCAATCTCACCGCCCTTCAAGTCCTTAACCTAGCCGGTAACTCTCTCACCGGTCCAGTCCCCTCTGACCTCCCCCCGAACCTAAAATACCTCGACCTGAGCTCCAACGCCTTCACCGGCGAAGTCCCGAACACCATCTCAAATCTGTTCGCGATTCAGCTAGCGAATCTCTCGTACAACCAACTTCAGGGTGGGATCCCTGCTTCTCTCGGTCAGCTCCAGAACTTGCAGTATCTATGGCTTGATGGTAACCGCCTCGGCGGTCCTCTCCCGTCTGCACTCTCCAACTGCTCCGCGCTCGTTCATCTCAGTGCTGAGGGAAACTCAATCGCCGGTGTCTTGCCGGCCGCTATACCGGCGCTGCCAAATCTCCAAGTGATCTCTCTCTCCAACAACGTGCTATCTGGACTGGTCCCATCCTCTGTCTTTTGCAACGTGTCCGGCCGGTCACCATCCCTCAGGATAGTCAGGTTAGGTTTTAACAGGTTCACCGCGATTGATTCCCCGAAGCAAGTCAGTGTCTGTTCCAGCGTCCTGCAGGAGTTGTATCTTCAGCAGAACCGAATTAGTGGGCAGTTCCCAGATTGGCTTGGCAATGTGACATCTTCATCACTGGTTGCGTTGGATGTCTCTGGCAACTCATTCTCGGGCAGTGTCCCTGGTGAGCTCGGAAACCTTTCCAAGTTGAAGGAGCTCAGAATGTCCAATAACTCATTCAGTGGTGGCTTCCCCTCTGAACTGCAGAAATTGTACTCTTCTCTACAAGTTCTGAACTTTGAAGGGAACAGGTTATCAGGCGAACTACCACAATTCCTGGGTCTGATGACCGCGTTAACGACCCTCTCCCTCGGCGGTAATCGGTTTTTCGGTTCCCTGAATTCGAGCTTATTGAGCAATATGTCTCAACTGGAAACGCTTAATCTCAGAGACAACGGGTTAACTGGTAATCTCCCAGCCGAGCTTATGGATTTAGCTAATCTGAGCTCATTGAATTTGGGCGGGAACAATTTCACGGGTCAAATCCCTGACAACATCGGTAACTTGAACCAGCTCATGGTTTTAAACTTGAGTGGGAATGCATTTTCCGGTAGAATCCCGGAGAGTTTGGGAAATCTGTACAAGGTGAACACGCTCGACTTAAGTAAGCAGAGTTTAAGCGGTGAGTTGCCATCAGACCTCTCCGGTCTGCCGAATCTACAGACGATTGCATTGCAGGAGAATCAATTCTCCGGGGAGGTGCCCGAAGGGCTTAGCAGTTTACTGGGTTTGAGTTCTTTGAATCTCAGCTCCAACAATTTCAGTGGTCAAATACCTTCAACATTTGGGTTTTTAAAGAATTTAGTTGGTCTTTCTTTATCGAAGAATAACATCTCTGGTTCAGTCCCACCTGAGCTCGGCAATTGCAGTAATTTGCAAGCTCTTGAGCTCGAGTCAAACTTCATGACAGGAATCATCCCGTCTGATCTATCGAGGCTGTCAAATTTGATCAGACTCAATTTGGGTGATAACGACTTAACAGGCGATATACCAGAAGAACTGTCCCAGTGTTCTGCTCTGACTTCTATGTTTCTTGAACACAACCACCTTTCCGGGTCAATTCCAGCCTCGCTGTCCAATTTATCCAACCTCACCGCTCTCGATCTATCAGACAACAACTTGAGTGGTTCAATCCCGGAAAATCTGACAGCTAGTTTGAGTTACCTCAACATCTCACACAACAATCTCGTCGGACCCATTCCGTCCAACCTCGGTTCAAGATTCACAGACCCGTCGCTATACTCTGATAACAGTAACCTCTGCGGGCAGCCACTGGCCAAGGAATGTGAAAACAACAAATCCCATAGAAGAAAGAAGCTGATCTGGCTACTAGTCCTGTCAATAGGAGGGTCCTTGTTGCTAACTCTAATCTGTTGCTTCTACATTGTGACACTCTTACGGTGGAGGAAGCGGATGAAGCAACGTGCATCAGGGGAGAAGAAGCACAGCCCGGCACGGGCGAGTTCTAATGGGGTAGGAGGAAGAAGTTCAGGCCGAGGAAGCAGTGAGAGTAACGGAGCAGGTGGGCCGAAGCTAGTCATGTTCAATAACAAGATCACCTTAGCTGAGACGATCGCAGCTACAAGGAACTTCGATGAGGAGAATGTGCTAAGCAGGACGAAGCATGGGTTGGTGTTCAAGGCTAGTTACAATGACGGGATGGTTTTGTCAATTCGTCGACTAACTGATGGACGTCTTGACGAGGGGATGTTTAAGAAAGAAGCGGAAGCGTTGGGAAAAGTTAAGCACGGGAATTTGACTGTTCTCCGTGGGTATTACGCAGGTCCGCCGGATCTCCGACTCCTGGTGTATGATTACATGCCAAATGGTAACCTGGCGACACTCCTCCAAGAAGCGTCTCACCAAGACGGACATGTTTTGAACTGGTCAATGCGGCATCTGATCGCGCTTGGAATTGCACGGGGTTTATCGTTCCTGCACTCGTCTCAGATGGTACACGGTGACGTGAAGCCGCAGAATGTTTTATTCGACGCCGATTTTGAAGCGCACTTGTCGGATTTCGGGTTGGAAAAAGTTACGGTGTCGACGGCGAGTGAGCCGTCGAGTTCGTCAACGGTCGGGACGCTGGGTTACGTGTCGCCTGAAGCGGTACTAACGGGGGAAGTGACGAAGGAGTCGGACGTTTACAGTTTCGGGATCGTCCTGCTGGAGCTGTTGACGGGGAAGAGGCCGGTGATGTTCAATGGCCAGGATGAGGATATTGTGAAGTGGGTGAAGCGGATGCTTCAGCGTGGTCAGATCACGGAGCTGTTGGAACCCGGGTTGCTGGAGTTGGATCCGGAATCGTCTGAGTGGGAGGAGTTTCTGTTGGGTGTTAAAGTTGGGTTGCTGTGTACTGCACCTGACCCGATGGATCGACCCACTATGGGTGATATTGTTTTTATGTTGGAGGGTTGTCGGGTCGGACCTGATATTCCGTCGTCTGCTGACCCCACTTCTCAGCCTTCCCCTGCTTGATTTGATTTAATTTTAGTCGGTTGGTTGGTTATCATTTTGCCGCCAATTTTGTTTAGGTTCCGTAAGAGTGAAGGTGGAGAATTGTGCTAGTGTAGCTAGAGGGATTAATTTGGTTTTTAGTTGTAATAGTAGAAGTGAGCGAGTGACATTTTTTTTTTCTCCTTTGCTTGTTGATCTCACTGTAGTGGCACTGGCAACTGGCAAGGCACAAAACCTGAATCCATTCTTGTGGACTTCTGTGCCATTTTCTTTTGTTTTCTTGTGTATGTGGGTTGCTGGGGTCCTTTTCATTCAGTATCTTTGTTCAGGTGCAGGGGCAAAAGTAAATTGAAGGGGCCCCGTTATAAGATTTACAAAATGACCTTTCTATCGTTGAAATGGACGTTAGTCGCAATAGGAAAAAACTTTTTACACCATCAACATTCAATTTTGTTTCTGGGGAGGAAAAGGGCTCCAAAAATATTTTGGGGAACTATAACTGGAACCCACATATTGAAGAAAGAAAGCCATATTTGTCGCCAGGATGTGTTTGCTTATGCCAGAATAGAAGGAGAAAACTGGATGTACTTGCATACACAGAGTTGGATCACGTGGTATAGTGAAAGAAAGCAGGGAAAGAAACTAAGGGGTCAGAGGTCGGAGTTTAAAGAAATGCAGAAAGCTGAATTAGCCGTTTAAATGCCTCGTGGGTTGGGTCAGAATGGTGCAGTAAGACGGACAAGAGTACTCACCCTGTATAATATGGTCAAAAACGGAAACCGACAAAATAGGTGGAGTTACTGGAGGGAGAGAAAGATGCTTCCCAGATCTTGATTGTTACTATTTTCGAGTAAATTGAGCGCTTGTTGTTCGGCTTAAGTAATCACCTTATGACGGAGTTTGTGAGTAATCCAGACTGAATAATTAAGACAACTTCAAAGAAACCAATTTTCAGTTCGTCGTAGTCTCGTAGATCCACATACACATGGATTTTTTTCTCACATCCCGTTAACTCCACTACTGTTACTGACTGTCCTAGATAAACTTCAACCAAAATTTCTAAACTTTAGGAGAAAACTAATTAAAACAATGGGTACAACATAAAGAAAGGGTATATAAAACCAACTTCTTAAATATCCAACAATTGTCATCAATTCGAAACTTGAGGTCAATTAGTCATATTTACAACTATGCTCTTTGAGAAATTAATTACTAATCCGCTTCTATTACTTACTCTCGGTGAATGAAAAGAGCGGGTAATTAAGACATGAGACAGTAATTTTCCAGTAGTTGATTACCATGTTAACTGTTGATACTGTTCTTGCGCGTTGGAGGAGCGTTTGAGATGATGCTCTGCGATCAAAACCGGACAAAAGGATGAATGATTGAAGAGTCCCTGCTACAACAGACGACAGCCAGGGCAGAAAACCTGGGGGCAGAAAACAAGGCTCTTCAATTCTTTATACTAATAACACTGCATATCATTTTAAATGCATATGTGTTACATTCTACACATCATACAAAATACCATCTGTAATTAAATTCGTGCCGAGTCAGGTGACTCACCACCAGTGAGGCAGGCTGACCCACCCAACTCTGCTGATTTGTACCTACTATGGCTGCGTTCGGCAAGCGCATGAACGTGGTAGTTTTGGGGTGGTCCCCATGTTGGACGTTGGACCCACGTGGGTCCTACGTTCTACTCCAATAATATACTGTCACATATAAAACAACCACAAAACAGCCAGACCAAAACAACCACAAAACAACCATACCTTCAGATCTGCTCGCTCCCTTCTTTATACTTGTACTTGTTTAACAATGTGGTGTCTCAAGGGTTTAAAATAACAAGTTGAAACTTGAAAGTTAGTTTATTTATTTGATACTTTTTTTAGTACTTTTTTTTCTTCTGTAAAACACATACTACCTCCGTCTCATTTTGATCTTCCTGTTTGTTTTTTGACACGTTTTTCCACTTCAATATTAAACATATAAGATAAAATAATTTTATAAAATAAATTTCTATAACATATAGTTTTTGACATAAGAATTCTATTATAAAACTTAGATTTGTAAAATTATGTCATCTTATATATTAAATATAGAAATCAAATGAGAAATCTAAATATAATCCAGAAGGTCAAATAGGGATAGCGAGAGTAGTAACTAATAATATACAACAAATACTCAATAAACAATCTTTGATTCCTGAACCAAGTAACCAACTAGCAACTGTTTATCCTTTTTTTTCAATCACATATGCAAGGACGACGACACGAAGGAGAAACCAGACAAAAGAGAAAACTCGTACATATAAAGCTAATATATATAATATCATGCAAATTAGTAACTAGCAGTGACCGTTACGCATCTCGTACTTCTAGATCTTAGCGACACACCATAAGTATATAGTATTAAAAAGCAGAGTATAATTACTTGAATGCCGAGAAAGAAATGAAAATAGGGAGTCATATTAATGGCTCATGTTCCTCACCTTTGAGACATGCATGCAGTATTCATTCGATGCTGAACTGGTCTGGAATGCATACCGTCATAAAGTCCATTATATAAGTTTCACCTCACCATGCAGTTAACCAGTGTAGTCATTCATTCATCTTCTTTATTCATTTGGGGTGGGCCCTGCCAATAGAATATATGGCAATTAACCAATCATTTCACCTGTAAGGTATTACAAAAAAATAATAATGATATACTTTAAATCTATTATTTTGTTGATCTCAGTAATGTTCAATGCTGGAATTTTTAGTTGTTGGTGGAATTTTTAGTGGTTTTGATGATTGTAATATCTCACAAGAATCACTCTGCAACTGAGCACATAACATGACTAACAATAAGATATAGAGAAGTCAGAAATAGAGAACAATTTCTCATAAAAGACCAAAACTTTAGTCTCAAGCAACCACAACCGAATGAATCACAAACACGTACCAAGCTCTCAGCTTTTCTGGTTGCTCTTCCTCTCTTTCTCATTCCGATTTTTCTGTTTTAATTTGCTCAAGAAAAGTCGTAACCCTAGAGCTATTTTGTTCCTATGTATATATAGTAATCTGGTCTTACATAACCTCTAACAAACATACTGCGGAACAATGATCACGTTACAACAATTTTTTTTTACTGCAGAATAATAAACAAACTAACAATAGATTTTTTGGATGGTTACTTCACCAAATATGCTATTCCTTTTCTACTAGAAAACACATCAGTGTTTACATGGAAATATATAGAGAGAATATTCAATCATCTTTTCTAATGTAGAGGAGAAGATCTTTTATCTGGAAAGACGAAACAATATTACTGCTGCTAAATTCCTCAGTTCAAGGTTAAGTTTGTTAATAAAAATAGTGGGTAATAGAGTTGGATCATGAACAGGCTACTCTATATATAGATCTAGTTTAGACATACACAGATATAGATTTGCAAGAGATTACCGACTATCCTAAAGACAAAATAACATCCATTGAGCATAGAGCATCATACAAGAACCTTACAGAGCAAAAACATTTACATTCACATAATCTTGTTTTTGTTCTTACATTTGCATTCGGGTGTACTCTAATTCTTTACTCAAAAGCAAGATTGTAATTAAGCTTTTTGTTGAGAGATATAGCATTGCTTATGTGCCCAGTCCGATCTGGCGGGCTATGCAGAGTATTATGGGCTTCATTAGACAAAGGGTAAGGAGGATCATTTGGGGATGAGAACAATACTAGGCTTGATTAGCGTTGGGTGAAAGGCAAGCTAGGGGGGCTTGATATTGTGTTAAAGAGGAGGGTCGGGTTTTATGGATTATTGACCCAAATTCTAGAGATTGGAGGGATGCATCACTAGTTTTTTCTATGCAGTTGGGATCATAGTCGAATAAGGATGGTTGGGAGTAGATTTAACTATTACTTTCCTGTTTTAGTCAAATCATCATTTGAGTAACCAGTCCTTTTTGGGTTCTAATATGATTGATTGGGTAATGGTTAGAGTTAACAAGTGTGGCTTACTTCCTCGGGTGGCTTTGTTCATGTGGAAGCTTTGCTATGGTATTGTGCTTTGTATGGCTCGTAGATGGGGTGGGGGGAGGCCATTTTACATGCTTTTATAGTCTATGATCATGTTGTTCAACTGAGAAGGGATTTAGTGACCGGTTCACCTAACCTCTAACTATGCTGCGTGTGATTGGAATCTTGATGTGTTGTATGAAAGATGATGCCGATCATGTACAACGTATGATTTTATTCTTGTGAAAGGTTTGGTTTGCCAGGTGTTAAACACAACCAGGTCGAGTTCGGGATAAGGTGTGGGGACGGATGCCGATGTACATGCAACTTTTGGAGGCCTGGGACGGAGAGGAGATGCATGATGCAATGCTGCTATTTGTTTATAGTGTAGTTGTGAATAGAGACAACTATGGTCTTGGAGCATTTTGCGTGGCGGGTGTAGGAAAGGTTGTGGTTGGATTGAAGGGTTGAGACCGAGCATGTATGCCTAGTGTTGTTGAAGCAAAGACTATTTCTGTTGGTTTGTAGAGCCTTGAGGGTGGGGGTTAGAAATGCTCAATTGCATACTGATTGTCTAGTAGTTGTAAATTTTGTAAATGGTGTGGGTTTTGTAAATCATCACCTAGAGTGGTTTTGGAAGATGTAAAGGTTTTGGGGATAATTTTAATGGCATTTTGTATGCACATATTAATAGGGACCATAATGTAAATGCTCCGCATCTCTAGATATGAGTGGTAGGGATGAAGTGATTAGGTGGGAAATGTTCCAAAATATTTTATTTTAAAATAAGATTGTCATCGATATCGTATAATCTTTTATTCGTAGTGAGTCAGTATACCAGATCAAACATCTCATTCATTATAACAAATTCATCATTGACAATCTGTGGATATAACAAATCATTCTAAAACAGCTGATAACGAATGATAACATTTGAAGTGTACTTTGGTAAAAACAATTACAGCCTGTCTTGGCTACACGTCAATGTAGCCAACTGTGGCATACACGCTTCAGTTTTTTTTTTTATAAAATGATAGGCGACATGCGCTACAAATATTTTTTAAAGATTTTTTCTTTTTTTATCACAAAACTTTAAATGTTGTAAATTTTAATATATAAGTCCAAAATAAAAAAAATTATATCATTGTTCACCTAAATTCAAGCTCTTTAAAACAAGACCAGTCATAGATATATTTTGACAACTTTAAAAAAAATATTTTTACATGTATAGTGCATAGAATGTAAAGAAAACTTGTACAGATGGTCATACAAACTTGTACAAATGTTCACTAAAACATGTACATCCTCACGTAAAAACATGTACATTAAAAACATACAGAAGGTCACATAAACCTGTACGAATCACTAAATATGTATTCTTAGATTAAACTGTACATATAAGAAATAACACTTGTACAGACAGTCATACAAATATGTACAGATGGCCATACAAAATGTACAGATGTTCATAAAAAATATGTACATATAAGAAATAACATGAAGCCCATGCCATACCGGAGTCGATGGCTCAATCCGCCGTAGAAGCGGTCGACCAGGACCTGGCCGGTATACCCAAGGTCGGGTAGAAGTCGGAGAAGAGAGGTGAAGGTGCGGTAATATCATCGACCGTCATCTTCTCGGTCATTTTTAGTGCATCGAGCTCAAGCCTTTTCTTGGTCTTGACGTGCTCTGGGGGTAGTACTTAGATCGGAGGAGAGAGGTGAATGCTTCCCATCCGAAAGCAGGATCAGCTATGTGCTCGGGCCTTAACGAGCTTCCACCAGTCTATAGCCGCGTCTTTGAGATAGTACGCAACTATCCTCACTCGAACTCCAGCGGGAGTCTCAAGCGTCTCGAAGGCCGTCTCCATCTCGGAGAGGTAGGCCTCGAGCTTGGCGGGGTCGCTCTCGCCTCTAAAGCATGGAGGTCGAGGTCAGCAACACCTTTTACCCAATTCGTTTCTCGGGGATGAGGTGGGTCGGGCTGCTGCTGCTGCTGCTGGTTTGCTGTGTTTGTTGTACAACAGTGATTACATCCGGTAGCATCTGTGCTACCGTGGCGGCGACGATTTCAGCTATCGTCTGCGCGCTTGGTCCTTCGTTGCCCCCTCCTCTGGGACGACCTGGACCACGTCCTGACATCTGAACAAGTGTGGATTACATTAGATGTCGTGATACTATGACCTCATGGTCTTCATTCAAACAATGGTATCGTCTTTGCAGACGTTAGTGGTATCCGTTATTGCTAACGGTAGTTCCTAGTTAGGTTTCTAAATATCCGTCTTAAGACGGTTGAAATCTAACTCGGTAATCACTACTCTAAGATTCGCTCTGATACCACTTTTTGTAACACCCCAACCGCTAATCCTTCCATTATCCTCTAATCATTCCCATACTTACCCTTCTCGCAGCGGAATACTTACTTACTCCCGGCGGGTGATACAACGCCGTAACCCTCCAAGGTAACAAAGCTATACTACTTACTTACTGTTTCGGTCTGATGATTAGAATGAAATACACACATACTACTTACTTTACAATACCAAATACTTAGCTTACATTTGATTACCGAGTATCCAAGTTATACGAATTACAATCCAGTGCTACTGCCCAAAATTAAGAGTCGATACATTCTCTCCTTACTATCCAATCATGATTCCATCATCCAAAAAGTGTACCACATGGTACACCGGCTACACAAAAAGCCCTTAGCCGTGTACAACTCAGTACACCATTTCAATCCTATTATCTACCAAAAAGTATCACATTCCGTCCTTACCCTTCCGTCACGCCTCGCGGGTACCTGTGGAGTAAAAACATTCCCCCTAGGGGGTCAGCTTACGCTGCATATGATAACCGCATACCCCGCGTACTAGCGAGGGTACGCCAACTTTGGTCGAGTACATGCCGTTCGTTTTATTCATACATACATACATGCTTATACAGTGCAATACAATACATTCATTTCACCAAGCATACATACATACAATACATACAAGGAATACAATACAAGTGATTCATTCGTACTTACCATACTCACCGCATCACGGAGATACAATTCTCCATTACATACAAAGGTCTTGTTAGCCTTATTACACACCCGGGTTAATCGGGTGTCCAATACTTTTTACTCCGGGTCAATGACTTACAATAGTCAAGACCAATACAAATATAATACTTACTTCTTACATAGTTTACTTCCAGTTAAGTCGGTATGACCTCCGGGCAGGGATTACTACATCCCACCACCGGGCTTTAGGGTGGCCCACTAATCCAGGATGCTACCCATTCAAGGGATTTGGTCCAAGGAAAAGATTATAGCCAGGATTCGGATCCAACCTCTTGTGTCTCCTTATCCTCACGCGTGGCCGAAACTATATCGGGCTTCTACTCATTCCATTATACTCATTACTCATGTTAGGAGTTAGATGGTTAGGAATTAGTAGAAGTCCATACTTACTTCCATACATACATACAATACACAAGTACTCATACTTACACATACACTTCATTCCATTCATACATTTCATGAATTATACAAACTAAATGTTC
This sequence comes from Limonium bicolor, assembly GCA_023374045.1. Lineage (NCBI taxonomy): Eukaryota > Viridiplantae > Streptophyta > Magnoliopsida > Caryophyllales > Plumbaginaceae > Limonium > Limonium bicolor. The sequence goes on along the minus strand of CM041776.1, from coordinate 395,643,726 downwards.
AAGAGCATAAAACAAGAACAATATAGTTCAAACACAGTTAAGTGTAATATAATTCCAATTCGTGCATTTATCTTATTGGTGATCACATAAGCACACAAATCGGGGTAACCAAGTTAGGATACAGGGCATAAAGAAATCATACCGTTCACCGTCGTAGGGTGCTACCGGTTCCTTGGAGCTCAACTATGGGATTCCTATACATACATGAAGTAGTATGATCAATGATCTATATTGATCTACTTATTCCTTCATTGATACTTTCAATGTATACTTATTACTTTATTACTTTCTTACTTGGTTACAAAACCATTTTTTTCTTATTACTTCTTAAGTTTGCTTCCTTACTCATTTACATACTTTCTTACCATTACTACTTCATTAATGGTGGTGTGTTTACTACATATATATGCATATGTGTATATAGGCATATATATATGTATATATGATTACCATAATCATATAATTAAAACATTTTTTTTTGGCTCGACCGGACTTGCGACCGACCTTGCAAGTCCGGTCCATTCCAGTAGGCTACGTCGTGTAAAATTCCAGGGCCGACCGACCTTGCAAGTCCGGTCCCAAGGTCGGTCCATTCCAGTAGGTTTCGTATTTGAAAATTTTAGCCCGACCGACCTTGCAAGTCCGGTCGCAAGTTCGGTCCATTCCAGAAGCTTTCATCTGCGGAATTTTTCTGGCCGACCGAACTTGCAAGTCCGGTCGCAAGTTCGGTCCATTCTAGAAGCTTTCATCTGCGGAATTTTTCTGGCCAACCGAACTTGCAAGTCCGGTCGCAAGTTTGGTCCATTCCAGAAGGTTTCAAACGGGAGAATTTTTCTGGTCCGACCGAACTTGCAAGTCCCGGTCGCAAGGTCGGTCGATTCCAGAAGGTTTCCCGTCTTATAAATCTGGGCTCGACCGACCTTGCAAGTTCGGTCTAAGGTCGGTCCGGCCCAGTATTTTAGTTTTAAAATCTGTTTGGGGTGTTTTCTTTACCCATTGTTTCCCCAATCTTTACCAATGTTTCCCCATATGATTTAGCACTACTTACCCACTCTAAATCACCTTAATTCATCCTCCAAACTTACTACTCCATTCTTACACAACTTACACCAAAATTTCCTCATTTCTTCCCAACACTTGCATCAGTTTTCATTCTCCCTTTGCTACAGATTTTGTTTCCTCTTCTCATGCTACAGATTTTATTCAAACTTCTATCCCTCATTACTCCCTCAACTAATGCTACTCCTAGGATCCAAAATGCATTACTTTGCATCCTATATCTTCACATTACCTACACTCTTTTCACATCTGTTTTAAACTACAAAACACTCCTTTGAAACTCTCCAAGTACTTCCTCTTCTTGAACACTTAAGTCCTCTCATTTCTACACAAAATTCGACATGGTCTCCCCTATATTTCTAGCATTCTCCACACACTATTTCAGCTCACAAGTTCACATTCTCACAACCTGTTTATACAATACATTATTCTCACAATACAACACTACTACAACACATAAAATTCCTGCACACATACACATTCACTACCCAATGTTTCCCAAGTTTCAAACATCATTTAAAACTTCAAAAACTGTTACATTATCAATTCTCATACACTACCACATTACTACTACTTATTACTCAATTCCATTACTCATTCACTACTCAAAAACTGTTACAATACAATACACCAACTAACACAAGGTAAGAGCATTTACCTTGTCTTGCTAGTTTTTCTTTCCTTCCTTTCCTTCTCTTCTTCCTTCTTTCTTGTTCTCGGTTTTGAATGGGGTTCTCACCCAAGTTCTACAACCCATACCAATACACAACACCATTTAACATTCATGTTTGCACTAACCCTAGAATTTAATGTTTTAGGGTTTAGACAAGAGTATTACCTTTTAATGGGTGAATGAAGTTCTTGACTAGCAAGAGAACAATATTCCTAGCCCAATGGAGAAGCCAAAATCGGCTGGAGCAAGGAGAACCAAGAGTTCAAAACATGGGAATTCTTATAATGCAAACAAGGGCTAGAAATGATGGATTTTCGAAATTCTTTTTACCTCAAGATGATAAGGAGGTGAAGGTGCTTCTAATGGTGGACTTGAATCCTCAAATGGTGAACACCCATAAAATCAAAAATGGAGCTTTTGGATTTTTGAAAGGAGAAAGTGTTCTCCGTCGCAAGGGGATTCTAATGGTGTAATTTTGTTGGATTTGGAGAAGGTTTGAGTACTCAAAGAGAGGAGAGAAGGGAGGAGTTTTGTGAGCTCTCTTCTTTCACCATGGAAATCGCAAGGTAGAAGAAGAAGGAAGAAAAAGAGAGAATAGAGAGGGGTGTGTACGTGAGGGAGGGTAAGAGAGTATGAGAGAGAGTCTTCTTTTTCTTTCTTTATTTCTTTGTCCTTTTGTGAGTTAAAGGAGTGAAGAGAGTGAGTGAGAGGGGGAAGCAAAATCGACCGGCCCCATCATACACACACAAGGATTTTAATTTTCTATTTGCAAAGTGGACACACTAAGTTTGTTTATTTGCATTCTTACCCCACAACTTACTGGTGTTACAGTTTTCACTAACCGGTGCCCGTAATTCCGGAATTTTCTCGTTTAATTAATTTTATTGGTTCTAAAGCCCCGCTAATATTTAGTAGTGACTATTTAGTTGACCAAAATTTTTATGAGTCTGTTTGACCCGCTTAAAGTCACGTTTCCCCAGTTCCCTCGAAAAACGCGCTTTAAGGTTCGTTTATGCTTTTAATCCATTTTAAAGGTCCGTTTTCTTCGGGATTTGTTCCCTTGTATTTATTTTAGTGTAATTAAGCTTTTAAAAAAATATAATTAGCCTAATTAATCACTATTTTAATTACGGGGTATTTCACTAAAACATGTACATCCTCACGTAAAAACATGTACATTAAAAACATACAGAAGGTCACATAAACCTGTACGAATCACTAAATATGTATATTCTTAGATTAAAACCTGTACATATAAGAAATAACACTTGTACAGACAGTCATACAAATATGTACAGATGGCCATACAAACATGTACAGATGTTCATTAAAAAATATGTACATTCTCACATTTGAACATGTACATCATCACATTAAAACATGTACATTCTCACATTAAAACATGTACATACATCCTCATATTAAAATATCATGGTATACATGTAAAAATAATTTTTTTGAAAGTTGTCAAAACATATCCATGTCTGGTCTTGTTTTGAAGAGCTTGAATTTAGATGAGCAATGATATAATTTTTTTCATTTTAGACTTATATATTAAAAGTTACAACAATTTAAATTATTGTTGTTTTAATAAAGATTTTAAAAAATAAAAGAAAAAAAATACAAAACAAAATCGGCGGGGGCGTGGTCACTTTGTTTGTTTATATTTTCAATTTTGTCCCACTATATTTCATTAACTACAAAATTACCCTATTATAAAAGATATTTTTTATTTAATTTGACTAAAATCTCCTTGGATGTAGCTAATCCACATGTAGCTAAGAATTAGTGAAAAAATTATATAAAGTGTGTAGATATGATATAGTATTAACTATTTAAAATAACATAAATTATACACTTCTTGTCATATTAATTATATAAATGGACTCTTGTTGAATTGTGTAATATATATACACAATGTATTAGTTGCCTTGATACATGGTATTTGGAATGATGACCAATGGTTAATTTGTAGATTTTTAACAAGTTGTTCTTGACCAAATTAGACGTTCCGCTTCCTCCTTAACATTTACCATATTAAATTGAGAATTGAAGTTTAACCATTTTAAAAGAAGACATGTAATCTCATATCGAAAAACGGCAAGAGCGCGTCACAGTGGGCCAATTAATCAAACAATATTGTGCACTCTATTATAGACTTATTGGGTCCAATAGTCACGGATAGTGTCATTTATCTAGTTCAAAGCTAGAAAAATTATGTCAACAACTTTGATTTAAGAAAATATTTAAAGTTAATTAAGAGTAATGAAACAGCAGGTAACTGTGCGTGATCCATGCAGTGCTAGAATTTCAAAAAATCTTTCATTTTCAGGAACGCCACTTTATTTAATTTTATCGAGGGGAAGAGGACGTTGATGGGTGCACTTTTACTTTTATAGCGGAACACAGAGTTTGTAAGTGCATTTACGTCGACCTATATTTAGGTGGCTGGATGGGGGACCCTCGCTCTCAGTCTTCTTCACCATCCCCATTCAATTGATAATCATTCATTCACTCTCCTTCACCCTTCTGCTCCAATCTTTCAAAGAAAAAACTTTTTACTGCAAGACACACTCATCAAGTGCTGCAGCTTCTGCCATTAATAAAACAGAACTCACTTCAATGCTTCTCTCTTAATTTGTCTGTCAGACTACTTTACCGACGTACGTTTGTAACAGTGAGTGGCTAGACTGTATCAAGGAAAAGTGGATTTCATGGCTAACAAATACTTTTTTTATTGCGTATTCTCAAAAGAATTCCCATAGCTTATTCTCAATTTAATTATTATTTTTTTCTTTTATATATGAGACCACAACATCTCCAACCTTACCACTTGAGAAGAAGGAATTAAAACTATGGGTTAGGCGGACGTAGGTATAGAAAAGGGTATAAAGAGAGGCCCAATATGAAGACCTCATAGGCTATGGATAACGTTGCAAACATGGGCCTATGGGCCTTTGCACCCACCAACAAAGTTCTTATGCTTTGAGTGTATATATTTTGTAAGATAACCTTCCTCTATAAATCGAGCCGATCACTTTTACATGTAACACGATTAAAAAAAAAAAAGAATTTCAAAAAATAGCAAAGTAATGAATCTCGAGACATTTTATTTCATATTTATTTTAGCTGTTGTCTTTTATCGGAATACGACATCTTGAAATTATCCGATGACGAGGATGTACAGAAAAAATAAATTATTGTATCATGACATGAGGACCCAAAACATTATGTAACCTTGTAGCTGTCTTGTTAACATTAGTTCTAACAATTCTAAACAAAAAGTAGATTTACAAAAGTGTGAACCAAATTGTAATTATGTTACCCTTTCTCATCGAGCTCAGTAAATCACGATGGGGGAAGCCATTCAGGGAAAAAAGTTCTTTTAGATAAATTTGGTGTTTTTAATTATGTCGAAGATTAGCTTTGAAATGATAAATCTCAAGACTTCTCTCTTAGGTTTTAATGATGTCGTTAGCGTTAATGTCATCATCCATCTATCCAAGTGTTAAACTCGTGTAAAACCTTCTAGAACTAAATGGTAACTCTATTAAGCTAATTTATCATAGTTCATAAAGACCTCCAATGATCATATTACCATCCTCATACTCTAGCTCTTACTTGATTCAGATGTCAAAGTGGTTAAGAGATGAGGTAATATTGACATATGGTGGGTCCGTGTTTGAGCAAATGTAAACCACTGTAACGCATCACAAATGGACTTAAGCTCCAAACAGATGGAGCCCAAATCCAAAAAGCCCATATTCACTATAACTTCAAGACATGTTAATGTTTTACCCAATTCAAGACAAGTGTGCACCATTCTAGTTTGTTCCTTTCAAATGACAAGCTACAAAAGGGTAAAGTGGAAGGGGAAGATATAAAGTTATATTTTAGGTGAGAATTCGCATAGAATGGTCCATATATTCTATTCCGTAAGATTTTTTTCTTTCAATAGCTTCACTTTTACCATTGTACATCTTGTTTGATTGTGGTCAAATGTCCTTTTGTTTTTTTCCTCTCTTGCTTTTTAATTTGTTTAGGTAAAACTATGTGTTCCAAGAGGAGAGGACCGGCATATCTTTAGTATCATATGTATGGTCAATATCACACCGGAATATATTCATGCATTCAACGAACAATTACAAAGTAAGGGAAATATCGTGCAAGCTAACTAAGATTACCATATTCATGCTAGTACTTTTTTGGCCGTGTTTTGAGTAAACAAAATCAAACTAAACTAAAATAACGTACGATGAGTCCAACTTAAAACCATTCATCAAAGTCACACGAACTGTTGTTATCTAAATCTCGATTAGTGCTAAACATATATATGGTAAACAAAATAACTTGATAACTTCCATCCATCAAAAACTATATGAACTAAAGATACCCAAACCGATCCAAATCAACTAAAATATCACAAACAAGTGCAAAAAAAAAAAATCACCGATCTAATCAAACCCAAACCAAATACTACCTTCGTCCCGTCATAAGTGTCCTGTTTGCTTTTTGACACACTTTTCCACTTTAATATTAAATATATAAGATAAAATAATTTTTTAAAATTAAATTGTATAATAGTTTTTCATATAAGGATTCCATTATAAAATATAAATTTATAAAAATATATTATCTTATATATTAAATATTGAAGTAAAACTACACACTAAAATAGTAAAGTGGACACTTCTGTTGGGACCGATGGAGTTTAATAATCTAAATTAACCCACCTTAAGTGACCGACTCTAATCCGAACCCAAACAGAATTGTCAAATACACTTTGTGGCGAAGCACCATTGACTCAATTGAAGCAGAGTATGACCTTTTTTGTTACAATACATAATGTTATTTTTTTTCATCCTTTTGATTGAAAATATTATGATTAATTTGTACAGTCTTCTAATTTGTTGTCATTTTCATCAATTAGACTTAAATAATTGTAATACCACTAGTTTAAATATTTTCATCTATATTTTCTAAGTGCCATTTACAAAGCTACAAGCAGTGAACGGCCCCCGGTCTAGCTGCTCCATGTTCATCTGGTAGCTCTTGATGCTTTTGTCCTGGCTACCTGCAGCATCCATGGGAAGATACAGATTATTATTATCAGGGAACATAAGTTCACATGAACAGTTGGAAATTTGAATTAGGTGCGAAAGAATTATTTCAATAATTTAACAGCATAAGGTCAAATCAAGGCAAATGAAAAGAGGGGAACAGCAGCCAACAGGCATGATAATGTTTACTGGTAGGTAAAAACTCAAGGACAAGAATGAACCGGTGGAAGAAGACATGGGTGTGACGTTAACGGGATGAGGGCCAAAACAAAACCCTTCCATGCTTAGCTCCCAAACCACAGTCAGTGATTACAATAAGACAACTGGGTGGTTAAACATAGGGCTTCATTATTAACTGAAGGACAAAACAACCAATCACAGTAACGCACACGCACATCACTTTTATGATCCATGGAGGGCCCTTTTGATCCTTTTGAATCATTGAAAGCTTCTTATTCACATATGAATACGTATTATATTCTCTGAAACCCATTTTCGATCGCTGTCCCTTCGTTTTTGTTGTTTGTTACGACTATAGTTTTTTTCAAACTTTTGCCATTGGAGGTGACATCCCACTTTAATTAGATCAATTGATTACTGCCTGCCCATGTAGAAGAACTCACAAGGGGGATGGTAGATCTCTGTTTGATAGTACTAACTAATTATGAACAAAAGTAGAAATGATTTACCTGAACTACCTCCAATATATGCCTATCGAAGAGAGTAGTAATAAATGTGCTGTTGCTGCTTCTCCTACCTTCTCATCCCACGTTTGCCCTCACTACTTATCATCGTCTCCTACCTAGCTAGCTAGCTTCCTGTCGGACCTGGGGCCATCTATGTATGATATCCAATCCACTTCACTGAAATTGAGAGCCAATGAAGCTGAAAGTCGCAACGTATCTTATTCGACGAAACGTCACGATTACATCTTTTTGTTACGAAGAAAGTGCTATCATATACTCCCTCAGTTAAACTATTTCTTATTTACATATATCAAGACGTTTTGCAATTTCCAATGACAAAAAGAATTCCTTTTGGACTTTGCCCCTAATTTTTTTTTTACCATAGCCACCAACTTATCTTTTTCATTTTTTAATACATCTAACTATTACCCATTAGCTAGAAATAAGCCCGAGAATACATGGTGGAATCCAAGTACACCATACACCCACATTAATTTGGCCCTCTCCTTCCAAACATGCTAGGATGTGTGCCTCCATATGTTTGACCCAGCAACATGGACCAAAAAACTTTTTGAAAACTAGAGGAGGATTAGTAGCTTTCTGAAACATCTTAACATCTAACCTCATTTGTCCTCTACCCTTAAGATAGTTCATATTATAAAGGCAATAAAAACACTACAAGAAAACAGCAGTATCACAGACGGAATATTCCGTAGGTAAAAGTTACATTTCCGTATGTAATGACAATCACACACGGAAAATTCCGTAGGAACTTTCCGTCTGTAATAAACGGGTCGGTAATAATATTTCGTCTGTGAAAACGCACTCCGTCGGTGATATTATTAACTTTTACCAACGGAAATTTCCGTCTGAGAAAATTATTATCACCTACGGAATATTCCGTCTCAGAAAATGTTATCACCTACGGACATTTCCGTCTCAGAAAATGATTATCACCTACCAATATTCCGTCTTAGAAAACTGTTATCACCTACGAAAAATTCCGTCTCAGTTAATGTTATCACCAACAGAATGTTCCGTCTCTGATATGTTATCACCTACCAAAATTTTGTGTTTCGGATATTATTACCTACAGAATGTTTCACCTCAAATAATGTTATTACCTACGAAATCTTTCATCTCATAAGTTATCACCTGCAAAATGTTTTGTACCTAATAATTTCACAAACAAAACACATATAACCTGAATAATATATATAAACAACTATTAAATTCATAGCTAAATACATGTGACATTTTATAATATGCTACATAAAGTAGTTTACATCTATAGTCACAATATTCCCAAAATATTCTTCAAAACTAGTAAATGTTTCCATAAGAAACTATAAGACGTTTCTCTTAAGAATTTGAATACTACAACACCCATATCCTACCAAAAGTTTACAGTATTCAAGTTTATTGATCACTACGACAATCATTTTCAGATTTGCATCGAAGATACATATTCTTCAGTTGAGAGCTTCATGTCCCATGAATCCAGCTACTTCCAAATCTGCAAAAACAATAATTAAATATATATCCTAAGTCAGGGGTACGAGATTCTACTTATATCATGAAAGAAACAGGTGGTCACACAATATGTAATTTTTTGGCGATTCATACTTGTTGAATTCATAAATATAGTATATTATTGATTGAGAACAGATCAACATTAAGGAGGGGGAATTTTCGGGGTGCTTAATTTGCCTCTTGCAAAATTATAATAAACTTCAAAACCTAATCTAACTTCTAATTAAATTTAACAAATTAACCCTCCTAACTGTGTGTTATTGGGTCTATCTTGGTCCGCCCCTGTCCAACTGGGTGCCACTCGGTTAACAAGACCAGGGCATTGCCTTAAAACAAAGAGAGAAAATAAGTTTTTTTGCCGTTAGTTAGTGTATGTATAGCCATGAAAACGTACATACAACTAACCAGGATGAATAAAATTAATAGCAGAAAAGAATGGAGTTGCGCGCATACCTCTTTGTTCTCGTAGTATCTCCGGAAAGATCAAACTTAAACGTATTAATATCATTATTCTCGCATGCATCTGTTTGATCCGCAACAGTTTCATGATGATGATCGAAATTGATCCCATCCGATACACAAGATGACACATTATCAACTGGATGAACTTGGTTCAATACTGCTATAACCTGATCTCCTCCATGTTCATTATTCTTATATCTGAATCCAAATGATGATGATGATGATCAGCTCCTGCAGATTCCCTACAATCTGAAGCATAAACTTGATCCATGTACTGCTATATACACACTTAAACAACAGCAAAAACAATATAAAAGATGTAAATAATTCAGGTCATAAACAGAGCTTAAAGGAGTTACAAAATTGAGCACAAGTGCAGGTCAAAATCGATGATAATAGCAGCAGCAACGTACGAAGGCAAAAATATGAGCAAAAATCATGCAAAAACATTCACATGCCTTCAATATCTTAGTTCCTCACTATGGAATATTGTCTCAGTACCTAATTACGTGTACCGTTTCCCTGAATACAGCATAATGTACTAGATCTCTGGCATGTTCTGTGTGGATAATATATTCTATATATTTATTTTTGTGGTATTAGTAGCCATTATTCATAACAAGCATAGAACAAGACAAAATTATTTACAAAAGGATAACTTGAAAAAGGATGAGTTTAAGATTAAAGGCCATGGTGTTTGAAAAAGAAAAAAAGTTCAGATAATATTGAAGTTTAGCAAACCAGTGACCACCTCAATCTCTATAAATAACAGGGAAGTTTAGATCTACGGAATGAGAGTTTAATTATATTTGGAAGGAGGGAAATAAAAGGTCATAGACTCATAATTGTCCATCTCCACTACAACACTCGCAAAGCTGGAATGAATTATGAGGAAGGCATAGCCCAAGAATAATGAATAACCTTAAACAGTCAAGATATAAATAAATTCATGACATAAAAGTTTACAATAAAACTCTAAGCATCAAAAACTGAAAATGAGAAAATTCTAAAAATTTCACTTATGACTGACTAGGGGCAGTGCATAACTCTCAGATTATTCATAGACTACAGACAAGAGAAACACTTACCAAAGGAAGGCGGAGATGAAATGATCCAATAGCTAGGCGAGTGGCCTCTAACTGCAGATCCTACGGAGTAAACCACTCCAACACCTTTGTATTCATCCACGACACAACTGGAATATTATATTCTCTCTTCTTTGCCTAATTTTGTTCAATCCCAGCTAGAATTGAAGAGAAGCAAGGTGCAAGTATATACATTCAGAATTCATATTTATCTTTGCAAGGCCCAGGCAACAGAATTTCATATTTATCTTTACAAGGCATATAATTTCAGATAGAGTTGCAATATTTAGAATTTCAGAGGTGTAGGTAACATAATTTCTGAGCCGGCAGCATAACAAAGGAACATATACGTTCGATTAAATTACCGGTTATTGACGTTCAATGAGGTTGCTTCTCTGAATTTATCTTTTCAAGGGGCAGGCAGCAGAAGGAATGAACCTGCATTTAGAATCGCTGGTTAGGGTTGCAATAGTGATAGGCACAAAACAAATTCAATCAATAGAGAAGTTTGATTCACCAGATTTATCTCTGCAAGGAGCCAGTGTTCATTTACATTACCGATTCCAGGAAGTATATTCCTTATCGCCAGGCAGGGTTGCAATACTCTAGTAGCTGAGCAGATTGTATGTTTGTTTCCGCCAGTCTAGGTCACAATATCTCGCCAGTCAGGGCCGCAATGTTCCAGCTCAGACTTGTATGTCAATATTCGTCAGAGTTAACCTTATCACCAATTGCAACCCAGCAAAGAATGTATGCTCCTTATCGCCACACAGGGTTGCAATATTCCAGTAGAGGAAGTATGCTACTTATCGCCGGTCGGGGTTACAATAATCAGCAGTCAAGAAGAGAGGCAAATGGCTGTATCGGGTTGCAGAAAGAGGTGAAGAGAATGACGAGGGAAATCCGACCGAAATTTGGAATCACTTTTATTTAGGATAGCATATGGATTATTTCCTACAGACTTTTACTAGTTATTTTGGTAGGTAATGTTATCTAAAAGTACATTTGGTGGTGAATTATTTCCCTCCAAAATTTTGAGGATAATATTTAAAATTTTTTACCACGGAACTATTTCCGTCGGTAAATGTGTCATCATTCCGTGGGTAATATCATTATAAACGTTTGGTTTATGCGGATACTACTTCCGTCAGTAATTCATAGAGAATCCGTAGGTGAAAATGGTTTTTACATACGGATTAATTCCGTAGGAAATTTTCCGTCTCTAATACTACTGTTTTTTTGTAGTGAAATTAAAAAAAGTGCACAATCTCAACTCCTAATTTGATATCTACATTAATTCCAAAGAGAAGAGCTTGCCTCAATGATTGATGGCGCTCAAGCAATGCTCTCATGAGATCTCTAACAGCCAGAATTTGTCCATGAGCATCCTTACAGACTACCCATACCAGAGCCGCTTGGAGTTGTGCTACCATCAACCAAAACCCAAACTGCATTGCTCAGCGTAGCTTGCTCTTCATCAATATGTTGCGCTTCTGCAGGTAGGGGTGGACCCAATGTAGAGCGTAGTGTGTCAACTGACACACATGCAATTCATAATAAAGCTAAAATTTATTTATATGCTATAACTAATCATGTTTAATTGGGTGGTTTGACACTCTTGTGTTGATAAATATGAGTTGAGTTTAAATATGGTTAATGCAATTTTTTTATTTTGTTACAAACTATTATCTAATATATGTAAAATAAATTGAGTTCATGGATAAAGAATCACCTTAATACTACCTCATATTCAAAATATAAGTCATTTTAGGGATGTATCTAGATTTAAATTTTTCCGGATTCATCTCTAAAATGACATATATTTTGAATAGAAGGGAGTAATAGATTATTTTTCACTTTATGATTACTTAAATTTTTTAGTTTTGTTTTAGTCCTTATATTTTTTTAATTGTATCTTCATTTCTTCACTTAATATTGTTTATTTTCTCTAATCTTGATTTATTATGCACTCCCACCTTTCCACCCTTTTTTACCCCTGAGAACAACAAATACCTTAAAGTTAATACTTAATTTGTTGATTAACATTTGCTACTTGTCAATTTAAATATATTCTTCTAGTTTGTTTAGTAATGTGAATGATGCTTAACTTACTTTGATTAAGAATAATATGGTTGTTTACTGTTTTTAATAATATAATTAAAATTTATTTTACTGTAGACATTATACTACTAGTATCTATTGTTAATATGATCACAACTTTAATATAATATTATATAAAAGCTTATTGTTAAATTCAAAAATCTAAATTTATAAGTTTGACACACCTAATTTAAAATTCTGGGTCCGCCAACAGGGCTTATAGAAGAAGCTTTGCCAATGAAGGATTGCGTTTGATCCATTCCTTGACTGAACGAGTTAACACGCTCATGCTGCATTTGAAATCTCGTAAACCAAACTTTCCATGGTAACAAGACAATAGACTCCATGGTACATAGCTCTCTGTTAACGCAAAACGCAAGGAACCAATCACCGAAGAATGGCCCGGATCCTGTGGTGGACGATCCTTGGTGTGAAGATCATAATGTGGTGGAACTTTGCCTTCAAAATTAAAGATGTAGGCATCCTTAACTTCATTGAGCGGTGCAAGGAGAACTCTGGGGTGGACTTTTTCTTCACACTCTGGTCGCGGATCGATTGGGAATTTGGCCTCCACAATTAGCGGGTGAAAGTTAAGCTTACACCTTACATCATTTGGGCGCAGGTGGGATTGACCTTGATTCTCCTGGTGAAGATCAAACGATGATGGATCCAGCTCCTCCTCCTCCTCTTTCACCTCCCCCTCCTCAGTTTCGAGGATGTAAACATCCTCATCTTCTGGGTGAGGATCATAGGAAGAGCCTTGTTGAAAATCAATTTTAGAGAGAGGTGTCTCCTTGAAGTTGATTGGGGCACTCTCCTCTATAAACATAGAGGGAGGTAATGGCTCATCCTTCTAAAATGTGAGGATGTAAGCATCCTCAATGTCTTGGTAAAGAACACAGGGAAACCATTGTAATAATCAACTTTAGAGGAAGGAAAGGGTTCCATGAAGTCGATGGTGGTGCCTTCCTCTAATGATTCGTCAACGTACTCATGTAGTGGGTACAGTGGTGGCGGACTCTTAGGCTTGAACAAGGGAGGATAAGGAGAGTAGCTCAAGTCTTTAGTAGGTTGCTCCGCCTCATGAACCACTTCATTCAATTGTTTCTGTACATGCTCTTGCTTAAATAGAATTCTCTACTAGTTCATTACGAAGGTTTCTTACATTGAGATAAACTCTACCATCATATCCTTCAAACAGGCGTTGTTGATCTTTACTGTGCTCACATGACAATGAGAACTCTCATGGTATCCTCCACACCTCTTGGCACACAATCCAATGGTTAGTGTCTTGTGGATTCTCATGATAGTCCTCCAATCTGGTTGGATTTTTTTTATAAATAAAATCCGCCATCACATCTTTTAACATGGTGGAGTCTTCAACCTGACATTGAGAACTCTCATGGTCTCCTCCACATCTGTGATACACTACCGTTGGTTGATGTCTCGTTTGGTAGAGTTTAACTTGACGGAAGAGATGAAGTCTTCCAAGAGAGCCTTTAATTCAGATTTTTTTTGGTGGACAGCTAGAGTTCTCATGGTATCCTTTACATCTCTGACACACCATCCATTGATTGTACTTCTTGCGTCATACGAGTAGCATCCATCAGATTATAGGACCTAAAAAGAGAAGAATTAAAAAATTTATACACAAAAAGAAAAATAAGAAAATAAAATATAAGTAGCAGAACTAAACTGATAATGAGCTATTGGATTAAAGTCCTGGGCAACGGTGCCAAAAACTTGTTGCGCAAAATATAAATGAATATATTATACAAACAATGGGTAGTGAACCCATTTGAAGTAGTATAACAAGTGTTGTATCCACAGAGACTTCACAACTAAAGAACTCGTAGCTAAACAACGGGAACATTTATAATTAATAACCAAATCTTGGTATACCAATCCTAACCAATTGAGTCGGGAACTGATGACTAGTCAAGCACCTAGTCATTCGGTAACATTAAGCATAAGTTCCCTAAGTTGCAACGTAGTCTCATCTTAAATTCCTTGACATGTGAGTACATTAATTTAGTCCACGCGATTTAGATTTCTACTTCCGCAAACCCATCCATAGACCCATAAAAATAATACATTGAACAAACCCTAAGCGAATCCCAAAATTACAACTAGACAAGCTTAAGAGCACACATGCCCAATAATGATCTTTCAGTAAGAACGAGAACTAAAATAAAGCATTAAAAGAGTTGTAATACCCTGAACTTAATTATAGTGATTAAACCATTCTAACATAAGGATTAAGGGCCTAATAGTGCCTAAAGAATATTGGTGAAGAAAATAAAACCAAAAGAAAAGATAAAACGCTTAAAAAGCGAAAAATGTAAAAATGAGTGTTACATAACCATAGGAGATATGTGACCTCGACTAGGATCCTAGATGGGTTCCTAAGGCTTAATTATGCCTAAATAATATGTAGAAACAATCCCCGAAGAAAACGGATCCATAAAATGGATTAAAAACCACGAACGAGCCTTAAAGCACGTTTTTCGAGAAAACTGGGAAATGTGACTTTAAGCAGGTTTAATGAACTCATAAAAATTATAGTCAATCAAATATCTATTATTAAATGTTAGTGAAGGCCTAGAGCCATTAAAATTAAATAAACGAGAAAATTCCGGAAAACGGGTTCTGGTTAGTGAATAATGAAAATCCGGGAACTTATGGGGTGTAGATTGTAAATAGACCGAAATACACTCTCCCACTTTGTAAATAAAAAGCTAGAATCTCTTATTTGTGTGTGTGGGGCACGTTTTTATCAGCCCTCTCACACTCCCCCTCATTCCTTATTAGTAGCTAGAAGACAAGAAAAATAAAGTAACAAAAAAGTACAAAAAGTAAGAGGGACACTCTCTCCTCCCCATTTCTCTCATTTCTCCCGTACTCCCTCCTCCTCCAGAATTTCTTTCTTCTTCCTCCAGCCGGTAATGGCGATTTTTGCAGCTCCATCTAATCCCTCTCTTCTTCTTCATTGCTCATGCCTTAAACAAGGTTGAAACACAAAAATAATTACACCGTTGAACTCCTCTCACCTTGGGCATCATTTCTCTCTTTTAAAAATCTGGAAATGGTGAAGTTCATCCCCATGGCTGGAGCTCCATTTGGAGTTTGAAGGAGCCCATTTTGAGCTAGAACAACTCCTTGTTGGTTTAAGGTAAGAAAGAGTTCAAAAATCTCTCTTTTTGTAGCTTCTTTTCAATCAAAAAAAATTCCAACGTTGAACTCTCATGTCCCCCATTGTTCCAGCCAGTTTTGGCATTCAAAATAGGAGCTGGAGCCTTAGTTGTTTGCTGTCCAAAACTTCACCTAGAAGTTGCAAGGTAATCCCTCATCTTAGAGCCTTGGAATCACTCTCTAATTCTAGGGTTTAATTCTATAGTTATGTATTTACCTGTGTATGCGTGTATTCCATTGAAGAATGGGTTGTAGCTTTCCCAATTGGTAAAACAAGAACAAAGAAAGGAAGAGCAAAAAGAAAGGAGAAGGAAAGGAGGAAAGGAAAACTAGGAATCACAAGGTAAATGAACTTACCTTTGAGCTGATTTTGTATGGCTTATGAAACAGATTTTGAATGCTTGTAGTATGAGGAAAAATTACATTGCTTGAGGTTGTTTAAACTACTGCAATGATGAACAATATATGGATTAGTTGGTGTGGAGTATATTAGTGCTAAGGCCTTAGAGCCAAGTGTTTAAGGTTTATGCGCAATGGGATCATTATGATGAATGTGCAGGAAATTTTTTGTGCTGTTTGCATCCCTTGTGGGTATGGCTAGTTGAGTATGTTTAGGTGAATGAAAATAATGCTTTGGGAATGTTAGAATTGTAGGGAAACTCTATCGAAATTGGTCTAGAAACCAAGTGTGGTAATGGTATAATTGAGGAGAAAAGAACCTAGGATTAACTAGGTGTTGGAGAGGTGAGCTTAAGTGGCTAGTCACCTTGGTTTTAGGATTAGAAGAGAAGTTGTGTATTGAGTAGAACCTTGGATGAGATAATGTAAGTATAGCTAGATGACATTAGTTGAAGAAGCATTGAGTATGAGAAAGGAAGAAAAAAAATCTGTAGCATGAGTTTTAGGAGAATTATGATGAGAAAATGGTGTAAGGAAACCAAGAGATGGGAGATGAGTTTAAGGAATAAATTAAGGAGGTTTGGAGTGCCTAATTGGTGTAAAAACATGCTAGATTACATGTGGAAAGATTAGGAAAGGATTGAGTATGAAATAGGGGTTGAAAGGAGGCTGAAAAACTGCAAAATAATGTGTAACAGGGCTGGTCCGGGTTTACAAACCGGTATACAAACCCGGACCACCCCAAAAACACGCCAGAAACACATGCCAGGGTATGGTCCGGGTTTATATTCCGGTACACATACCCAGACCATAGTAAAAAAACGGCATCCGGGTTTGTAACCCCGGACATAAACCCGGACCACCCCAAAATCTTCCCAGAGAGTGTTTTTAAGCAATTTAAAGGTGGGGAATTGAATGGTAATGATGTTATAAGATTGTTAGGACTTGATTAATGACATGTAAAGGTCATTAGGAGTGTAAACAAGCTTAAGAAGTAATTTGAAGTAAGTAACCTATGGGAATGAATTTGAAATGTAAGGAATTAGTAATTGTAAATCGGGAAATAGGTTAATTATAGATAATTAACCTCCCGATTCCATGTATGTATAGGATTTGAAATGTTGGACTCCGGAGGAGAGTCGGCCACCCGAGAACTACGGTGAACGGTATGATTTTCTCATGCCCCGTATGCTACCGTGGTTACCTGATTTGTGTGTTTGTGTGTTATGTGTGATCACCTAAATAAGATAAAATGCACGAATCGGGCACTTTCTTGTGCTTGTAATGTATTGTTCCTTGCTGGATTGTATTCGAACTTGTAGTTTGTATAATTCATGAAATGTATGATTGTGGATGAAGTACTTGATTGATCTAATGTGCAAGGGTGTTAACCTTGACTTGTTGAATGTGGACTTCTCACTAACTCCCTAACTATCTAACATTTCTAACTTTGAGAAATTGGTAAATTGGAGTATTGAGAAGCCCGAAATAGTTTCGGCCACGCGTGAGGATGAGGAGACACAAAAGGTTGGATCCAATTCCTGGCCTTAATCTTTTCCATGGTCCAAATACCTTAAATGGGTAGCAACCTGGATTAGAGAGCCAACCTAAAGCCCGGTGGTGGGATATCGTAGTCCCTGCCCGGAGGTCACACCGACTTGACTTGAGTATTAAAGTAAGAAAAGTATTGGGTATTGTAAAGATCATGGCTAGTGTAAGTCATTGATCTCAAGTAAAATAGGAAAGTACATCCGATTAACCCGGATGAGTAAGTAACTAACAAGTCTTGTGTATGAACTTGAGAAGTGTATCTCAGTACCTTGCTAAGTATGAATGGTTGATTTGTGATGGCCTTCCATTGTGTGTATTGGAATGTTTGTATGAATGCACTGTTCTGTGAATGTATGATTGTTCACTATAGCATGTATGCATGTACAAAACAAATGAACCTTGTGTATGCGACAAAGTAGTCGGCGTACCCCCGTTAGCACGCGGGGTATGCGAATTTCATACCAGCTATTTGCTGAGCCCCTTGGGGTGCTGTTTTTATATTTCAGGTACCTGACAAGTTAAACGGTCGAGAGTGAGACCGGGATGTTATGCTCTGATTAGCTATGTATCATTTGAGCGACGTATTAATTTGTGTGCGAGCTTGTAGCCCTCTGAATGGCCGGTCTGCCGCATTGTATATGTAGTAGTATTTGAATTTAAGTAGATCTTGATAGATAGAGTGAGATGTTGAACTCATAGACGGTTGTATAGACTTGTGAAGAATAATGTAATTTGGATGGTAAATTAGTAGACTCGGTATATTGTATTGTAAGCATTGAGCAATGTATGAATGGAGAACTGAAATACCCCTAACCTTTAAAATATAATTAAATGATCTATTAATGATCTAAGATGATTATTAAACATCTAAATATTATTGGGGAACAATCTAAAAGATCTCAACAAGGCAAAACACGCCTTAAGATCGGTAAAGCCAAAAATGTGCTTTAAGACACCATAAAGGTTGTATGACCCCAAATAGGATCCAAAGTGGATTCCTAAGTATTATAATGAAGCAAGGAACACAATAAAACCATTCTCAAGGAGAACTAAGCTCAGGAGCACCCTGTGACACAAAAATGTGCGCTAAAACACCTTAAAGCACGTTTTTGTGAGATTGCCTTCTAAATTGATTTTTAATGGGCTTAAAAATTATAATTACCCTTAAATATTATATTTTATCATATTATATCATATTAGGAATTTAATTCCAGAAATTTATGAATTTTTACAAATTTAGTATTAAAATATTAATAAAACCCTAAAGTGGGGCCCGCATGAGTCAATATTGACCAAGTATGGTCAATGGTCAATTAATTGACCCCTTTGGACCATGGAAATCGGCTGGCAAGAGGAGAGGAGACAGCTCACAATGATTAAGAGACAAATTGATACCTAACACAAATTTAGAATAGTAAAACTTACTTTTTACATATTTCCAACCTTTCTCACCTTCTCCTTCCTCCTTGTCCGATCCAAGCCCTTTCAACCGAACTCCTCCCTTCCTAAGAAGCTCTCAATTCTGGTTCTTGAGCATGGAAGGCAGATCTAACTCCTAAGCTCTTAAGGTAAGTGTTGTAAGGTCATTTTTAGCCCTTTTTCTTCATCTCTTCACTACCTACACCTAGATTTCATGGCTCATCAATTCCTATGGCTTATTCTCAGTGTTCTAAGGTTAGAACAAGAGCTAAACTTGGTTGAGACCAGTAGAGGGACCAAGGTTGTTCAAATCTACATTTTAAGGTAAAAACATACCTTAATGATCTCCACTCTTCATACGGTTTCTTTCTTTTGATTTTTATGAGTTTATACACTCATAATCTTCATATTTACATATTCATTCAGTTGGTTAGCCATTTGGAGCAAGGGTGACCAAGATCCAAGAGAAATACTCTCTTTTAAGGCATTTTCCCAAGGTAAAACCTAATAACAAGGCAACTTGTTGTGATCTAGCTATTTCCTATGTTAATATGGTAGATCTAACACCTTGTGGTGTGTTTGGTTCAGGCCGAAAACACTTAGAACTTCCCTTGCATTTTTAAGGTGATTTTTGCCTTAAATCTTACATTAATTATTCCTTATGGTTAAGCTCAAGCTTGGAGTGTAACCATATCTTGTTTTTGTGTATTAAACATGTCTAAATCAAGTGGTGAATTTTCCTACAAGTGACCGAGCCCATACAAGGAATAATCAAGGTATAAACACCTTAAACTTATGATTTTTGTAATTTTTAAGCATATATATATGGCCGAGAGTGAAACTACATATATAGGTCATATTGACCTAAAAATGGAAAAAAATGGCTAAGATAAATTAAGCTAGTCATTTAAGAGATTTAATTAACATAATGGTCAAATTATGACATTATGTGGAAAAATAATTAAACCAAGGAGAGGCCAAAAATATATGCTATATTTTGAGACATTTATTGTGTAATTTATTTTGCAAGTTCAAGGTTGTAATAAGGCCATGTCATTAGGCCATTTTAATTTAAATTTATAAGCTTATTTAGTTTTATTTATGCTTATAATTAAAGTTGGGGCCAATTCATAATTACTAGGAATTTAGAGAGTCGTGGGCTTTATTTGAGCAATTTAGGGTTTTTAAATGAATTTAATAAAAATTATAACATTTTATAAAGTTTTGGGTCAAAATTGTAAAAATAGAAAAGTATAGGTTATTATTAGTAATTACCAAAAAATTGGTTCCCATTTGGTATTAGGAGTCAAAGTTGACTATATAGGAGACTTTGACCAAGTTTGGAAAAATTAAGAAAATTAAAATACTATCTTATAATAAGATATTTATTAAATTGTAAAAGATTTATAAAAATGGGGCTATAGTGTATTTTCCGAGACTTGGGGGTATTAAATAAAATTTAGAATAGTCCTTAAGTTATTAGAAATTTTTAGAAGTTTATTTGGTCAAATTTGGAATTTATATGAATCATATAAGTATAACATATGGTATTTTCTAACATTGTTACAAATGGGTAACAAAGGGGTGAAAACCAAGATTTAGAGGAAGAATAAGGTTAGGAATAATATTTATAACCTTTTGGTATAGTTTGGTAATTTTTGGGATTTTATATGAGGTTTTATAAAGATTTTTTATAATATATAGTTTTAATGGAATTAGAAAACTATGTATTATAAATTGGGATGGAATTGTGATTTATAGAATTCTAGGGGTGCATAAGGGAAACCGAAAATATAAGGGGGCCATTTGGTATTTTATAAACAAAATATGACTATAGGTTATAATTGTTTTAAATGACTTAAATGTCATAAGATATGTTATATAACAATAATGTAACGTTATATTAATTAAGTGGTGGATTTTGTAAATATTTAAGAACATAGGTGCTGTTCGAAAATATTAACATTTTTAAATGGAATTTATAATATGGTTTTAATGTTATAAGAATTATAACATTTATAATATAAGAGGTATTCATTAAAAAGAATGGATATATATTATAAGACTTACCATATAAGAAACAGTTCCATAATACATGAATATAAATAAATATATGTTATGGTGGAAAATATAACATGGTTTAATGGCCATGTATTTTCATAATTAAAATGACATATGATAAAAGGAAAAAGAATTACAAACATTGGATATGGAATTCTAATGTAAAGAGAGTGTACATGTGATGATAAGAATTCATGTAATTAAAAGTATAGTTTACAAATGAATTATACCACATTGAATTTAAAAAAAAAAAGAAAGAGACAAACCTTAGAAAAATAAATACTAAGGTGAGATGCATAGTGCATGACAAAGGATCACACATGCAATAATGAAATAAACTATGACATACAAGGGTGAGTTAAGTCACATGCGATAACGAGTTCAACAATAAGTATATTAATATACAAGACAAACTACGCATGTAATATAACACTTTTCCAATCTCGAGTTAAACCTAAAACCCGACAAATATTGATAGCTAATAACGGGGGGGGGGGTTAACCGGGAGTTATTAGTGACGGTACGGGGTACCGTAGGATTGTGTTGTTATACGGTATGCTAATCAGTAGCATTATGTATTGTTTAGACTGTTAGAGACTACACAAGGAGCATAGGATCTTGCTGATTCATACTCCACCGTAATACATCAGGGTGAACGGTATGTTGTTATGTGTCTCTGATTGTCTCTGAGGGCTTCCTCAGCTCAGACTTCTGTGTGATCTGTGATAAGATTGTTTGTCTGAATGTGATAATTAATATGCATGAATTGTATATTTATAGCTGCTTATTATTACTGTTGTTGAGTTAACAGTACCGGTTCATATATATGGACCTATATATATAAAACGAACTTGCGGCTATAGTGCTATCTTATATGAAATATAAGGATCGTCAGAAAAACGTTGTAGCACTAGGATAATAAGATATACATATTATCCGAGACTTTTATACGGAGCATTGGCCTTTCTATACGCCACTCTTGTATCTAACACTGGATCCCGAGTTTACATACTCCGGATTGGACTAATGACCTTAGTCTGCTGTGTTAGGAAAATTTGGTAATGCGATGCGATGGAATAAATAATTAACTAAGGAAGGAAAGTAAAGCCAGGAGGATGTGGCTCTTGGTGCACGCTGTGATCACAAAAACGATACCAGGATGTCCGCGTACGGGTCCGCAAGTATCAAGAAAATTTCCCGTGAGCTAGAATGGCTCGTTGGTCGGAAACTCTACCGTTGGAGTGGCTACTGCCGTGGGTGACCCGCCATAATATATGGGTAACTAGAGACATGTCGTTCTAATGAGACATTGTCACTAGGTATAACTGAACAAATAATACAGTTGAGAATTATACGGTGGCGAACGATATTGGTTTCTATACCATGGACGAGAATTAATACTTGTTTGTCATTCTCGTTGTTTCGCTTGGTTGTTCATTGGTTATACTTGTGGTCATATTATACATGTTGATGGTTGTGTTTATTGTATGGATGTTACTGTTAATTGTTTTACAGTTTTAAATATTAAAACGGTATTGCATGTAATGAACCTCATGCTCTCGACCAAATAATTGAGGGGTTTTCGGGGGCATGACGGGGCATGTGATGACATACTCAGCAGGGGCTGATTCCATACCACAAACCATCTTTATTTCAGGTGATTAGCTAGTGGGTCGCAGCGAGGCGTGACCATTGTGATATTACAGTTGGTTTAGACTTGGTACGGTGTGATACTCAGGTGGTTTTGGACTCGGGTTGTCTAACCGAGGTATTTGGTTTAAATGCTCACGGTCTGTAATAATTGTTGATGTTAGATTTGTTTTAAGTTGTTTAAGTTATACTATCTATCTCTTGTGGTCACTGCGAGAATACGTTTCGCAAGTTGATCATCAGGTAATTCGTTATCACCCGTATGGGCGAGTGATAACAGTGACACCATTAGGGCGATAGTTTATTATTTACCGCTGCGAGATATTATTGTGCGCGACATTTATAGGACTATTAGGAACCGAATTAGTAGGGGTGTTACAAGAACCGTTTGTATTCGGTTGGAAATTGAAGTGTGAATTGTATTGTCTGTACTCGGGTATTTCGGTCCATCAAACCGATGCTGTAGTGGAAGTAGGCCTTGTTAGTCACGTGGGTGGCTAACGACATTGTATCACTCACCGATGTGTATGGATTATCCGCTGCGTAAGTAGGGAAGTACAAGGTGATTAGACGGTAATGATGAGATTAGCGGTAGGGGTGTTACAAGAGTTCAAGATTCAACAATAGAGTTTTAGGGATTTTGGGGCGAATTCCCCATCCCTAGGTACAAGGAGGCTATTCCTCCATTAGAGCACAAATAAGAGAAAAGGGATAAGAAATAGCCGTGGAAGGTTGAAGAAGGGATTTGGTGGAGGTGGAGCTGCTTCTTCTTCTTTTCCCTCTTTTATATGTGTTTCTGATGCTTGGCTCGAATGCCTCCTTTCTTCTCTTCATTTGCATTTAATTCTTGTGAATCTGTTGTCTGTGGAGTCCTGTCGGACTTGTGTCTAGACATAAGTCGAATGTGTGTAGTGCTGCTCTCCACTTTTGTTCGGACATGCAAGATCGGACGTATGTCCAAACACAACTTGTACAGGCCCCAGATTCTTCGTTATTGCTCCGATTTGTGATCCATTTGCACCCACGTGTAGCTCTCTTTGTCTACTTTTATCTAGGTTTTTCTCATGTTTAAGCAATAAATATGTAAGAACACCAATAAAACACAAAACTAGAGGAAATCTAGCTAAAGTATAGAAATGAACATGATAAGTGTTGATAAGGTATCTGAAATGCACCCCTAAAACATGCTCATTTATACACTTATCAACTAGTTCTTAGCATAAAGATATATTATATATAAAGCCTTACTTAGGCGACAAACATGTATAAAACATAGGAACAAGACATCTGCATTAAAGAAGCTTCAACTTGGATACTTACTTATATGATTAGCTTTTTCAAAAGTCTATCTTACATTTTGTTTCTTTCATAAAACTGCCTGATCAAGGTCAATTATGACAAAAAAAAAAAGTGAAAACCTAGATTTGTGAATAAAAAAAAATGATCAATATGGTGTCATTAAGAAAAGAGATTCCGTTTGAGGTTTGCTCTGGAATAAAAAAAACTAGAAAAAATCGAGTAAAGAGAACATAACTGATCCAATTAAAAGACTTTTTATTGTCCTTTGTAGGGAGTGAGTCAACACGCAGGGATAAAAAGAGATTCTCTGGAGTTTTTTGTGTTTGTTATGAGAGTTTTGACCGGGGGACAACTTACTCCAAATATATTTTTTTCTACTGATAATTTGCTGGAAAATCTAGTTAAAAAATAATACTGAACCTTTCTTGCCAAAATGAGTACAGTTTGAAAGAATTAGAATTAAATTGTAAAAGCAAAATAGAGCAAAAGAACAAATAGCCAACGAATTTAGAGCAGAGGTTGTAAGCTCAGAGACCGAGCAACTACTGGAGCGCCTTGCAAAAGACTAGCCATTTTATCATCTTTTTCGATTTTGGAAACAAAAAGTAAAATCCGCTTGAGCTGCTGGTAGGATATTTTTGTATATGTTGTCTTTAAATTGTTCCGGTTTTAAATTATTTCAACCTCTGATCGAAGGATACTTTTGCACTTTGAATATTCACCTCCTATAATATAATCTGTAACACAAGGGATACTATAGCAGTACTTTCTGTCGAATTGGTAAGGCGTTATGAAATTAGAAACAGATCGCAAAGTGACATGAATGAAGGGAAGAAAATAGATTCGTGGCCGATAACGATAAGCATGTTACTAATCACCGGCCGGACATGCAGTAGAACAATTATATTTTGGCTTGGTTCATGGTTAATGATGAGCCTTTTTGACGAAAGATGCAAGGTATTAATTAGCTACTGCGATAATAACTAAAAGATGTCAATCAAATCACTAGTGAAACATGTTGTATATTTGTCTGGATGTAACATGTACAGAGGCATAAATTAAAAAGAGAGTTAAATGTACCCACCAGTTACTTTCATCATCAACCTTTATCGAAATAAAAACTTAAAACAAACTCAATAAACTATACTAGTATATATATGATTATATGTGTAGATAGTAAATTAAGTATAAAGAATTGGCCCACCGGCACCACCGCCAGTGCCACTTGCACCACCTCCCTAGCAATCTCGTATGTAAATAAGGGGCCGGTGGTGGAGATATAGGCGGAGGAGGAGGCACCGCCCGCCATCATCATAATCACACTATACGTACGTACCCGAATTCATATCTAAGGTGAAGATCATCGATCGAGTTACTTCGAGTGAAGTGACATTTTACTTTAATTGGCCCATACAAATTCAAAGAAGGTTCTGTTGATGAAACGTCTCATTCTGTCACTTATCGATCGAAATCACAATAAATCGGTGTTAACTTTATAAAATTTAATTTATATACTACAACTACATGAAGTGAGGTAATGACACATGTCCATACTCTTTTATAGTGTGTATAGTTTTGATAACGACTTCCTTGATTTTGCAGTTATTTACCTCACACTCCGATCCATGACAAAATAATCACATAACTATATAAGGAATTGACGTATACACCAAGTTGAAATTGGGGTTTCTTTTGTTAAGCGCTAAATGATGAGATGGGACCAAAAATAAAGTATAGAGAATATTATCCAACAATTCCCATTGTTTGCTTATAATCCCTTCTTCCTTTGGAGAAGAAGAATAGCCAATACCCAATAGCCATATCCCATCTGTGATTAATCGAGCAAAAAAAAAACACTCATGGTTAATTTTACTTTCCAAATTTGACTTATACTTGCTAATTATATAACATGTGAAATTTTATTGCTTGCTATAATTTGCTGCTGTGAGTGTGTGGGAGGCGATCAGATCTGAAGCTCTAGTTGGTAGCTCACTCTCGTTGGTCTCTTCTGTCATCAATAATATGGTACGGTGGGACAGATCGATGGTAATGAATTGCTTGTGCTGTAACAGCACGTTCTACTACACAGTACATGTTTCCAATACGAGTAATAGAACTAGAACTGTAAAAACCCTAAATTTCGTGCTATAGATGAACGTGAAAAGGGTATATAGAGAAAGTGGAGTTCGATCATGGTATGGTGGCTCAAACTTAACGATTACACACGAGACCTTGGGGGAAAAATCATGATATATATAAAGCATGCATATGTATAGGTATACGTGATATGATAATCATCATGACCATTGTTTTATACCTTCTATATATACAAATGAAGCTTCCGCATTTTAATAAAAAAATAAAACTATATGCTTGAATTGATCAGTACTAAACTGTTAATTGATTTGGGCTATGCAAATTATGTGTTATAAGATTCCAAATCAAATACAATGCGATGCGTCCATGACAGCCTAAACGTACAATTGTGTAATTAGGTGATATAAAAATCTCTCTTCTGTAGATCAGAAAGAATATCTCATAAATTATTCTAAGCTATTTAACTTTCGAGGCTTTTGTTAGAGAATTT
This sequence comes from Limonium bicolor, assembly GCA_023374045.1. NCBI lineage: Eukaryota > Viridiplantae > Streptophyta > Magnoliopsida > Caryophyllales > Plumbaginaceae > Limonium > Limonium bicolor. Next base: position 395,616,910 of record CM041776.1, on the reverse strand, counting down.
TAACCTAATAAGTTTGAGTTTCGAAGTTTTCTTAGTTGTTTTAGGAATTAATTCTTACGTCTCTCTTTAGTTTTGTATTTGACTTAAAACCACACTAAATTTTGAACTTTGACTTCCAACTCTCTAATCCCAGTGATCTCCCCATGTTTGTTGTTTCCGGGCAATTCATCAACATTGAGTCAGCAATGGTCTCAGCTGGTATAGCAACCAAAGAAAATCGAACTTTGCAATTTCAACAGAATATGTATTTGTTTTCCTTGATTTGTACATGTCATAATCTATTCTGGACCTTGACAAGTGGCCAAATGTTTACACGTGTTAGGGATGATATAATATCTGGACCAATTTAGGACTAATAGCTATCAATAACTTAATACTTAATTGATAAAAAAAACTTAAAATGTAGGTAGGACCATCAGAGACAAAGACAGAAAGTACATATCAGTTACCGACACGACATTGATATCGAAGCTTACATACGTACGTACATTTATGGTTTCTTTTAGGAAAAACATTTATGGAGATATATAAATGAACCTGGCCAGTAAATTTATCATTAACCAATACAACTGTGCGATCGACTTGGCCAAGGCCCCGCATGCACCCATTTGAGCCCGCATGATGAGCAATCATCGCTTCATAGAATTTCTACTTCTTCTGTTTTTATTATGAAGCACATACAATTTCTAGCTAGGTGCATGATGTACGTTGCATTATATTACTCAAACATAGTATAGAGAACCATAGAATTTTATGTTTTGAATATTTTGTACGTATAAGATTAGAAATAAATTATTTTAAATATATTATATATGCCAAAAACAAACGACCAAAGTAAATGGTTAGAAATTATTATTATTATTATTTTTTGCACTACCGAGATGCAATGATTATGGATCGATCGCCTTTATGTAAGAAGCTTGTGAATCACACCTTATGATCAGATTTTGATTCTTTCTTTTGTTTTCGTAATGGCTAAAATGTTAATTTAATAGAACTACCGTACCACATCATTTATATGTAGTTTGAGATTAATGCGATGATTAATTAATTATTACATACTCCCTCATTGACCGTCCTGTTTGCTTTATGACACGTTTTTCCACTTCAATATTAAGCATATAAGATAAAATAATTTTATAAAACTAAATTTTGTAACATGTAGTTTATCATGTAAGAAATCATATGTAAAATTTAAATTTTCAAAATTAATTTATCTTAATATTAAAAATTGAAGTCAAATGACATGTCCAAATAGTAAACAGGACGGTCAATTCAGGACGGAGGGAGTACATCGCATTGGCACAGATGAAGAGTGTGGCTCAAGTTCGATCGAGTTGGGACGTTCAATCCAACGAACACTCTGCAACAAACCTCCTTATAGCTTATAACAAACGTATTATGCTCTTCATAACAAACCGTGTACTTACCGGAGTCATCAATGGAATGTTTAAAACAATTTTTTAAAAAATTGGAAAAAAAAAAGTTATGTTTTTGATGGACTACATGCAGCTCAAATGTACTCGAGCAAGTGTGTTCAGGGTGGACACAAATGACTGACTACAAACGGACCCATATGTAACAAGGACGATGTGGATTAATAGGAATAAACAAATCTTATTTAGAAGTACTAAAACGGAGAAGTTCTATCAGTTTGGAACTAGACTTAAATATTATGGAACAAGGACACTTAGATCTACATCAAGGTTTACTGCTTAATCAAACAAACAAAGATACATCAGGGGCAGTTAATTAGTTACATACTGACCTGGCAATACAAATTGTAGTCACAGGCAACTTATGGATGAAGGACAATGGGGTACGTAGCCCATCTCTTAATCATATCTAGAGCTCTTCATAAATGTCGGGATCTACTACATACTACACCGACAGATATTGAAATATCACTTCACGTGGGCCCCACGGTAAGGTAAAACTAACCGGTGAGTGGTGCGGCGGGTTTGAGTCGTGGTCTTCTTGATATAAGCCACCGGCTTGGAACCTGTTGCTGTGAATTACTCAAGGGAGTGTGCACGCGTCCAAGAAACACGAGTAAAAAGGGATATCAATCTTCTATACCCTCTCCTCTCGGATCGATCGTCGTGGTGACTTTGGCGGCAGGACGTGGCGGGAAATGTGTGGCGGGTTTTTTTTTTTTTTTTTGCCATCGTCGCATCTCTTACCCCACTGGTGTGAAAGCGCGCAGTCATGAAGAGATTCTTACCTTTTTCTCTTTATTAAAATCAAGTGAATTGTTGGTTTAGCTAAATTAAAGGGCTAATAATGTGAGAGTGGGCGTAGCGAATTGCGAAACAATTACATGGGCTTCGTTTCTACTGAGCTGTGTCGGCGGTTCAATTGGCAGTTCGGGTGCAAAAGTGCAATGCTTCTTTCTTCGTCTTACTTGTTAGTACAGGATTTGTTTTCCTGTAAAAGTATCCTTCTCAGCGTTAAAGTTTTGCATTAAGTATACTCTTTACTTCTTTTTATACAATAAATGATTAGGATACCTTCATATTCCCCGTTCAATAATAACTGTCATTTTAGAAACTTACACACTTATTCAGAAAAGTAGGACAATGACGCATGTGCCCCTACTTTTTACTTTTCCATTTAGATAATAATTACTTTTATATTGAATAGTAGGGGTAAAAGTGGAAAGAAGTGTCAAAAAACTAGAATGACAGATATTTTTAAACAAGAATCACATCCTAAAACGACAGATATTAATTAACGGAGGGAGTATTTATTAAACTGAAATCAGTCATACTACGAGTGTTTTTCGAATGATATGATAAGGTCGTATATCCAGATGGAAAAACTACACAAGGACATAAACTTGTAACGTTTTGTCCTCATAACTGAAGTACACAAAATAAAAATAAAATATTACTAACAAAGCTCAAAAAGAAGCAAAAGAGATGACTATATTTGTTTTTTTTACTTTGCTATATGTCAACACTCTATTGGTGTGAAATAAAGAAAAAAGAAAAAAAAAGAAATTTGTTAACACTCCTCCATGGGTACACAGTACCCACAAGGAGGAGAGAGAGGGATGAGAGAGAATTTTTTTTCTTTCAAAATGTCATAACTTATAAAATATAAATGTAAAAATAAAAAAATTATACCATTGTTCTTCATTTTTCGTGCTCTTCAAAATAAGACCCAACATAAGTATGTTTTTGATAAATTTTTTATTTTTCATTTTTTGTATGTATATATTTTTTTAAGATTCATTGTGAATCTTAAGTTTAAGAAAAGTGAATCAAAGGTTGTTAAAAAGTGAATCAGAGAGTTGCTTAAAAGTGAATAAGAGGTTTAAAAAAAGCGAATCTCATAAACAGAGATTGTTTAACTAAAGTGATTCTAATTGTTTGACAAGTGTGAATCAGAGGTTTTAGAAAAGTGAATCAAAGGTTGTTAAAAGTGAATCACAAGTAGTTACAAAGTGAATCAGAGTAATAAGAGTGAATCTCGTAAGCATAGATTAAGAGGTTTAAGAAATGTGAATCAGAGGTTTTATAAAGTAAATCATGCGTTTAATAAAAGTGAATCAAAGGTTTAAGAAAAGCGATTCTCGTAAATAGAGATTGTTTTTAACTAAAGTGAATAAGGGGTTTAAGAAAAGTGAACCAGAGGTTTAAGAAAAGTGAATCAAAGGTTTTTTTAAAGGAGAATCAAAGGTTTAAGAAAAGTGAATATTTAGTTTAATGCTAGTAAAAGTTAATCCTACCACAAACTTATGTGAGGGTGGTTTTTAGGGTGTTTGGCGGGAGGTAGGGTAATCTTTTTGGCATTGTTCTACACTTTATATATTGTCGTCACTACTCGACAGTTTTCTAGGGTTTGTGGTTTAGGGTTTAGGGTTGTTAGACCCTAAACCCTGCACTATAAACCATAAAAACGCCTTCGACGTTTTTAGCATTCCTAGGGTGGTTTTGAGGGTGTTTGGGGGTAGGACAATCTTTTTGGCATTAGTTCTACACTTTATATTGTCATCACTGACTCGACAGTTTTTTAGGGTTTGTGGTTTAGGGTTTAGAGTCAAACGCCTTCGACGTTTTTAACTTTACTGTGGTGGTTTTTAGAGTGTTTGGGGTAAGATTCATTTTTTCAATAAATAGGGTTCATTTTATTATTAAAGAAGATTCATTTTGCTATTGAATAAGATTCGCTTTAAAAATACCTAATATATACTCATTTTAAATATATAAAATTTTAAGTTTACCAAAACATATCCATGATACATCTTGTTTTGAAGAGCGCGAAAAATGATGAACAATGGTATAATTTTTTTATTATTTTTACACTTATATTCTATGAGTTATAGCATTTTTTTTAAAAAAAATTCTCTCTCCTATTCACCCCTCCCTCCCGTACCCATGCCTTTTCCATTTTTTCATTTTTTTTCTCCCTATCACATACTGACATGTGGATGGAGCCATAGTAGAAGCTGGCGCAAGCGCCATGCTCTCCGTTCTAAAGAGGGATGAACAAAGCATCAAGTGATAAAAGAGCTGCATAAAGCCAATAGCTACCCGAAAAACCAAAAGAAGAGGCAATAAGTCAACCTTCAAGTCAAATGACGGATCTAGAAGCTTTGTCTCGGGGGTAAAAAAAGTTTTTGACACTATTACTCTTTAAAATATTATGTCATTTTGTACTTAATTTTTCAAAAAAATTATAAGAGCATTTGATAAATTTTCAAAAATTTCAGGGGCGCCCCCTCCCTTTGGATCTGCCCCTGCCTTCAGTGAATACTATACCAAAAAATAGAAAGAATACAAAATTTCAGAACAACTCTTAGTGTTGAAGAGACATATATGTGACCGGGGTCAATTGACTTGTTCTTCCATGTGACAAACTTAATAGTGAATTTGAAGTATCATATGATCTTGGGAGCATCTCAATTAATTCTCATTAATGATAGAGCGTTCTTTTTAACGGTCATACGCCATGAGGCTATGATAATCCAAATACATAGTTTATGTAACTCCTATGTTGCAGTACCAATATGATGTTAGATTCGATTAAAGAGATCATTAGTGATCCCAAACCAATTGAAATTAATTCATCATATCCTAAAAAAATCTACAAAAGGTGAACATTTTCTCACTAGTTTTCAATTCATTCATCGAGCTACCATCTATTGGCAAGAGCTAATGGCCCAAGCTTGAAGACTAATTATCGACTGTTAAAAGATGCCCAATCCAAATGATTAGCTTTAGTGATAACTTAGTAATTCTAACAGATTGATTGTAGATAAAGATATATTTGGGAGAAAAAAAATCATCATGCTAGCAAATCAATTGAAGGCAATTTCACAAAATATGACATATCTTGGGGTGCCACTTGCTAATTACGATACACCAATTGACGATTCGTCAAAGTGATGTCCATACGCAAGAGTCATCCTCTCTACTAAAAACAACCTAGAGCACTCAGCCCTCACATTCTAAAGAAGACAACAATTGTTCCATTTATAGATTTTTTAAAGCCTAAGCATGCACCTTAAGTTAATTTTATTTCCTCTTGATGGAGAATATTCTCTTTACGACTAGAGAGAAGTTATAGCCACCAACATCTTTAGACCAATGGAATATATGAAAAATGGTATTGATGAGCTAAAATGGGATCTCTTAAAGCATGAAATTGAACTGTATGATCCTACAATATAGAAAGTGATTGATTTAATAGGGGTGAGACACCCTGTGTAAGGAAAAAATGATTATAGTTTATTTTCGTAAACCAATCTTATCATTATTTCACAAAAGAAGTTACAACCTTAGACCTTGGTACCAACCTAACATCTATGGAGTACATTGCACACAAGAAAGATAAGAAGAAAAGCTCATCCCTTGAACTAGCAATCAGTATATCCCCGTAACAAGGGAATGATAGTTAGGATGACAGACAAGATCTAAGCCTTCAAATACCATCAAGAGACAAACAACCTAGAAAGGCTAAGATGAATACCTAGCCCTTCACTCTGCCTCAAGCAAATCCCTTTATATCGCTTGGCAACTCCCATCCATTATAGGAGTTGCTTGAATTTGTGAAGGTAGAAATAGTATCACTCGCCGCTTTATCAAGATCAATAAGCAGCGAGTGATTTTGACTCGGCTTTGATAGTTTTTCTTTCTTACTATTATCAATGTTTTTTAGTAGGTTCCAAGAATATGTAGTCGACCGTGAGCCATTGTCCGGTGTTACCTTATCTAGATTCATTTTCTTTCCACTAGTAACATCAGTAATGTCATTAACAAATTGAACCGGACAATCAACAAGATTTTTTTAGATGTCCTTTGCCAGATCTGTAGGGTTAACACTAGAAATCAAACCTTATTGCTTCCTCTTTTGAATTGAGAGAACACTCTTCCTCATAGATCTTCCGCTTCCATCTCCAATACAACTATCCTCATCTAAGATCTGATTGAGGTCCTCATCCATATTCTGTGCATACAAATCAAGAGTCAACTGACTGGACTCCATACCTGCTTTATCTGGGTTATCATTCACTTGAGTTTTATTGTGATCATGGACTCTCTTTGTACCTACCAAAAATTTTCTGAGTTCCATTTTACCCTCCTCCAATGCTTTACGGCCGATGTGCAGGCTTGAAGCTCTCAGCCAAATCCCATAAGGGAAAGTACCATCACTCAAACTTACCTGATGTGGCAAATCCTTGGTCGCATGGGTCGACCGTCCACAATGAAAAATATCATCGACATTTTCTCATTTGTGAGTTGTAGTCTTCTACAAGATCCCCCTAGGGAGGAGGAGATACAACGGAGAAATGGCTTAAGAAGGTCGTGAAGCACCTTCATTCTAAAAAATTCACCCCCGAATTGATCCTTGTTATCATCAAACTCTAAAAAATTCCCAAGTTTATCTTAAGGCGCTTAGCGAAATTTTCCTGATGAAGGATTAATGGAACATCATGGATATGAATCCATATGGGAATGGTGTTAAACTCGCGATCCTTCGGAGCTTTCACTGGATCGACCCACTACTGGGAAAGATGACATGGTTTCTCGAGAGAGGCCTCCATACCCCCTAGATCGGTAGTTCTTGGTGAAAAAAGCTTACTAAGCATAGATTTCCCGAACTTCTGTCTATCCTCCAAGTCGGCAAGATCTTCAAAATTAAGAGCGCATTCCTCTTCAACCAGAGCGCCATTTCCGCATACGTTATCGTAATATCATCAACTCAATCTAGGTTCTGATGTGCAGACATTGGACGTGATAGGAAAACTAGAGCAAGCTTGTGATAGGAGCTTTGAGGGTGAGTAAATCCGATAGAAGAATAGTGGGATGGGAAGTAGAGTGGTGAAGAGAGAATGAGAGCAATCAACATACAAAGTGTTATGGTGAAGGTGTTGGTTCCCAAGAGCATAAAAATAACTCCTGTATTGGTGAAAAGATGGAGGGAGAAGAACACATGGCACTCTCCTAAGAGAGAATTTTGCCACAAAAGGTAAGGAAAATTAGTATAGTTGTAGACATAACATTTTTATTTATATGGGATTTAACTAATTAGATAATTGAACTTGAAATGATTGGTTTCGCAATTGTAAAAAACCATTGAAAGGGATTGTATATCAATAAGATCAACATTTCGGATGATACTCTTAGTATTGTTTTCTAGACCTTTCTTATCAATTTTATTATATATATAATCTTCCTCTCTTGTATTAATATATAGGATTTCTCAATTCTATTAAAATAACAAAGGTCGCTCAATTTAGTTATTATTGGGCTGAACCAGTGTGTGCCACACCCAGATAGCGATATACCTTTGGGGTTAGTTCATTCTCTTTGTACATTACATTATTGTTTGGGGGAAAGCATCAAACGTATGTGGGATGTCTCACTCTCAATCAAACTATTATATACCTAAAACTGCTAACTTTAACCCCCTTCAAGATAGCATCTAAGAAAAAAATATTGTCGTGGGACGGGGGGAGGGGAGCATCTATCTTGCGTGAGCCATGTAACTCTTATTTAATATGTTCTATTTGAAGTGGTTGGTTTTTTGTCTTTTGTATTAAATCCAAAAAAGAAAAGAAACGATGTTAAAACCATCAATAAACTTTTTCACTCTTTTCTGACTAGGGAGATGGACCATCAAAATATGCCTTATATAGCATGAAGGTACCATTCATACCAAGAAAAGGCCGGGAGGCTTTGGTTTGGAAAACATTCACCAATAAAACCTCTATTTCCTCTAATCCGTTTGGGTCACCTTATAACTCAAAGAGGTTGTGGATCAAATAAATCCTCAACATCCTTATGAGAAACTCATCCATATGGTATGCCACTATAGAATGGGATGACCCCATGGATATGAAAATATATGAATCATATAAGAGATTGGTGGATTCAAACTTGTGAATTTGCTAACGATGCATTCCTATCCAACCTCATCTTCAAGGAGTACCCCCCCCCCCCCCCCCCCCCACACACACACACCCCAACCACCACCACCGCCGCCATTTTTTTTTGTTGTCTTCTTATTAAAAAAGTATTTGGATCGAATATTTTGGATTTATCCAAAAAAAATATTTTTTATTTTTATCCAAATTTTGTAAGCATTTCTAAAAATTTGGTTATCTAGATATCTAAATTATTATTTGGTTCGGGCCCAAGACTTTTGGTTCTAAGATATCACTCCATTACCCACCAAGCCACGGGGGCTTGGCCCGCTTGACATCCCTCCTCTATATATAGTCATGTATACCCTTTGTACAATATATGGATATAGACAATAATACAAGTGAATATGAAATTTTCTTATTTCCTCCTCCTTTCTTTATCCTAACTCTAAACCTTTTTATTCCTCTATCTTCACCGTTTTTCTTGTCAAACATTTTGGCCATCTTTTCCCAAAGTTCAACATTTTCCTGCTCTTCATTCTATGCACCTCTTTTTTTCATTCCTTTCTTATGTTATATGTGCAAGGATTAAAGTTCATCACATGTAATATCATGAACTTATATTCTTCTCTTTCGTGAATATTAAAATAAAAGTTCTTGATTTCTTTATTTAAGTGAGGTAATGATATATAAATATGAGAGAGTTTATACAAAAGGGATACATAGGGTGGCCTATATATCGGATTTCGAGGGATATACATAATAGCTAAAGGGAAGGAGGATATACAAAAACTTCCCTAGCATCATACAAAAAGGCCCAAAATGCTTTCTAGAACCATATAAGAAGTTCTAGGAGGGGTGTAGCCACGAGTGGACCCAATGTAGAGCGTAGTGTGTCAACTGACTCACATGCAATTCATAATAAAACTAAAATTTATGTATATGCTATAATTAATCATGTTTAGTTAGGTGGGTTGACACTCATGTGTTGATAAGTATGAGTTAAGTTCAAATATGGTTAATGCAATTTGTTTCATTTCATTACAAATATCATCTAATATATGTAAAATAAATTGAGTTCAAGGCTAAAGAATGACCTTAATAATAGTTGTATTTCACTTTGTAAATCACTCTTCATCTGTGTATTTTATATTTTACTTTTACATCTAAATTTTTTGTTTTAGTACTTATATATATAAGTGGGTACGTTTTGAACCTAGGACCTTTGGTTCAAGGATACCACTCGTCTACTGACCAAGCCACGATTGTATCTTTCTTTCCTCACCTAATATTGTTTATTTTCTCTAATCTTGATTTATTACACACTCCCACCTTTCCACCTTTTTTATCTCTAAGAACAACAAAGACCTTGAAACTAATTACTTAATTTGATGGTTAACATTTGCTACTTGTCAACCTAAATTAATACTTCAAGTTTGTACATGAATGATGCTTTAATAACTTTGATTAAGAATAATACTTTTTTTTTACTTTTTTTAAGAATATAAATAAAATTTATTTTACTATAGACCTTATACTACTAGTATTTATTGTCATTATGATCACAACTTCAATATAACATTATATAAAAACTTATTGTGAACTTCAAAACTCTGAGTTTGTAAGTTTCACACACCTAATTTAAAATTCTGGGTCCGCCACTAGGTATAGGTACAAAAACCCCAAGAAAAAAGATGAAGAGCTAAGCGCAAAGAACTATGTATAGCCAGTCAAGGTCCCTGGTGGAGTGTCCCATCTTCAACCCAATGGTAGCTTTCATAGCGGCTTTGATGTCCGATATTATGAGGTCAGGGTCTCTGGCGAGGTTAGCCATGACACACTTGCATCTTTCAATCCATATATGATAGACGACATTAGCTATGGACGCTTTTCTCACCATATCAATCGGGCGGTCTCTTTTGCAGTAGCGGACTATCCAAAGCAAGCAGCTGTGGAGGCTCATTCGGTTGGTGGGGATGCCAAGCCAATCACAGATATTCCACCAAACTCTGCTTGAGTACCTGCATTGGAAAAAGAGATGATTCCTAATCTCTAGAGCATGCTCACAGAACCAGCATCGGTTAGCAAACAAATGCCCCAGTATTGGAGCTTATCACAAGTTTCAAGTCTACCGCGGAGAGTAATCCATAATATAAATCTGGCTTTGGGATGGACCATGTTCTCCAACAGTTTTTATACAATAGGTTCTTGATTTCTTTTATCGCACTTTGGTTTTCAGTTTTTTTGTCAAATTTCGTTTAACTAAGCCCAAACTAACTAAAATTTAGTTTCCAGTACGTATTTTGGATTTGCACTCATTTTTTCTTCGGATTTGGATAGCGGATAAGTCGGTTATAGTTAAATTTTAAATAGTTCAATTTTCTACCTAATTGTCTAAAATCTAATTAAAAATTTTAATTTCAGGTTTTGGATACCAGAAATATTTAAATGCTCACCCTACTTGTATCATTAACAGTGGCCATCTTTTCTTCTTTACATTTTTCTTACTGAGTCTTATGCAACATATTCAACTAGACGGGGATCTTAACCAACTGAAACAATACCGCTACCATTGTCTTAGTTGGACATAATGCTACTTCAAGCAAAAGAGTCCTAACCATTTTGTCCGACGTGTCAGATTTGGCTCTAGAGTTTATGAGATTTGGAGTGAAGGATACAAAATGGCTATGATGAATCAGAGTTTTGGACCTCTCCGAGGTGGTTTCCAATATCAAATTCTCCATAAGGTTTGCCAATGATGTGGCTCGGCACTTCTACCACTGACTGTAGTTGGCTCAATGATATACTTAAGGGATGTTTATTGGGGAATCAGGAAAAAGAATCATAATTATTTTGTTTTCTACAGTTTGATTAGACAGTTATCTTACTTCGAGGAAAGGGTAAGAGAAATAAAAAAGGAATATGAATATTATCCCATATCGCTTTAACTTGATTCTAAACCCCCCCTAAAGAATGACATACCTTTCCCGTACACATTGACCTGTGCCAGTGGTTATTGACTAATAACCGATGGATATTGACTGACAATTGGTGACCATTAACGGTGACTGGTGGTCGTTGACTGACGATCTTTTATAGTGATTCATTTCTTTTCTCCCCCACAAACAAGCAGTCTAAAGAATCAAAATTTTTTTTTTTTCCATACACACCATTTCCTTTCTTGATTCTATTATGTTTTTTATTTCTTGGGTGTAATTTTGCAATTGATTTGTAGTTAAACCCACTACCATTCCTGTATATATCATGGCTTTCTGACATGGACCCCTGTTCTCATGCATGTTGTACTATTTCTGTCTCTCACATACTATTTCAGTCTAGTTTAGTAGTACTCACCATGTCGATGAATGGTGCTCTACTCTAATGCTTGTAGCGAGTCATAGGATCTGTTATATTCTAAATTGGTCGATCTATATATGTATGACAATATGCATATATAGTTCAGGATCTTAAAATTTTGATTTTTTAACATGAGTGAAATACAATAAATTATATTGGACAAAAAAAATGATGTCAAGTAACTGTATATAGGAAGCTAGATCCTTCTGAAGGGAAGGGGGGACAACCATCAATCCCATGCGCACAAGCACCAACCTTAAGCGGTCCTTCTCTTTCTTTCTTTCTTCTCTCTCTCTCTCTCTTACTAGCTAGCTATAACTTTCAGTCGCTCTCACTTTGATCCCGATGGATGCCTTCTTCGATCTTCTTCTCCATAAATTCGATTGTTGGTAGATTTTCATTCATCTTGTCTCCTTCTTCATAAATTCTCCCCCGTATAGTTCGCTTTCTCTCAGCTAAGCAAAGCTACTAGCTATACCAATTTGAGCAAAAAAGAGGGAAAAGACATTCGCAGGTAAGAATTAACCCGGCTAGCTAGGGTTTTTTTTATTGTCCCCTCCTGCGACATACCATATACAAGCTGCATAGCTATCTTCTTTACTCCTCATCTGATCAAAGCTCTTCTGCGCGCTTCCGGATTTGTTCTTTCCCTTTGATTGATGGTTCTTCTCTTCTCCTTCACCACCGTCATGATCTTTAATCACTCCCTTAAGTTAAGTTTAACCCCCCTGTCTTATTAGATAGGGAGCGGACTATATAGTATTAATTTAGAGAAACTAATTTATTCCATCTGTTATTATATGGTGAGAACGAATCATATTTTTAATACATTTTGTTCTATCCTCAATCAGAAGAGGACAGGAAATTAAGGGGATGAAAGTAATTAATCAGCTACTAACAGATTAGTATTTTCCGCGGGAAGAAACTAATAGATTTACCATAGCTAGTATTCAATTAAATAACCCAATGCTAATATAATAAGCATTTGGCTGTTTGTCGTAAGCAATCAGTATTATACTATATAAATAAATTTTCATTAGAAGTTGGATATATCATATAAGTATAGACTATATAGCTGATCCCTTCACGAATGTAGTTGGAGATGAATCCATTACTTTAGCAGTATATATGATATATGAACCATAATTAGGTTAAGCCAAGATCCTTAACTGTTACCATTTTCTGTGTTTTCTGTCTACGTTTGAAAGCAACCAAATTTCTGTGGAAAATTAATGTGTCTGGTCAGGGCTGGCTTACAGATTACTATAGAACTTTCTTTCTGCGCTTTTTTTTTTTTCAAAATTTAGAAATGCATATATTTTTGCCAACATCTTTCGCCACTGCGACCAGCACCACACCACATTGAATGAAAAGAAGAAAAAAGAGAGGAAGAGCTAGCGATGGAGATAAGAGCACAGACAGAAATGCATGGGGTTTCCATTTCGCAGTCTCTTTTTGCTGCCTCTCTCCCTTTGGGTAGTATTCGTTCAAGAAGTATTCGAGTAGTCAAGGGAGCAGGAGCAGCAGAAAGAGCATTACGTGCAGGCAGGAAGGCAAGCAGTTTCTTCTTCCCCAATGCAATGCACTGAATAATTCACACTCAAAGAAGATGGAAAAATTCTTGAGAAAGGGATAACAATAGACAGAAAGGTAAAAGATGTAAGTGAGGCAGTCCTGCTGTGCTATCAACATTCTCGACAAACAGACAGCAGGCTCAGTCAGCTTTTTCCTTCTTCCTTTTTTTCTGTCTTCTAGTCTTCACCTTTCCTTTCTTACCTCAACCTCGAAGAGAGGAGGAAGATAGAAACGCATGCTTAACTACGCTGACGTGACTGGCGTCACCCACCTGCTTTCTTTTTTCTTCCCCTCTCATTCTGTGTAGGTCTCGCTTTTAGCGCGCTGCTGCGGGTCCTGTGTTTCTTCTTTAAACTTTTTCAATCCCAATCACGCCCAAATTAAACAAATTTCAACTGCTTTTGTGATGTGATGATCCCATGTTTATGTTTAGTTTTCACCTCAAAACTTGTGCATTGATGGATGAGAAACTGCTGCTGTGTGTTGTCTGCCTAGAAATTCCAAAACGGCTCTTTTCTTTCTGGGTGATTAATCAATTACTAGTTATCTGAAAACGCAACAGATTAGAACGTCAATCATGAATACCAGCAACAGTAATAGTAACAGTATCATCTTCTTCTTGTTCTAACCCTAGCTAGCTAGCTAGAGGAGGGAACTACACTACTACTACTAATAGTAGTATTATTCAATTTGTAGTACAGGATTAGCAATATTATCTATGATTAATTAAATACCACAATAACGGGGTTTTGGCATCATTTCAACCATTCGCCCCTGACAGAAGACACCATCATTAATAGCACAACTTGTCCTTCCGTTTTCCCCACTTCCTTTTTGGAGCCTATGGATCAGAGTTACTACTAGCTAGAACAATTAATAAGTAAAAACAATTCTTTTTAAGGAGTGTGTATATATAGTTAAAAATCTCTATGCAGCTTCCTTTATTTTTCTAGCACCTCTTCATCTCTAGCTAGGTAATCGATATTTATATTATATGGTTCATTAATTTACAATGCCCAAACTGATCAATATATAATTAGTATGTTTCGATGATGAATGCAGTGCAGCAACAATTAATTTTCGACTTTTCTCAGGTCTGGACAGCATTCTCATTTATAATTCTTCCAAGAGAAGATACTAAAAGAGGAGGTAAGTTTAATAAGTTAGTTCAATATATATTTATAAAAGATGGTTGGATTGAAATGAGCTTACTACCAAATATGAAATTATAAATTAGTTATATATCTTGATCATGATTATCATCATACCCTAGAAAAAACACCTGTCAACTTTTATTGGTAGGGTTCATCATTGAAATGTTTTCACCACCACTTCAATCGACTTCCACTTCCTTCCCCACACTTAAATAAATCTCAATTTGTCAACTTCTCCTGTATATCATCACTCTTCATTAATTACCACTTCTTCCCTCTCATCTCTTTCATGATCATCATCCCTTTTTGCTCTACAGGGTTTTTCATCAATCAAATTCTTCTCTCTTTTTGTCTGTCTCTTCTCTCTTCTTCATTCACCTTCTTCTCTCTCTCTCTCTCTCTCTCAACAATCAATATATATGCACCGATCTGGGGTTATGATTTAAAGATGATGAAGATTATAATGGTGTTTGTACATAGTGCTCAATTGTAAGTAGTGGTGGTGGTTGTGATTGGTGGTGTTGAATTTTATGCAGGAAGAGTAATTGAGAAGAAGCTAGCTACCACGGCCACTTGTTGAACAAAAAAAAGATATAGTAATTAAGTGAATCATCAGTACGTAGGTACGTACTACGCAGGTTGAGGGAACTGAAATCATATATCATCAAATATGGAATCAATGGAGTCGTCGACATGTGTACCGCCTGGGTTTCGATTCCACCCGACTGATGAAGAACTAGTTGGGTATTACTTAAAGAAGAAGGTTGCTTCACAGAAGATTGATCTTGATGTCATCAGAGACATTGATCTCTACCGAATTGAGCCATGGGATCTCATAGGTATGTTCTCTTCCTTTTGTTTTCAAGTTTAATTGACAAACTAGACTGGTTAAGCGCTTGCAGTTCTCCAGCCAATTTCATACTACTGACCTAGCTAGCAGCTAGCTATTCTTAGATCGGTCGATCAATCTAGCAATCTTGTCTGTGAGAGTGTGACCTACCTACCTACTTTCTTTTTTTTTGATTGGTAACAGCAGTTGGTGAGTTTCGAACCCAGGACCTTTGGTTCAAGGGTATCTCTCCACTCCTTCCACTACCTACCTACTTTCTTTTTGCGCACGTTATGTTAACAGATCCGGACAATATTCGTAAACCACTCATTCTTTTTTTTTTTTTTTTCTGACTAGTGATCCGGCCGGAACGTAGTAGTACATTTATTACAAACTAGACAGATATGATATGAAACCAATTACTACAATATTCAATTCATGAGTTAGCTAGCTTTAATTAGATCCAGTTTCTTATACTATCCAGCTAGTTTTTGGTCTCCTTTTCACATTTGACGCTGACGAGAATTTCTTTTTATGGATTGATGAAAAATAAATTTGCAGAACGATGTAGGATAGGTTATGAAGAGCAGAGTGAATGGTACTTCTTCAGCCACAAGGACAAAAAGTACCCAACAGGGACGAGGACCAACAGAGCTACTTTGGCTGGATTCTGGAAGGCCACCGGTAGGGACAAAGCTGTCTATGATAAGACTAAACTTATTGGAATGAGAAAAACACTCGTCTTCTACAAAGGAAGAGCACCTAATGGACAGAAAACTGACTGGATCATGCATGAGTACCGTCTCGAGTCTGATGAGAACGGACCTCCTCAGGCAAGTATTTTTTTTTTTTTTGAATTTGGACCTTCCTCATATTTTTTTTTTGATAAGGGGGCTACATGAGTATCTATGTACCATTATATGGTTATCTTAGCAAAGGTTTTACCCTGCTAAGGTACAAAATAAGGTAACTAACACAAAAAGGAAGTTTCACAACCGTAGCCTAAATCTAATTTAGGTTACCCACCGTCCCCTTGGCTGGTAAAACGTAACCCATTAGTTATCTTTCTATGAGTCTTGCGTTTAGACCTTCTCATATCGTTATGACTTGCATGGTATAATTGATAAATAAATAAAAAAAACACACAAAAGATCACATCCCTTTCTCTCTTTATGCATGCACATTACACGCCATGCTCATTCATGCTGATGTTCTCTTAGTAGTTAGTGGGAGAATACTCGACTCAGCTAGCTTGATCGAATCTCTCTTTAATTTTTTTCCCACCAAACCACCCCACACACATAAAAAGTCTTTCAACTTTTCTCACAAAAGCGGTCGGGCCGAGTAGGTAGTGTGCGACCTATAGCGTTTGCATGCCTGTTGAATTTCTGTTGACCCATTTTCAACAAACAGAATGAATGGATATATTTGTGAAAGCAAATATCCCCACTTTTAATCTAAAGGTGAAGTGAAACAATTAATCTCACCCTCTCAAAAATTAATACACGCCGAGACTCTCCATCTCCTCCGCGTTTTGACCACTATCACCAGGTCTCTTACTCTAATTAATGCCCGGTCTAATCTGATCTCTTTTGAATGATTATACTACATTTATCGAGCAACTCACCTTTCCTTTTTTGTTCTTGCCTTCTTGGTAGTAGCATAGCATACATACATGACCACTTAATTTCAGGGAGATTACATTAATTAACGTAAATATATACTGCTTGCTAGCTACGTACCTACTCTTGCTGATCTTCTCTCCTCATCATTCACACAGGAAGAAGGATGGGTAGTATGTCGAGCATTCAAGAAAAAAACCACAGTTCAATCCAGCAATACTAACAACAATAAGGTCAACAACATTGAACCCTGCAGCAGCTGGGACTCTCCCTACACCACCAGCTTCTATGAAGAACCCACTACTGCTTCACTAATGATAGATCCAACAACAACACCATCCCACTACCAACTCCTCCCAAGACACCATCACACAGCAGCATCACCAACCTTTATCCAGTCAGCTCAAAACACCACAACTTTAATGTCCAAACAAGAGATCATTATCGATCACCGAGCTAATAGTAATAAAACCACAACCACTGATCAATATAGCAGTGTCTTCATCCACTCATCAGATGATCACCCATTTCTTCAACTTCCACAGCTAGAGAGCCCTTCAGTACTCCCCTCATTAAAGAGGCCTAATAATGAGATAAACTCCATCTCCGGCCTCTTATCGTCATCAGATCATCACCAAACTAAGAGAAACAACAGAACCGGTACCAGCACCAGAACCTACAACTACAAGGACCAATACTTGACAGGGTCCGATAGGGTCACTGATTGGAGGGCATTGGATAAATTTGTCGCTTCTCAATTGAGCCATGATCATGATACTAACCAACAACATCAACCTAATCATCAGCATCACGGAGGATTCTCATCATCCATCTTTGGTGAATCTCAGGAGATTATACCCAACAACTCACTTGACATGGCACTGCTTCTCTTACAGGGAAAGCAAGTGGGACTAGGAATAGAAGAAGAAGACGAGAAGATGACGACGAAGATGGTGACAAACTGATCAATGGATTCTTGGCTACAAGCACCAGTAGTACAACCGAGAGTGATTTTGGAATATGCATATTCGACAAATAAAGCAAGCAAGCCTGACTGCCTGCAAATATATTTTGAGATTACTTATATTTTTTTCTCACTTTGTTTCTCTTATCATTATTATTGTTACTTATTTTTGACATATTGCATGTGGCGGGTGCTTGCGTGCAATATAGTTAGGGTCGAGTGTTGTCAAGGTGAATGGATAGGATGGGCCGGGCGGGCGTGGGGTTATATTTGTCATCTTGTAAAGATTAATACTATGTGTGTGTGGTAAAAGAGTGAAGCTCGATCAATCGATCTTTGAGCTCCCTATAGGTACCCAGCTTCCATTTTACCAAAGACTTACCTATATAATTCTACATATATAAATATGTCGTTCTAGAGAAAAGGGTGATGAAAATAAATGGAGGGTTCATTTATTTTATAGTTTATTTCTTTTTCTAAAGCCATATATACCTATATGAATATATGTGACGCTAATTTAGTTTATGTCTTGGAGACCTGGTTATCATGCATGTTTTGATTAATTGACATCTCCAAGTGCATTTGTTTTTTAAAAAAATTGGTATTTCTGCCAATCAATTATGCTTATATATATTTCACGTCATGAATGAAAATGAATAGTAATGTTTTAATGGATAAGAATGTTGGATATTGAAAAATTATAAAGCTGGTAAGTAGTTGATAAAATTTATGGGCTACCCCACCTAATGTCAATTATTTTTAAGATGAAATCTTAAAGGTTTTTAGGTTTTACTAGTTTATACGGGTATTTTATATAATTCACAATATTTCTAACAAATAATTATTAAAACCAAATTAACAATCTAAAAGAACTAGTATTGATTTTAAAGTTGTATCAAGTTCATAAGTTATTGTTTTTTTTTAATAAATGGATATATATATAAATCAGGAAAGAGATAATGAAGTGTTAGATACATAGGGCCCTATATATCTGATAACCGAGAGAGAGGGGGGGGGGGGTGTTCACCTAGGGGGATATACAAACCCACCATAGGAGTGAAAATACACAAATAGCATGAAGCTAACCAAAAATATCAAGGTCTTTCCTAGGAGCATAGCACCCTATCTAGCCAGTCGAAGTCTGCAGTGGATCGATTCATCTTCGTCCAGATGGTGGCTTTAGTTGCCGCCTTGATGTCAGCAATAATAAACTTGGGCTCCCTGCGTTGATTTGTCATGGCACGCTTGCACCTCTCTATCCAGATATGGTAGACAACGTTAGCCAACGCCGCTCTTTTCACCAGGTCCGCCGGTCGACACCCCTTGCAATAGCGAAGAATCCAGAATGCACAGCTACGAAGGCTACTCCGGTTTGTAGGGATACCCAGCCAGTCACAGGTCGCCCACCAGACCCTGCAAGAGAACCTGCAATGGAAAAAGAGATGGTTGCTTGTCTCTTGAGCATGCTCACAGAGCCAGCATCTGTTAGCAATACATATGCCCCACGATTGGAGCTTATCACAAGTTTTTAGCCTACCTTTCAGAGTGACCCACAAAATGAATTTGGCTTTAGGGATAGACCAATTTTTCCAGCAAATATTGTACCATTGGAATATGCGGGAGGGGTGGAAATGTCCTTATAGAAGGAGCTAACCCTAGGGCGGGAGGGGTAGGAGCTGAAGAGGGAGATGGCATCATTTGGAGAGCCACATTGCTTCATCCACCAGTCCCTGGCATGAAGGATGGACTTCCAAGTCCAGGGGTCGTTTCCTTTAGCAGTGGATGACCAGATACTGGTAGGAGAAGGTAAGAAGAGCTTGTGGATCCATTGAATCCAAAGTCGCTCCGAGTCATGAGCGATGGCTGAGATGGTCTTGAGAAGGAAGCACATATTCCATTTGTGGATATCCTTCAGTCCCAGACCACCATTTCTTTTTGTGTTTGTGATGGCGTTCCAAGCCACTGCAGGGGTGGCATTATTATCTGCCTCCCCCGACCAGAGGAAAGACCAAAGGCAGCTGTTGACACTTTTGATAACGTTCTTAGGGATAGAGATACAGGAAGCCCAGAAACCAACAATTCCGAAAAGAGTACTCTGGATCAGGGAAAGTCTACCTGCAAAAGAGAGGGACTTGCTACCCCAAGAGGTGATCACTTTACGTATGCTGTCAAGAAGGGGGTTGAAATCCGCGGCTTTAGGCTTCCTAGCAGTGATAGGGATGCCCAGATAGCGAAAGGGAAATGAGCCAAGATTGAAACCCGTGAGTTGAATCAGTGCCTCAGCCGTGGTGGGGTTAACCCCACCCAAAAAAATGTCTGATTTTGTAGGGTTAAGCACAAGGCCTGAGGCATATGAAAACATATTGATTTTGTTGAGCAAAGATGTTATGGAGCTTTGGTCACCTCTACAGAATAAGAGGGCATCATCGGCAAAAAAGAGATGGGTGATCTGAAGAGGTTTGCATGAAGGGTGGTATTTGAAATTGGTGGAGGTATGGAGCTAGTCAAGCAACCGGGAGAGCATGTCCATGATAAGCGCAAAGAGGTAGGGGGAGAGGGGGTCACCCTGGCGTAACCCTCTTTCCCCTTTGAAGGAAGCCGAGGGGGTCCCGTTAATGTTAATCGAAAAGGAGGTGGTGGTGACACATTGGATGATCCAGTTACTAAATATCGGGGGGAAATTTATGAAGGAGAGAGTGTCCTGGAGGAACTTCCAGTCGACTGTGTCAAAAGCCTTACGGATGTCCATCTTCATAGTGCACCTGGGGGTGATGTTAGCTCTTTGGTAATTTTTCATAAGACACGAGCAGAGCTGAATGTTATCCGAGATTAGGCGTCCTTTGATAAAGGCTCCTTGGCTGGGATTCACGAGGGAGGGGAGAACAGCTTTGAGCCTATCAGCTACAATTTTACTAATGATTTTATATAGAGTATTGCAGCAGGATATGGGTCTATAGTCCCCCGGGGACGAAGCGTTATCTGTTTTGGGATCAGGGTGATAAGAGTGGCATTAATCTCTTTAAGCAGCCGACCGCTATGGAAAAAGCTTTTGATGCCTCCACATATGTCCTCTCCAATGATATCCCAAGCTGCTTTGAAAATTTTGGCCGTGTAGCCGTCCGGACCTGGGGCTTTGTCGTCCCCAATGGAGAAGAGGGCCGATTTAATCTCACTACTCTCGATGGGCATGGTTAAGGGGGTCCATGAGGAGCGATCAAGAACTCTATCATTGTTCAGGTTAAGGTTAGCCAAGGAGAGCTGGAGGGGAGACCTGGATCCTAGAGATTGCCTGAAGTGGCCTACCAGGCAATTTTCAATGTCGGAAGGAGTATGGAGGATCTCCCCAAGATCATTCTCAATGGACGCGATGGAGTTTTTATTTCTCCTCGTCTTAATGGCTCTATGATAAAAGGAAGTATTAGAGTCCGCCCATTTAAGCCACCGGGTTTTTGAGAGCTGGCGAAGGAAGAGAATCTCCTGGGAGTCCCTATCCATGAGGTTGTGCCTAAGAGCTTTTTCCTGAGAGATAAGGTCTGGATTCCAGGGGTTAAGGTCCAAGCATCTCTGGACATCAGTCAGCTGAATTCTGATCCTTTGACCTTTGTCCCCGAGGGATCCAAATTCAGATTTATGAAGTTGGGTAAGCCCTATTATGAGATGTTTAAGCCTTTGGACGATGGTGTAGAGGCGACTCCCACTCGGGGCCAGGTCCCACGCGTCCCGAACAAGGGGAAGAAAGGTGGGGTCGTTGGTCCATAGGTTGAGGAACTTAAAGTTCCTTTTGCGGTAGGATGGAGCTGGAAGGGAGATCACCATGGGGCTATGGTCCGATACCAGGGGAGGAAGGAATGAGGCATAGCTGGTGGGGAAAGCCAGGAGCCATTCCTCATTCACTAGAACACGATCAATCTTTCCTAACACACGCTCGTGGTCGAATTGATTATTCCACCAGGTGAAAAATCTCCCATAAAAGCGAAGATCTTGCAAACCCGCCTGAGAGACGCAGTCCGCAAAGTCACGGTAGTCTCTAGGAAGGGGGTTTCGACTACTAAGCCTATCCTGGGCATAGAGAATATTATTGAAATCCCCGGCTACCACCCAGGGGCCTATGGTACTCTGACTAAGGGTAATTAAATCATCCCAAAGATGGGATCTCAAGGCCTGGTTGTTCCTACCGTAGACAACAGACAAAGTAAAGTTCATGGTGCCCAAAATAGATGCTTTGCAGGTAAGAATTTGGTCAGAAGACTGAATGGGGGAGAGGGTAATGATGGAAGGATTAAAGAGGATCCAGATGCGGCCATTCTGATTAGCACTATAGTTATGGACGAAGTTCCAGGAAGGGAAGAAGCGAGTGAGAATAGGGGGGTAGTTGTTGAAAGAAATGCGAGTGTCGAGAAGGCCAAAAACACATGGTTTAGTGCTGGCCACAAATTTTTGGATCTCAAGGAGTTTGGGTCGATCATTGCAACCCCTAATATTCCAAATTGCAAGATTCATAAGGATGGGGTTTTGTGGGAGGGAGGGGTAGGAAGGAGGGAGCGATCCTCCAGGATATCAAAGGTATTCGAGAGCATAAGCGATAGGTCATCAGGCATAAGATTCAGGCCTGGGCCAAGGGTCTTACCGGGGTTCCTACTATTGGGCCGAACCGTCTGCCAGGCAATATCAGAGTTAGGGGCGAGAAGGAGCTTGAGGGAGGGTGACATCTGCTCACCAGGGGGAATGGGGGAGGGATCAGGGGGGAAGGAGCTGATGCCCTTAGGAAGGGCGGGAGGGTCAGAGGCCTTGGGAAGATTTGGCGAAGGGCCAAGCGCCTGCTGGCCAGCCCGGGGAGGATGGCTAGAATGAGAAGAATCAGGATGGGGATGGAAGCCAGGGACAGGTGGCTGGGGGGTCTCCTGTGCGTCATGCGCAGCCTGGCCAGAGGTAGGGGGCGTACCCCGGGAGCTTAGGGGGGCCTAACAAGGATCCCTTAGAAAGACTAGGTCCAGAGCGGGCAGTAGAAGGACAACGGGATGAGGAGTGTCCGAGGAGATGGCAGAGGGAGCAAGCAACGAGTTCCCATTCATAAACCACCTTCTGGAAGGTAATGCCGCTAGGGGCGCGGATCTCTATATCCCTGACAAGTTCCAGGTTGAAATCAACCTCAACCAAGATTCTAGCATAGAAAATTCTAGATTTGGAGGCAGTAGCTTGGTCGGTGTAAAGAGGCGAGCCTAGCTTGGTGCAGATCTTAGCTAGACTGGATTGAGACCAAAGGCTGGTGTGTAGGCCTGGCAGCTGTATCCAGACAGGGATACGGTTGAGATCTTTCGGATTGAAAGAAAAGTCAGGGGACCATTTCTTAAGGACTAAAGGGGAGGAGTATAGGAGCCAGGGGCCTTTTTCAAGCACTTGTTGGAGATCCTCTTCACTATCGAAACGGAAAAGGAACCATCCCTCATCATGAAGGAGGATTTGGGGCGTGGCTACAAAATTCCAAGCCCTCTTCACGTACTCTTTAACAATATTGAACCCGAATTTTTTCCCCCAAATATGACCAACCAGGGCATTTTTCCAGTAGTCAATCTCAGGCAATAAATCATTTTCTTCAATGGTAACAAATGGGCTATCAGTATCTAGGTTGTCATAGTTATCTAAGCGTAAAGACATGCCGCAATTTGTTTTCTGTTTAGTCAGAAGCATGTCAAGAAAAGAGAGGTTAGGGTTCTTACCTGGCGCCGGCTTACTCAATTGGTTGGGGCGAGGTGTTCTTTTGGCCCAAGCAGTCTTCTTTCCCACGGCAGTGGGATCCCCTTGGCCCAAGGGGAGAGGCGGGAAGTCCTTGTTTGACACATTCGGAGATGAGGGCGCTGGATGGTTAAGATATTCCTGCAGCATCACATCCACTGGAGGGAGGTCAACCACCAGATCAATGACGGGGGCAGCAGCCGCTGGAACATGTTGGATACTGCCATTTGCATGGAAAATGAGGTTTGGGTCTTGGGCACCCGGACTCACAACACCTTCGGCACCCTCAGCCAAAACCCCCTCAGATTGGGCAACAATACTAGCAACAGAGGTAGTGTGTCTACGTTTGTTTGACTCAAACACACATTAATTCTAAATGTGATAATGTGGAGGAAATAAAGTGTACAAAAATGGTCACATAATAGAATAAAACTCCCGCACTTGTCTTTCTACCAATGAATCAATACAATGCTTTGGAAGTAGATGAATGTAAAATTGTCACTAAAACAGTAGCTGGAAAAACGTCAATGAAACTAGGTATCTCCTCTTAGGGTGGCAAGCACCTCTCCTTTGTAGGCCGTCTCACTCTCATTCAAAGCACCCTGTTTGGTATCATTGGATTTTGGGCTTCGTCTGTCGTCATTCCTAAAAATGTTATCCAATGTATTATCAAGAAACTTCGCTCCTTTCTTTGGTTCGGGGACACTGTCAGTAACCCCACTCCCCCAGTGGCTTGGAGCTCTATCTACCTCGATAAGAAGAAATGGGGGTTTGGCCTAAAGGATATATTTATAAATGAGACATGTGTTTTCTTCTTAAACCATCTCAGCTATTGTTAACAACTCCGAGAGACTTTGGATCCAATGGATCCATAGTGTCTACCTGGGAAACTCTAGCATCTGGGCCATCTCTCCAAAAGGTGATGACCCGTGGATGTGGAAATCTATCCTTCTGGCCAGAGATTGGTGGACCAATCAATGTGGCTTTATCCAGGATGTGATGTCTCTTTTCTTTACGTACCCTCCCCACCTCCATGTTATCACTATGTACAAAGATGTTGCCTTCCCTTAATGACCTTTTCTCTGGTTAATATTTGTTGGAGGACATGGGAGCTCCCTAAGGCTAAATTTTTTTTTATGGGTTAGAGGTAGACTTAAGACATGCGAAAAATTACAATCCTGGGGCATAAGTCTTGAAAATAGATGTTGGCTCTACAAGCATGCTCTAGAGACAAGTGGCCGCCTCTTCTTTCTTTGCAGGGTATCTCACAGGATTTGGTGGACTATATGTGACTTATTGGAATCCCCACTAACAGGTCGGGTCTCTGCAACTACTCATTCTGGCTCTTTCATTACTACAAAAGAAAAAGACCGAGGGACTCCGTGAGATAGGTTTCCATTGCGAGTGTTGTCTACTTCATATGGATCGAAAGATGCAAGCATGCCATGACGGGTCAATCCAGAGATCTCTCCCTCATCATCGTAGACGTGAAGGGTTTTACGAAGGTGGTCAGTTGGACTAAACTATTCCCCAAACATGATGTTGCCTAGCCCGACCAGGTCCTAGCCTCCTAGTTGTTGGCCATTGTATTGATTTGTATCCCCTTCCTTTTTTACTAAAGTGTATCAGGTTGGCCTATCGCCACCTTTTTGGAACTTGGTGCTCCTCTGTGTGCTATGTATATCCTTGGGCATCTGATATATATGGTCTCCTATGTATCATATTTTGTATAAACTCTCATATTTATTCACTATACATATCACCTTTAAGTTAAAAAAAAGAAACTAGGAGTCACTCAGCTCTTTGAAAGAATTGTGGTTTGATTATGGCCCATTGATTTATCTTCAACAGTTAGTTTGGATGGCATATTCCTCATCTTCAAGATGATATATCGGAATAACAACTCCTTGACCACCAAGGACTCATAGAGTTTGTTTATGATTCTAATATTCTAGCAACTCAACCCAAGAAGGCATCAACCGCTGGCAATCCACGACGCTCTCTTTAGACTACATTTTACTAACTTCATGGAAATATGAGCATATTAATTACTTGAGTAAATTACTGGGAAGCTCCTTGAGGTTTTAGGATAATACAGTTAACCCCTTTGTGTTTATCATAATTATTAGTAAACACCTTAAGGTTAAGGTATCTTTGACTACGAGTCCCCAAACTATAACTCTGTTATCAGGAAGTTAACTATGGGTTGACCTGTCATCTTAATTACATTTATAATGCCAGACCGGACAACAAAACTACTTAATCAACATCGTCTAACTCTCATTTATCCCATTTCAGATGCATTTTCGAGGTAGGGTTGACGTTTTAAGGAAAATAACAATGTTGATTAAGGAGTGTTTTTGTCCCGTCTGTCATTATTAATGTGATTAAGCTGATGAGTCAGCACGTAGTTAATATCTTGATACCAGAGTTATAGTTCAGGGGCTCATAGTCAGAGATACTGTAATGTAACCTCAAGGTGGTTACCAATAATATGATAAACACAAGGGGGTTAACTGTATTATCCCACCTCAAGGGGAATCCGAGTAATTTACTCTAATTACTTATAAAAAATGAGCATATTAATAAGAATTTGTCTAACTTTGTCTTTCAGTCAAACTCTATCTACACTCAAATTTGGAGGTGAATGCTTTTGACCACATTAAGGCAAATTCTAATGTTTACGAACAATAATATTGTTTCATTTTTATTTTGATTTGTCACCGTCGATAACTAGGGATGTTTTCTTGCCCAGTAGATGTGTCTCTTGCGTCCCTAAATGAAGGGTTGCTAACAAAATTTTGAGATCCTACTCTTGCTCTCAATATCAACAACGACTTATCAAGGAGAAAATGTGAACCTAGCCTTTCAACTTTTATCTAGCGCTTTGAATTATATCTAAGAATATTAACATAAAAAGAAACTAAACTAAAAAACAGAGAAGTGCACCAAAACACTGTCATAGAGTCAGGCAACCAGTCTACCGTCACAAAGGACTTCGAAAATTGCGGTTTGGGTATCTTATACAGTTTTATGATTACAATATGGTGAATCTTTGATAGGTTTAGGTATATTATTAAAAAATGATTAATCGTCCATTTTTCCAATTAAATTTAGGGGGCGTTTGCTTCAAGCGGGGAAACGGAATGAAATCGGGAAAGGGGATCGAGAGGAATGGAAAAGAATTCTCTTTGATTTTCGGTTGTTTGTTTAGGATGTGGGAAATAAAATAAATAACCGGTCAATGGTCGACGGCTTCCAGATGCCGGTGAACAATCATTAACTGTCAGTCAACATTCACCGGTCACTGGTCAATGGTCATTAATCATCGGTAGGGGTGTCAAAATCGGGTTTCGGGTCGGGTTGAGCTCAACTCGAACCCGACCCGAAAATAGTTTTGGTTAACCCGAACCCGACCCGAACTCGGAGCAGGTTGTACTTCTTTAAACCAAACTCGGAGCGGGTTGTACTTCCACTACTAGAAAAAACGGCATTAGCGACGGACAATTCCGTCTCTAATCCGTCGCTAAACGATATTAGCGACGGATTAGAGACGGAATTGTCCGTCGCTAATGCCGTCGTCGCTAAATCAAAGTCGCGTCGGAAGCCGTCATCCGTCGCCAAATAGCGACGGATTAGAGACGGAGTCATCCGTCGCTAAATCCATATTGGCGACGAATTAGAGACGGAACTGTCCGTCGCTATTTGGCGACGGAAATTTATATTTTTCTGATTAATTTTTAGCGACGGACATTCCGTCGCTATTCCGTCGCTAATTTGTTTTAATTTTTTAAAAAATATTTAATATTTTAATTCGTAGACATATTTTCACCTGTAAATGTGGACATATAACACATTTTATTCATATCCACCTTTAATATGCAATACCATAAACAGTTGTACTCATTAATCTCACTAGCAGACCAAAAATAAATGTTCAGTCAACACAACCATGAAGTAGTGCAGTCGAATTTGATACAGACATAGTTCAAGCTAATAAAGTCAAATATCATATCTATCTAATACCCGCCCCCCAACCATGTCCATCCCCTGGACGATATCCCATATGATCACCCGGACCACCCGAACCACCTGAGCCATTATGTGGATCTCTAGGCCACTAACCCCATCCACCCGTACTAGAGCCAGCACCAGGATCACCGTACGGTCGACTCTGCTGAGAGGGAAACATTTGGGAGATCTGCGCTCGTATCATCCTCTGCATCTCCTCGCCGTACATCTCATGGCGCATCGCTTCCCTCACCTCAATACGAACCTGCCACCTGTAATTTTCATCGAACTTTTGACTCAGATCCTGCTCAATCTCCATCTTCATGGACTCGTATGTGCAATGGTCTTTGCCGGAAGCACGTGAGCTAGTGCCGGTGGAGTGAAATGAATCAGGGAAGTACGCCGGTGCTAGCTCGCCCACACCATAGACCCTCTGCTTTCTGGATTTCCCTTCAACAGCCTTATAAAAAATTTCATTAGGGTCTACTGGTGTGGCTTGCAGAGATGGATCATCAGGAGTGGTTGACTCCTGAGTGGCAGCATCTAACAGCTCTTCGTATTTATGCTTCATAATCATAACACAATGATATATATATATATATAATTAATACTCATCGCTAATGAATAAATTTCAATAATGTAATCAACTTAAATAAGTTAAATTAAAACACTGAAAGCGACGTGCATGTCAACTCCTTGAAAAATAGGCACAGTTCGGTAATTGGCTCCCACACCTTTTGATCAAGAAGATGTCAAAAAGCTATGGGCATCAACCTTTGCAAGAAAACATGACAGTCATGACTTTTCATCCCAAACATTTTTCTATTGGCCATGTCAACACACCTCCCCATGTTAGAAGCAAATCCATCAGGGAACTTTAAATTTTTCACCCATTCACACAAGATTTGAATACTATCTCTGTCCATGACATATTTTGCCTTAGGAATTGTGTTTGAACTCAAATCCGGTGCCAACTCAGGACGGTTGCAATAATCGTTCAACTCTTGCCTCGAGTTAAATGTGTCTTTCATCTTGTCCTTCACATTTACAATTGTGTTGAATATGTTTTCAAAAACATTTTTTTCACTATGCATCACATCTATAATATGTCTGATCAATAAATCTTTCCAATACGGTAGATCCCAGAAGATGCTTCTTTTACTCCATCCACAAGTTTTAGCAATTTGAACATTTACTTCAGCCGAACCAATCTCAGTGACCTACATTAAACCCATCCGATTCAACTCTGCAAGTATTTCATCACCAGTTTTGAAATGTGGGGCAACCTTGGTCTCTCTGTGCCCTTTACGGAAAGACTTTTTATCATTACGAAACTTGTGGTCTGGAGGAAGAAACTTTCTGGAGTTGTCAAACCACGACTGCTTCTTACTACAACGCAATGTGAATGCGTCACTGTCTTCCATGCAATGTGGGCACGCCAATCTACCAGTAGTGCTCCAACCTGATAGCATTGCATACGCAGGAAAGTCGTTTATGGTCCATATCAATGCAGCTCTCATTTGAAAATTTTTCTTTCTGGACACATCATATGTTGTGACTCCAGCCCACAACTCTTGCAACTCAGCAATAAGAGGTTGTTAAAACACATCAATCTTTCCTTTAGGATTTTTAGGGCCAGGAACAAGTACCGTAAGAAAGAAGAACTCATCTTTCATACACATCCCAGGCGGTAAATTATATGGTGTAATTACAACTGGCCAGCAAGAGTATTGTCTTCCAGAAGCCGTAAATGGTTGGAAACCATCAGTACATAACCCAAGTTTGACATTCCTAGACTCCGAAGCAAAAGTAGCATGAATGTGGTCAAAGTGTTTCCACGCTTTTGAGTCGGAGGGGTGACACATGTTGTCATCTTCCATTTTGTGTTCTGCGTGCCATCTCATATCGGTAGCCGTTGCAGGAGAAGCATAAAGCCTTTTCAGCCTTGGAATGAGAGGGAAGTACTGCATCTTCTTGAAAGGTACCTTACTTTTTCTCCTTTTTGTCCCCTCTTTGATGGGCTTGTATCTAGGACGAGTGCAAAACTTGCATACATCCAGATCTTTATCTTCTCCCCAGAAAATCATACATAGTTCGGAACAACAATCGATTTCTTTATAAGGTAATCCAAGACCACGTATGATTTTCTTTGCTTCGTAGAAGTTTTTTGGAATGTCAGTGTTTTCTGGACGGAGCTCGCAGTAGGTTTTGCAAACTCGATCAATCAATGCCTGAGGTGCTTGGTAGTCATTCTTAATGGACATTAATTCAGTGGCGATAGATAGTACACTATGATGCGTGCCACTGAATAACTTTCTTTTAGCATGTTCCAACAACTCATAAAATTTTTTAGCCTCAGGATTTGGAGTATCCTCTAGATCCTCTTCAACCTCCTCCATAAAATTAAATGTATCCCCGAATTCTTCTGGAACCTCACCAACAGCATGTGCAATCATTTGCTCTAACATTTCAACATGTGGAACCTCATTAGGCGTAGTGCTGCTCGAGGTAGCTTGTACGGGTGTGTTATCTTCTCCGTGGAATATCCAATCAAAGTAACCGTACATAAAACCTTTCTGTGCTAAATGAACCTTAACGACATCAGGCTTGAGATATTGTCTGTTTCTACACCTTGTCATGTCGCAAGGGCACTTAATTTTACCATCTTCCATACATTCTGGGTGTTGTAGTGCAAAAGCGACAAACTCTTCCATCTTCCTCAGCCATTCGGCAGAGATTCTACCTCTTTCAAAGGTTCTCTCATCGTACAACCACAATCTATCGGGTCTCATACCTATACTAATCAAACACTACTTTAATTAAAACAAATAAAATTTTTAAAAAATTTGACATAGTCCCCCCTATTTTTTTACTTTTCCGCTTATTTCTAAGCATCCCACAAGGACAATTCACAAATACCAGAAGTTATCAACAGAACCCCACAGATTGTCCACACAATATCTATAGCAGCACACAGATCCAACCACTTGATTCATCGACGCAAATTAAGTAACTAACAAAACACACACAAAAAGTATATATTAAAAATATAAAGGTATGATTAAACTCATATGGTACTATCGACTAATGGTATTCTCTAAGGTGTCATTTGGATGTTAGTAATTAAAAACTCAAGTTGTTATCACCACCAAAAGATATCAAAAATGGGGAAAATAATCAAAAAATGACAAGAAAATAAAAAAAGGACTATTAACAACAACATCTTCCCAATCCATCCCCACTAATAGTAATAAACTTCAGTTGTTGGATCTGTAAAGAACAACCATCAATATGTAATTTAAGTTCAAAATTTTCAATAAATAACTAGTTACACCTTGACCCATTTTGAATATTGTGTTTCTTTAAAGAAAGAAAATATGGTGCTTTAGTTTAGTAATATGTTGTCGGAACAACCATCAATATGTAAGAGTGTTGTTAATTAGTATGTTGACTGATAACGATTTGTACGATTTGTAAAACATGAAAAAAACGAAAGGGTAAATTATGAAATTTAAATATAAAACTCACATGACAAGACCGGGTTAACGGGATTCAAACATTTTATTAGTAAATTTTGGAAAGTTAAAAATAGTAAGAGGAGGGTAAATACCCGTTGTGGATTTGGATAGGTGTCGTGATTATAATTTCGCAAGGATGGATGACAATATATGAAAAATAGTAAGGTAGCAAGATTGCTATAATTAGTAAGATATATTTATATTTTGTTGTTTGTCTTGACCACAAATTATCAAAAATAGAAAAAACAGAAAAAATCAGTGGTAAGATCTAAAACGCTAAAAGCGGAATGAATGTCACTCATCAATAAGGATAATAATGAACTACGTACAATTAATTTACAAAGGCTAAAACAAATTGTACTTTGTCAAACCGAAATACAACTTAGAATATAGCCATCTAAAACTCACATATGATTTGATAATTCTATTTACATATAAAACTGTAGATTTTTACTTTGTACTATTTATTTACATATGTACGTAGAAGCGTCGGAATATATATATTTTAACTTAAAAGCTACAAACTTAGTATGTTAACTGATAATGAGGCAAGCTAGCTGCCCAGAAATTTCATACCATATTTTAATTCTAATATCATTTCATAATTATATATGTTTCATAATTTTAAATGTATCCTCTGAAACAAAAAAAATTCTGAAAGCTACAAATTTAATTAGTATGTTGACTGATAACGATTTTTCAAATTGATGACTAATAAAGCAACTACCAGCAGAATAATTAGCTCAAATTTGCAATGAAAACCACACAATCTAAGTCAAAACTAACAAATTTATAGATTTGCTAAACTAATTTTCGGAATTAATGAGTTAGGGTTTCGTAAGTTACCTGAGAGCAGAAAACATGTACAGTTGACGCCAGAAACTAGCCGGGGACGATGGGAGTGGTGGTTGGCCGGAAAAACGAGTCAGAAATCGGCTATTTGCTCACCTGGGTGTGCTGGTTTCGCAGCTCTGCGCGGAGGGAAGTTCGACATAGGAGAGCAGAAGAAAATAGAAGAATGAGGAAGAAGACCGGCGCGCGTCGCGTTTCTTATTTTACCTAATTATTAGCGACGGACAAGTCCGTCGCTATTCCGTCGCTAACACCAATTAAAACGGCGTCATTTTAGTTAGTAAACTTAACCGCGGAAGATAAGACAATGGGACAAAACGACGTCGTTCGAGTAGCGTCGCTAATGTTTCTTTTATTTTTTTAAAAAAAAACGAATAGCGACGGACATGGCCGCCTCTATTCCGTCGCCTAAAGAGGCGCCAAGACCGGAAATTTTAGCGCCACCGGACGCGCCCAACTTCCGTCGCAATTCCTTAGCTATTCCGTCGCTAATTAGCGTCGGAAATAGTGTCGTCGCTAAATCCGTAGCTAAAATGGTGTTTTCTAGTAGTGTTCTTTAACCCGAACCCGGAGCGGGTTGACCCGAACCCGACCCGTTTTTTGATAAATTTATTTTATTTTTAAAATTTTTGATTATTTAATAAAAAATATAATACTATAATATTAATTAATTATTATGTACAATATATAATCATATGTTATCGTTTAAATGTTTATTTTAGTCATAAATTAATCATTAAATACTAATTAAGTCATTAAATATAACATATTTTCTATTTTTAATTAAATTTTTTTTCGGGTTACGGGTTAGCGGGTTCAACCCGAAGCGGGTTTCAATGACCCAACCCGAAAATCATTTCGGGTCAAAAATCTCAACCCGAACCCGGCTTTTTACGGGTCGGTTTCGGGTTAGGTTTCGGGTTCGGGTCAAGATTGACATCCCTAGTCATCGGTCCATGGTCATATATCACCAGTCAAAGTGTACTCGGGAAAGGGAATCTCATTCTCTAGTATGGGATGGGGAATCAAGATATAGGGTTTTTGGGTAACCCCATTCCCTTTTTCTTTCCTAAAAATAGTAAAAAACTGGCAAAACAAACAATAGGAAAACCTGATTACCCAAAACAAACGCCCCTTAATGAATTGTGTGGTGTAAAGTGGGACCTGAGGTACAATTGATTGGTCAAAAATTAAATATTCAATTGGTTGGGGCTTAATGCAGTTGATTTTTTTCACATCATATAGATGTAGAAGGGTGGGGGATTTGAACTCTAACCTATTGATCATAGGGGTTACCATCCAACACAATCGCTTGAGCGGAGGCCCAGGCGCAGTTTATACTTGGAAGATGCAAAGTTGATGTAAGACACTCGATACTCTAAAAAATTAATATGATCCCCACCACGTAGAGAGCAAAGACTGTCACGTATCATACCCTTACCCTCTTTCCGGGGTGAGCGTTTTTGGCCGATTATTTGAGTTTCTAACTATGAGGAATGGAAAGATTTGACAACACATACTACAATTGCTAAGCTGTAACATCTAGGTGGCTGGGGGATTTCCAACCATTTTGTCTTATCCTGAAGAGGGGAACTGCAATTTTGTACCATTACCCCTCGATGTGGGATAGGTGCTACAACACATATCTAAATCCACTTGTGCGAAAGTGAAATGGATTTCCATAGCCATGGGCCATCACTTCTACTAACAATAATCCTTATAATGTTACCTCTTAGATGTAACATAGGGTGGATACATTTGATTCAAATCGTTTTTGTGGTTGATCTATTAATTGTATTGTTGCAATTTGAAGCTGGCTCGAACTGATTTAAGAAGAAGAATTATTTTTGTGATAATGTGTATATTTGTGAGTATGTTTTATTAAACCATAAAGCTGAAATAAGGTGCCCATCAAATCCGATAAGAAAGTCTTTAAACCAAATACTTACAAGGGAAGAGATATTTGCACATAGAAAATAACTAAAATAAATTTCAAAGAGAGTTTGACAATATGTAATTATTTTTTTCTTTCGAAAGATAAGGTATATTATATAAACATTATGTGTATATTGTTCAAGATTGAATATGTATATAAATTTATTTGCATAATATAAAAGACAAAAAATAAAAAAATAAAAAAGCTCATACTCAATGACTTCAAATTTAGCTATATATCCCGGAGTAGGAGGCTGCTTTTGTCCCTTTAGTGGAGAAATAATATTTAAGAGGGTTCATCTCTCAAAACCCCTTTCAGTTTTTGGTCGTGTATTTGATTCTAAACACGAAATCAAAATGACGCAAAAGACGGTTTCCCAAGAAAATAAATGAGTCATTATATTACAAATTAAATCATGTGATGGGAAAAAAGAAAGTACATGGAAAAAACAAGCACTCCATATCAATGTTCTCCTACATGCTTTTTCCAAAAAGGAAAATGGAAGAGTTGAATTCCTTTTATTTATTACGTACTAAAAGTTTAAAGACATGGTGAAAAGTTGAAGGGTGGAAATGGAGGGAATTGATTGGTCAGGAAATGGCATTTAGCAGACATTATCTCTAGATGTAGTCAGGTGGGGTCCATCTTTTGTCTCGCATGCGTTGAGCAACGTGGCCAATGCTATTGGCGCGTGCTTTTATCCATTTTTATGCCACTAAGTTTTATTTCATTTTAGTTAGAAAACATTATTCTATTCAACTTATATTTTATTTCATTTTTTTAAAAAACATATATTTTATTTCATATTATTAGCGACCCTTTTGACTGGACGTGAGCATTTAACTGAGGTAGCATCCCGTCGAGTAATCGGGATATAAAGAGATAAAGTCCTTAAATTAAAATTTAGGTTGAGTAAGGCTTTTGGGTTAAAGGGTAAATTTATTCCTTGTGGTTTCTCGCGGTTTTGGGCATACTTGGATTATTCTCTTGTCCTCCATTAATTTGAGTTCTAGCTATATCGAACCTGGAAGAACGATAACCTGCTGGAAGATCATATAAAATGAACCTTTTTTCTTATCAGATTCTAGTCTTTTGGGGTTTGCAATTTGTTTTTATTAGTAACATGGCGCCGGACTACCGTACGAGCTTGAGTTTGCCATTGAAAGGCATTTTCCAGTGGATACATGTTTTATAAGTTGGAAATGCCATATAATATTTATATGTAGCTGGTAAGATTTAATGATAACTATTCACAGCTAAAGCTCCTGTTTTCAAACACAAATTTATCTGCTGACGGGAGAACCCCTAGAAAATATTCTACGGTACTCCATTGATTATTGTTCTTTTTAATGGTTATCACTTTCATCTCATCAGAAGCCCAATCTACACTGTACCCTCGTCTTGTAAGGTGGAGAGAAAAGAGCAGAAGAAAATGAAGGCTGAAGTGACAGCCATGGTTTTCTTGTGGCAAAGGCAATATGCAGCAGAGAGTCTGTGGAGGCGCCAAAAGCAAATATGCATTTCTTGTCTTTCTGTAGAGTGTGGTCGAAACTGTGTGTGAAAGAGAATCAGAAGCAGTGGTTGGTTGACTGCAGAAGAAAGAAAGAATTCTTTTCGTTTGAGAGACCAAATGATTGTCACTGGGGCATGCACGCTGCACAGGGGACAAAGACAAACAAGAAAGGAAGGAAGCAAAAAAGGAACAAAAAATAACTAACGAACAAGGCCACGGAACGCAGAAAGAGGAAGAAAGGCAAGCAGACCATTTTTCTGAAAAAATAAGAATAGCACTTAATTAATTAATTTCGTGCATGGATAAGGTTTCGCTCCGCACCTTTTTCAGCACCGCCGCACCCTTTTAAACATTAGGCATCCACATGGTAAAAGTGGATTCACCCACCAACATATTATTATTATTTCTCTCACAATCTCTCTTTCTTACCTAGGTTCTCTAAAAAGAGGGTGTTTAGTTAAGAACCCCTCTCACAT
This sequence comes from Limonium bicolor, assembly GCA_023374045.1. Lineage (NCBI taxonomy): Eukaryota > Viridiplantae > Streptophyta > Magnoliopsida > Caryophyllales > Plumbaginaceae > Limonium > Limonium bicolor. Next base: position 395,580,996 of record CM041776.1, on the reverse strand, counting down.
CCTCTCTCTTCCACCTCATCATTTTCTTTTTTCTCTTTTAATATTATGGGGAATCCACATTGTGGATGCCCTTAGTAACATTTGTACTTTATTATACTTTAGTTTACTCAGTTAAATGAGATTTTTAATGAGCAGTTATTCAAATGAGTTAAGGGAAACAAAATACTCGAATGAAACGAGATAAAACAAAATGTGTAGCAAAAGTCCTAACCAAACCACAGTCAACAACTATCTAGACCAAGACGGGAAAAGTCCTCCATTTGTCTTTAGTTTCATCGCTTAATCTTCTTATTGTCTCTAGCATGGCCCATTTTCTGATGGGTTTCTCTACTTTCTCTTTTCATTTGTTGTTGGGGTTTTTTTCCTTATCTACCATCTATTATCAAAATATTGTCCGCATGTTATGGTTAAACTAGCTTCTCCCTTGAAGGGTGTATTTTCGGTGGTTACTAGAGTTTTGTTTCAATTAGGGATATTATGGGCAGAACCATCGTGGCGGGAATGTCAATTGTTTGACAAATTTTGGTTGTGAATGAAGCTTTGTTCACCGCTGTAGTAATCAAGTGGGAGACCGCACTTTGGCTGAAATGATGGAGCCACAAGTTAATCAGTGGTAGAGGTTGGTGGATCTCATTTTGCATGTTGTAGATTTTGGTTGCATTTAATGTTTGTATGCTTTGCGATGGTATGGCTTGATGTGGGTTGCATGCTACCTGATGTTGTTTATCACAGGGTATGGTGCTAAAGGTGGGTAAACTTTGACATGTTGGAAAGCAGAGCGACAATCCATATCCTGGTGGAGGGATGGAATTGATGCGGCAGCACCCAGTAAGTCCGGGGTAACCGGGATTAATGTATCAGGGTTTTGAAGTTTGTAGGAAGTTGGTCGGTGATTCCTGGATATATGACCTTTTGCTTATCCCGTTTGTAGTTTATCAGGATTTGTAATCAAACATGTTCCTTGCTATTACCTAGTGTTTATGTCGTCTTTTGTTTTCTTGTTTGGATTTTTAAGGGGGTTTCTTCCCGGATGGGAATCCGGTTGAACTTTGCACGTTTGAGTTTAATTGATATGGTCTTATGGTTGGGAAACAGTTTAAGCCATTATCAAGAAGGTTGGTTGGGCTTGGATTTGGAATTTAGTGATTTAAGCCCATTTCCGTTCTAACTTTTTGGGTTTTGCATTTTCAGGTTGTAATCACCAAGTTGTTTCCCCTTACTTAATAAAGTTGTCTAATTTTCTTTTTAAAAAAACAATATGTATAGTCGAATGAGGAAAGTCACAGAACAAGAGAGCTAGCTTCAACTACAGAACCGAGGCCGCATATGGATAAAAATTTGACGTGTAAAGCAGCAACGACAACATCTAAGCCGAACTCGATCTCATAGATGAAACACGTGGCATCGCCCTCATACGACTTCAACATGACAAACAACAGGTAGCCCAGTACAAAAAGGTAAAGTCCAGGACATTCACACAAAGGGACCTGGTCCTACAAACAGTCAACAACCCCTTCAAACTACAATCCAAATGGGATGGCCTATACATCATCTATTAATGATCCTGCCTCGCTTTGTAACAGCTACTCGATCACAAAGGCCGAACCATCTTCAACTCTTGGCACGCCGAGCGGCTCAAGAAGTTATACCCTTAGGTAATCTTGTGCCCCCTTGAACATATATATACTACAACGACATTATCGGCTCTAAATAGCATCAAAGCTAACTTCTCAGCTTGTTCTCAATATCGGTTTCTATTACTTGGTCCCAACGTTGAATCACTCAGCTACTTTTGACCTTGTGATTCAATAAAGTGCTCCTGTCATATTTATAGTACTCACTTACATAACATAACATATTCATACTCTTTCATACTCTTCGGTTAAGTTTCCAACTAATGATACATGACACATAACACCCGACATGATCTATCATTTAACCCTATATATAGTAAGGTTTTGTCAGCCTGGCTTCTCTAGCTTGACCCATAAGCCTAACCTATCAACGAGATCCGTTAGTGTGGTCTATCAATCAGTGTGATCCATCATCTTGCTCGCAGGATCGTCAGCCATGCTCCTCTAGCTTGATCCATGAGTATATCCTCTCAGTGGATCTGTCAGCTTGATCTTATGAAACAGCGTGATCCATCAGCCTGACCAACAACGCCTTTTAGTCTAGCTTCTTCAACTTGATCCATGGGCCTGACTTCTCAGCGGTATCATTGTCTGGCTCTTCCAACTTGATCCTTGAGCCTGACTTCTCAACATCTTCCTTTGTTTCAACTTTTATTTTAATTAACAGGCAAAAGGTGAACAACTAAACCATGCTTCCCTTGTAAAACACCGAAAATGAGACTTGGGGAACTAGTGTTGGTACGGTATAATTAGTCATACCTTGACCATATCACTAAAAGTATAATCACGTCTCCCTCCTATGATCGCATATGCGTGGGTGACAAACCCACGAGCAGGAAACGAAGACCTTGGCTGAGGAATGTCCCATCTAGCCAACATCGAGTCCAGGGAGTTGGATCTACCATGTCTCATAGCCGGTCAAAAACAGGTGGGTGATACCAACAGGAGACCTTGATCGATTCTCTTCACCATGGAGGAACACTCATGACTCTGTATGTACCTCTCTGACACTCTATCCAATTAGTCTCATAGGACAATCTATCATTACCATCTTGGACGCCCATGGTTACCATATCGCATGCTTCTCTGACGACACCATTGAACTCATACTAGTTTAGTGTTTGAATTTTGGTGCATAGTTAATCTGAGTTTTAGCCAAACTAAAAAAAGACTCGACTTGGACTCAAACCGCAACTAAAGCTTAATTCCTCTTTTATTGGATCCATAATGCTTCCTAAACTATACATTAGAATTTCCCCTAGTTTTTTTTAACAAAAGTAATTGAAATCTAGTCCCAGGCAATAAGGACAAAGATAAGTGTTTTTTGTGCTTAAAACGTAAATTCAAAAGAAAAAAGAGTTTAAAGTAGCCTAATTATACGGTTAGGCATGGTGTTGGGTTCGAGTTTGACGAAGCATGACCCGCATCCATCACCTAGTTTCATCTCTCCACCCGTCACCCAACCCATCACCGGACCCATCGTTCATGGGTGATTTAAGTGCAATTTATGTGTATGCTTTACTATATTATAAAAAAAGTTAGGGGTTTACAAATCTACAATAATTTTGAAGAACTAAGTAGAGTTTATCAAAAAATTTCTTGAGTGTCATTTATAAAAAGTTCTAAGGGAAAATTATAATTTTAGAAATTATTAGGTCAAATTATAAGTTGGTAATAAATAGATGATGAATAGAAAACCGTCACTTGACCTGTCCTATCACCTAATTCACCGATTATCCATTTTACACCAGTTTATTTCAATTTTTACCTCTTTCATTCGTACCTAATTTACCCTCAAGTATAAAAAAGGGCAATGAACAAGAAGGGGTAGAAATCTGTCTCTGGACCACATCAGACCAGGTAGAAAGGAGGCGTACATGGGTAGTCATCCGTAGGATTCTGTTACATGTGTGGAAGAAGACAAATGTTCGTAAGATAGCCCAAACTATAGGTGAGGTTGTAAAAATTGAGGAAGAAGAAAGTCAATTTGTGGAGAACGTATAGATTCGAATTCAAATCCAAAGCTCAACACTCAAAATCATCAACTGGAAAATTATGGTTAAAGTTGACAACCAGAAGTTCCTGTTAGTATTGTCGAAGACAACGAGCAAATGTTTCAATCCAAAAGCTCAGACCGCTCTGAGAGTATCATCCAAATGATAGAAGTGGACAAAACAAGATATTAGGTCAACTAAATATAAATGTGACCTAATTCAAAACGTGCGGGAAGGTGAAAGCGAAACAAATGGGCAGGGGCAATCAACGAGTACCGCGGCGAGTTCAGAGCATGAATTGGTGCTCAAGTCCCAATGTATCCCATTCGTTAATGAAAGGTAAGCATTAAGTAGCTATGCAGCTGAATTGGAGGGTCAAAAGGAACGTAATCATAATGCCACTAATAAAGTGCTGACACAGAACCCAAAACGTTTAAGAAGGGGTGGTGACGGTACGAGAGAGGACGCTTTCCTGGATGTACACCCTGAGACCGAGCTGGTGGAAGAGACGCAACAAAAGACAACAATTAAAGAGTCTTATGATAAGGAGAGAGACTTAGAAGACGACAAACACAATAATGATACCGATTTTTCCTCCTAGTCGCGTCAAGTAGATGAAGAGAAGGAGGAGGATGATGTGGTTATCCCCGACACTTGCTTCCGAAATTCTCCCCAGCAAACGCCAACCTGTCGCTCGAAGGACGGTAACACCGTAACAGAAACAGATAACGACATGAATTTTGAGAAGCAGGAAAATCAGTTAACATATTCTAGCGAGATGCAAAATGTCTACCGGGAAAAAGATTTATTTACACGGGTAACTCCCGTTAAGGCCTCGATAAATAAAGATGATATTAGTCTGCTTGTGTAACACCCCTACCGCTAATACCGTCATTATTGTACAATACTTACCTTCGCAGGTCGCAGCGGATACTCCATACACAACGACGGGTGTACAATGCCGTTAGTCACCCATGTGACTAACAAGGCGAGTTACAATACTACATACTATCGGTCTGATGAATATGAACATACCGAGTACTCTACACATTACAATACTTTCCCTTGCATACTCAACCATAATTCAAATACAACTTCCATTACATTACTATACCGAGTCTACTACAATCCTTAGATTACCGATACAGTTTGGAACTTCCAATTTCCGCAATACATTACAATTACAATCCCTATTATACAACTACCCATGCTTACGTAGCAGTCCCCGTCCTACTCTCTTGAACGGTGGTCAGCTTTGAGTACCTGCACACTAAAAACGTTCCCCCTAGGGGGTCAGCTTACGCTGAATATGAATTTCGCATATACCGCGTGCTAACCGCGGTACGCCGACTACTTGGGGTCGGATATACATGGAGTTCATTTTTCATGCATACATACATACATACTCATGCTACAACAATACAATCCACAATACCTACATACACATACAAGGTCCAATACTTACTAAGGAAGACGATTCGATGGTCAACCGTTCGTATTGGTTATTTATTCATTACTCTTTCGTTGCGCTACTCATTACCCTGTTCGTACGGTGTTCGGCATTCGCTACTCTACTCATACTCACCCCTTACTCTTGCATACTCATCACTCCATGTTCAATACCTTACTCGCACATGATCCTTGTTCTGTACTTGTTACTATACTTGTGCATACTCACTACTCGACACTCCATACTTACTCATACGTACTCAATACTCAATTCTTACTCATACATACTCAATACTCGGTACTCATTACATACTCATACTCACTTCTTACTCAGTACTCAATACTTTACTCATACATACGCAATACTCATTACTCATTACTTTGGCCTCTGGGCGGAGTCGTACACAAGACTCGCCACCGGACCTACAATACGAGGGCTATACGCTTAGCTCCTCAAATACTCAAATGTCCGTTTTTACCGGACTACTCAAATTCCCTACACTCTTCTCTCAGAGTATATTACAATCTCATGGATTAGCCTAGAAGTATCTCTCTTGATAACCTCCACTAGCTTAGGGAATTACCTCCGTCTAGTATCCTCATATTTAAGGGTTTCCCCAACATATCGAATACTCTCCTGTTCGGGACATTACTTACATCAGTCGGGTCGTCTCATAATGGGTCGACTAATTGCTAAGGGGTTTGGAGTTCCCTCATCATTCTTTACTACTCTCATGGCTCATGTCTTGCACCAAGATTAATTCCTCTAATAGAGGTTACTTATATACTTCCACTACTTATTATTTGTGGATTACTCATCTCGGTTCTCCTACCGTTATCGGAAGGTTACTACTTCCGTGCACTCTCTCACATTCTAGTGAGTTCATAGGTTTGCGTTATCGTTTATTGATCCGTTAGTTTAGTGCGTTGTTACTGTTCCATTGGTTTACAACATGACTCTTACTACGAGTCGCTACACAACAAGACTCATCTATGAGTCGGTCTACGCACTAAGTGAAGCCACACAATCAATCAAGAAGGGTTAGCTCACACAACATACAACAAGACATACAATGAGAGCAATAAACCGTTTTCATGCTTTAGTCTTGATTAGCCGGCATACAGCACACAAATCAACGTAACTCGGTTAGCATACGGGGCATGAGAAATTCATACCTTTCACCGGGGTTAGCTCTACCATGTGTTCCCTCGTTCCTTGGTTCACACTTGTTCCGCTGATAATGTTCCAACATTATTATTAATACTATACTCTTACGATACACAAATAATTACTACTCCCGTACTTACCCCGTTATCCCGGTGTACTTAATGTTCTCATACTCTCAACTTACTTGGTTACTTTTTATACTTGTTTTCCTACTCATATACTTACTTTCTTACCTTTACTACTTCATTTATAGCGTACTACTACATATATATGCACATATGTATATAGGCATATATATATACATATGATTATTATAATCATATAATAAAAATATATATATTTTTTTTTGACTCGACCGAACTTGCAAGTCCGGTCGCAAGTCCGGTCCATTCCAGTAGCTCTTATTACGGGAGAATTTTCTGGTCCGACCGAACTTGCATGTCCGGTCGCAAGTCCGGTCCATTCCAGAAGGTTTCAAACGGGAAGATTTTCTGGTCCGACCGAACTTGCAAGTCTGGTCACAAGTCCGGTCCATCCCAGAAGGTTCCTGTCTTTGTGATTCTGGGCTCGACCGAACTTGCAAGTCCGGTCGCAAGTCCGGTCCGGCCCAGTACTTCAGGTTAAAATCTGTTTTCGGTTCTATACTTTGTCCATTGTTTCCCCAATCTTCCTACATGTAATCCCACCTGGTTTAACACTACTTAGGCCCTCCAAATTGCCTTAGTTCATCCTCCAAATTCCTTACTCATTTCTAAATTCACATACACAATTTTCCTTCATTACATTTCAGCACTCATGCCAATTTCCTTTCCTCCAATTGCTACAGATTTTTACTTCTCCTCAAACCATTCCATACTCCTTCTACTAATGTTACTCCTAGCATCCCAATACATTCCCAAGCAAGCACAATGTCTATACCCAAGTCCAACATTCATTTCACTCAATCTTATACTCTAATCTTTCCTAGTTTCTCCAATGCATTCCATAAGCTGTTTGCTACAGGTTTTACACTCCTACACCCTTATACTACAAGTACCAATCCATGGTTACTAAGCACCCTTACTAACTCCAATACACACCTTGGTTCTCCCATTCACCAAGTCATTCTTAGTACACAATTCCTACAAAAATTTCGCCATGGTTCACTTACTTTCCTTACTTATCCACACATATCCTTTCTCATCAAATTCAACCTAAAGCTAGCCACACCCAACAAGGGTCCTACCAGCACACAAGGTTCATACAAAATCTCAATACACCCATATTTCCTCAACCACAATACCAACACATCATTACTTCCTCAAATAGCATACTAATACACATACACCATTCATTTGGCTCTAAGGCCTACAAATCCACATTTTTGTTCACAAATACTCAAACATCCACAACTACAATACTAGTACAATAGTTTAGGTTCTTTTATTTGTTTACCCATTCCCATTACACTAATGCATTAAATTAAGCATTGAGAAGGAACTCTTACCTTGAGCTTATATTTTCCTTCTTTATTTTCCAATCCTCCTCTTCCTCTCTTTCTTGCACCAATCGGTCAAATGGGTATGGAGTTGTCAAACTCCATCCCAACACCCAAGAAACACAAAAATGCATTTTAATTATCCTTCTAAACCCTTAGAGAATTCTAATTCATTAAAAGGGCTTAGAGTACAATTTAGGGTTTTACCTTTGGAGATCTTTGAGAGGGATTCTCACCCTTGAATCAAGAAGGGGGTTACTCCACCATTGGAGGGTTGAAACAATGCTCCAAAACAAGAGAAAAAAAACAAGGTAAGAGAGAGAGGCAAAATCGGCCATACTCAAGAGATGGAGAAAAGTGAGGTCTTTCATGGAGATTTTTACCTTGTTGGAAAGAGGAGACTCCAAGCTCCCTAATGGTGTGCTTTTCTCTTCAAATGGGGAAAACCCATGTAGATGAAGTTGCTCATTTTCGGATTTTGAAAAGATAGGAATGTAGAGTTTGAAGAGGGGAGTTCAAATATGCAATTTATTTTACATTTGGAGCTCAAATGGAGCTAGAGCATGAGGAGAAAGAAGAGAAGCCATGGGAGGTGTTGAAGCTTCACAAAATCGCCAGCAAGGGGGAGAGGGAGTTGCAGCCGGCTGGGAAGGAGGAGAAGGAAAGAGAGAGAGGGGAAAAGAAAAGTAAGGAGGAGAGAGAGTCCCCCTTACTTTTATACTTTTTACTTTTAGCTTTTTGATTTACTTATTTGCTAGTTGTGTGTGTGAGAGAGGCTGTTTACTCTAGTAAAAACCGGGCCCCACAGTTATACTAGTTGGAGCGTTTTTTTCGTCTTTTACAGAAAACGCTCGTTATTTTACCCGGTTTTGATACTATTCACTAACCGGGCCCATTTTCCGGAATTTTCTCGTTTCTTTATTTTTAATGAATATTAAGCTTCCGTTAATGCTTAATAACAGTTGTTTAACGATTTATAATTTTTTTCGGGTTCGTTCGACCACTTAAAATCACGTTTTCGGGTTTTCCCGAAAAACGTGCGCTAAAGCTCTATTAGCGTTTTAATGCCTTATTTGGATCCGTTTTCTTCGGGAATCATTCCCATATACTAATTAGGCATTAATAAGCCTTAGGAATCCTTATAATACTCTAACCGAGGTCTCGTACCTCCTATGGTTATTTAACGCTTACTTTAGCGTTTTCTGCTTTCTAAGTGTTTTCTCATTTCTTTTGGATTTATTTTCTTGACCAAAATTACTTAGGCACTATTAGGCCCTTAAATACCATATTAAAATATTCTAATCACCATATTTAAGTTCGGGGTATTTCAATCTACCCCCTTAAAGAACTTTGCCCTCAAAGTTGGTGAATCTAATATTGTTACTTGTATAAATATTCTATGCTAAGGTTATAACCTCTACATAAAACTTGTCAAACTCCAAATGTCTGACATGATGCATACTACACATCCAAACAGCATGTCACTGCATGCATAACAATCAAAAATATCCGTTTTACTTCTCTCCAAGGGGGTCCATCCGCAGACAATTAGGTACCATCCTCCCCCAATGGCGAGTGATCCCTCAGGTACCAGTCACGTTTGAACACTTATGCTTTCTGGTTCACGGCCGTCATGACTTGAGCACTTACACTTTCTGGCTCTACGGTCCTTTGGTTCTGATCAAATTCATTTGCACATATAGAGATCCTCAGGCACTTACTCATACTTACTTACTCATACTTTACTCATACTTACTCATACTTACTCGGGACTACGCTGCCCCAGTGCCTTTGGAAAAATACAAAACACACACTGTCACCGCACGAACGGTGTAGTGGTTTCAAACTACTCTACACTTCCACAGACTCAAAACTAGCTTCACCTCCTATGGTTTCGACCGGATACCCGTGCCTAGGCATGGAAGATCCACTAGCGCCCGTGGGAGCGGTTTCAAAACCGATCCTCATTCTCAAGTTTGAAGAAAGCATTGTACCAAATTAGTTTTGGAAATTCATTTTGAAAACTTGCATACATCTCCCAAATTCCATTTATGATGATTATACCTATTACTAGTGTTATTTCTGTGGCCACTTAAGGGAGCTTCCAGAGTCCTTCAACCCCAATGTGATCAGCATTGGTGTTGAATTATCCTTCCACCCCAATTTGTGTTCGGTTTCCCTTGATCGCTAGCAAATCAAGTTCCACTTCCCACCTCAATACAAACAGACAACTCGTCAAACATTATTTCGTTTTCTATCTTTTTAATTTTGCTACTCATAATCACACACATACATTTTCCAATTTATATAATTCACTTACTTACTTACTAGTGATCTCATCAATCATTACTACTTCTTCTCCCACTACTATACTTAGGAAATTCATGGGTAATATCCCATTAATTTACTATACTCCAATTTATACTCATAAAATACATCGGTTGTATACCGATTCATACTCATTACATACATCGGTTCCATATCGATTTATACTCCTCAAGTCTCCCATACGTATTCATTCCTCATACTATTACCAATGGGGTTCTCATTCCCCTGGAGTTTCTCTACTCCTTTTTCCTATACTTACTTCTCAAATAACTACAATTGCACGATGAGTGAATACAAATGTTTATGTAACATGAGTATCAACCATCAAAACGAATTCTTTTGCGCTATGTGCATTGTAGTTTACGCACCTATCTCGTAAAACATACATTTCGCGGTTTTCGCTCTACCCCCCTTAAAAGGGATTACGCCCACGTAATCTACCATGTGTCAACATTGGGCATTGGTCGAAGGCATTCAACCGTCATGGAGTGGTTTAGTTTCCATGCGGTTTATTATACAATGTTCTTTGATCAATGGGTCTTAACCGTACTACCGGTTAGTCCCTACATCAAGGATTTTCATCGGAGTTATTCAACTCTTAACCGGATTCGGTTCTAGCCTACATGGCTTTCACTTAGAATTCTGGGCCCACTAGCTTCTGCTGCGCGACCCTGATAACTTGGGTTATTCACCCTTCTTGTTATCCTTATTGTGTTACACCTCACCTTTTTATCCCTCTTATCGTGGGAATAAGGTTCATTGACCAAGTGTGGTGTTCTTTTACCGTGCGCGAACTCAATGAGTTTTAGATTTATAACTGGCTCTCTGGCGATCTCTATGTATACTGTTGTATTTGTAGTGATTATTCACTTGGTCCTCCGACTTATTGTCGGGTGAGGTTAAGCCACTACTTAGTTGTAGTGCTTCCTCTGTTATCAGTGGATTCTGAATTATGCCAATTTCTCTGGCTCCGTACAAGTGTTCTTTACTTGTGTGACCTTGCATTTTCTATGTGGCGGTCCATGTGACTTCCTTAAGTCTCCTTTCACCTTTATTCCAATGGAATTCACGTCTTGTGATTGTTGGTGCTTCACACTCCTCATGCTCCTTTGGCCTTAGGCCGCACGGTTTGTTTCTAAGCTTTTGCTTAACTGGCTTATGCCATGTTCACTAGTGAAAGGAAGAATTACCATGATTTACATTTCCTCATATTCCTAGCTATCCTACTCGATCATTGACTACACAAGTGCAATACCAAAACACTCAGTCCTACAGAGTGCAGAGGCGTAAACTCTTGGCAGTAATTCTCTTATGTGGTCGCAATAGGAATGAACATTACTTCCTTTGTGAGGTGTTTCATCATTTGGTGTGGACTCCTGGCTTGTTGCCCGGTCTGTCCACCATCCCGTGTTAACAACTCCATAGCATTGGGTGATTATTGACATACATTGGTCGCCTGCTGCGCACCATGTTCTTATCGATTTTACCGTATTGGTTTACATGGCCTCCACTGTTGCTAGCTTCAGCTCATGCATTTCCACCATTTATACTATGATTATGTTCCTTCTGAACCGATTACTCCTTGGTTGTTAACAATTGCTGTTGATGCTTAGTTTGCATTGCATGGCAGTATTTGTATGCTCAAGCTTCACTACGTTAGTAGTTCTAAAGGGGATATATTTCAGACAGTCACTGATGGTACCCCCTTCTTGGAATCCATGTGTTCGTCGCTTTTGCGGTCTCACATTATTGAGGGACATCCTCATTCATTGGTTGTTATTCTTTTATTGGTGTCGTCCTTGACCACCTTCCATATAGTTCACATTGGTTTTACAACCGTTGGGTTGTGTGGTAACAGTTTCATGGCCTACTAGCCATGTTTCCTAGAGCTCTGCTCATCATAGGATGTTCCCCAGTGGTTACTTCTCCGTAAGCTATCGCTGAGTTGGAGGTGATACTGGGCTCCATGATAAGATCATCGCATCACGCTTCCGTTTGTTGGAGACCCTTTTTGTATCTTGGTATTGATCGACACCATTTATTAATTTGGGGTATCCCCTATCAAATGGGATCCCGTCGGTGTTCTAACCGAGTTTCATTTCAATTGTGGTGTTCTTATCACGACATCTCGTTCAACTGCGTTGACTTGATACCCTTTATGGATTGCTCCTGGGTAGTACTGATTATGCCATTACATCTGGCCGCCATTTATGGGTATGTCCAGTTTGTTATCCTACCTTGCGGTTCTGGATCTGAATTACCGTTGAGGGTTATAACGTCTCCCGTTCTTAGGATAGACCATTGGTGTTTTCCCTTAAGTTATAACGGATTTGATATTCTTTCTGGTGATGAATGGTATTTCCGGTACCTTATCACATCACCCTGTGTGTTTGTGGTAGTTGTTCTGGGAATTCCATCCCGATCATTGAACACTGATGTGTTAGTGTTAGGCATTTGCCTTAATGTGTTTAAACTGGGTATTCCTTCCAGTCATCATGTTTTACTTTAACATATTCAAGACATATCCAATGTCTTTACTCAGTTGTTAGTGCTTCTCGCACTTTTAACTCTTAATCATCCTCCTGTAGTAGGTTCTTGACTCCTTAGCTTGTAAGCTTATCTGAGTTCTCTTTGCTCGTTTGAGGTATCCGACTGTTCTGTTCCGAATTTACTTATGGTCCGTAGAGCGGAGTTGATTACTTCCCGTGTTCCGTACACTACATGTATACATACGTGGGGTACCATCTTGGCACGTTACCACTTACCTAACTATATGTCAGGCCCGCAAGCTCCTTCGGAGTGCGGTCGTCCCACATCCCGTATTTGGGTACACTCGTAGTGTTCGTCACACGCCTAGGTGAAGTATTCTATTATCAGCTCCTCTTGTATCATTCTATGATACTTACCGAAATTCCGTCGGTTTGGTTTTAAAAATCCAAGGTTTAAAAGAAAGGTTCGTGGTTTGAAAGAAAATTTTTGGGTTTTTTGAAATAACAGTTCGGTGTGAAAAGAATTCTTCATGGCATTGCCATGTCTGAGGTCTTGACCATGTTCAGCTTCTCGCTGATTGGTATGTTCTAAGTACAATGGTCGGGCCGTTAGGCCTTTTGCAAGGTTTCATTGTTCCAATCTCTTAGGATTAGTGATCCTATATTTGCTCCATTCGTCATGGCGGTACTTTAACAAGTATTTGCGGGTTGTTAAAAGTTTTCTAACCGTCTTGTAGTTGCTACACTTGCCCTAGGCAAGTGCGCGGGTAGGTTGTTTTTCGGTTAACGCATACCAGTTACGGTATCGTTTCCATCCATATTTGGTGGTTTTATTAGGTCTTCATTTGATCTTTTGATCTTGGTGATCAATCTTCTGAGTCGCTTCTCAGTATACTTGACATGATTGTCGTCATTCCAGGTGTCTCCCACCTTCACTGTGGTTCTCGAGGCTTGACTTATCCTTAGGAACCACGTTGTAGTCCTATAGGTGTATGTTCTATGAATACTTTCATGGTTATCTAAACTATGTTTGTTCGGCCATTATCGCCTCTTAGCTTGTAGATTTGGTATTAGTTCAACCTCGACTAACTCCTTAGTCGGTTTGTATACCGTAGTTTGTATTATCAAACATTACAGTCCGTAGACTCTCTTGTCTCGGGCTTGCTACTCTATCTTCCTTGCTTCATTGCGCGGTTGTGCTCCTCTTCTTACTGGCCACTCATGGTTCTCGCGACTGCGAAGCATGTCACCCCATGGTGCCATAAATTCCATTATCCTTGTGTTTAGGATCTTCATTCCTCCGCCATTAAGTGCGGTCCTTGTCGTTCAACGGGAACCGTCTTCGGGACTTCCCCGTTCTTGGACTCTACCGAATGACAGGTTCTTTTCTAATAAGGTTCACTTTGCAACTGCTAGATCGGGTTTTACCCGAGTGTGAGAGGTCTTTCCATCTCTCTGGCGTTCTTCTCCCAACTTAATACCGTGGGTTGCGGAGGGCGGGGTATGGTTGTTGTAGGTTTCCGGTTCACACGGAAGTTCCTAACTAGCGTACCTCACACGCTAACACTCCACCCTTAGCCCTAAGTCTCTAATTCCTAACTCGGTATTTTCCTAAACTCAGTATTTCATCCATCAGAGCGATACTTCGCTCTGATACCACTTTTTGTAACACCCCTACCGCTAATACCGTCATTACTGTACAATACTTACCTTCGCAGCGGATACTCCATACACAACGGCGGGTGTACAATGCCGTTAGTCACCCATGTGACTAACAAGGCGAGTTACAATACTACATACTATCGGTCTGATGAATATGAACATACCGAGTACTCTACACATTATAATACTTTCCCTTGCATACTCAACCATAATTCAATTACAACTTCCATTACATTACTATACCGAGTCTACTACAATCCTTAGATTACTGATACAGTTTGGAACTTCCAATTTCCGCAATACGTTACAATTACAATCCCTATTATACAACTACCCATGCTTACGTAGCAGTCCCCGTCCTACTCTCTCGAACGGTGGTCAGAACGTTCCCCCTAGGGGGTCAGCTTACGCTGAATATGAATTTCGCATATACCGCGTGCTAACCGCGGTACGCCGACTACTTGGGGTCGGATGTACATGGAGTTCATTTTTCATGCATATATACATACATACTCATGCTACAACAATACAATCCACAATACCTACATACACATACAAGGTCCAATACTTACTAAGGAAGACGATTCGATGGTCAGCCGTTCGTATTGGTTATTTATTCATTACTCTTTCGTTGCGCTACTCATTACCCTGTTCGTACGGTGTTCGGCATTCGCTACTCTACTCATACTCACCCCTTACTCTTGCATACTCATCACTCCATGTTCAATACCTTACTCGCACATGATCCTTGTTCTGTACTTGTTACTATACTTGTGCATACTCACTACTCGACACTCCATACTTACTCATACGTACTCAATACTCAATTCTTACTCATACATACTCAATACTCGGTACTCATTACATACTCATACTCACTTCTTACTCAGTACTCAATACTTTACTCATACATACGCAATACTCATTACTCATTACTTTGGCCTCTGGGCGGAGTCGTACACAAGACTCGCCACCGGACCTACAATACGAGGGCTATACGCTTAGCTCCTCAAATACTCAAATGTCCGTTTTTACCGGACTACTCAAATTCCCTACACTCTTCTCTCAGAGTATATTACAATCTCATGGATTAGCCTAGAAGTATCTCTCTTGATAACCTCCACTAGCTTAGGGAATTACCTCCGTCTAGTATCCTCATATTTAAGGGTTTCCCCAACATATCGAATACTCTCCTGTTCGGGACATTACTTACATCAGTCGGGTCGTCTCATAATGGGTCGACTAATTGCTAAGGGGTTTGGAGATCCCTCATCATTCTTTACTACTCTCATGGCTCATGTCTTGCACCAAGATTAATTCCTCTAATAGAGGTTACTTATATACTTCCACTACTTATTATTTGTGGATTACTCATCTCAGTTCTCCTACCGTTATCGGAAGGTTACTACTTCCGTGCACTCTCTCACATTCTAGTGAGTTCATAGGTTTGCGTTATCGTTTATTGATCCGTTAGTTTAGTGTGTTGTTACTGTTCCATTGGTTTACAACTTGACTCTTACTACGAGTCGCTACACAACAAGACTCATCTATGAGTCGGTCTACGCACTAAGTGACCACACAATCAATCAAGAAGGGTTAGCTCACACAACATACAACAAGACATACAATGAGAGGCAATAAACCAATTTCATGCTTTAGTCTTGATTAGCCGGCATACAGCACACAAATCAACGTAACTCGGTTAGCATACGGGGCATGAGAAATTCATACCTTTCACCGGGGTTAGCTCTACCATGTGTTCCCTCGTTCCTTGGTTCACACTTGTTCCGCTGATAATGTTCCAACATTATTATTAATACTATACTCTTACGATACACAAATAATTACTACTCCCGTACTTACCCCGTTATCCTGGTGTACTTAATGTTCTCATACTCTCAACTTACTTGGTTACTTTTTATACTTGTTTTCTTACTCATATACTTACTTTCTTACCTTTACTACTTCATTTATAGCGTACTACTACATATATATGCACATATGTATATAGGCATATATACATATGATTATTATAATCATATAATAAAAATATATATTTTTTTACTCGACCGAACTTGCAAGTCCGGTCGCAAGTCCGGTCCATTCCAGTAGCTCTTATTACGGGAGAATTTTCTGGTCCGACCGAACTTGCATGTCCGGTCGCAAGTCCGGTCCATTCCAGAAGGTTTCAGACGGGAAGATTTTCTGGTCCGACCGAACTTGCAAGTCCGGTCGCAAGTCCGGTCCATCCCAGAAGGTTCCCGTCTTTGTGATTCTGGGCTCGACCGAACTTGCAAGTCCGGTCGCAAGTCCGGTCCGGCCCAGTACTTCAGGTTAAAATCTGTTTTCGGTTCTATACTTTGCCCATTGTTTCCCCAATCTTCCTACATGTAATCCCACCTGGTTTAACACTACTTAGGCCCTCCAAATTGCCTTAGTTCATCCTCCAAATTCCTTACTCATTTCTAAATTCACATACACAATTTTCCTTCATTACATTTCAGCACGCATGCCAATTTCCTTTCCTCCAATTGCTACAGATTTTTACTTCTCCTCAAACCATTCCATACTCCTTCTACTAATGTTACTCCTAGCATCCCAATACATTCCCAAGCAAGCACAATGTCTATACCCAAGTCCAACATTCATTTCACTCAATCTTATACTCTAATCTTTCCTAGTTTCTCCAATGCATTCCATAAGCTGTTTGCTACATGTTTTACACTCCTACACCCTTATACTACAAGTACCAATCCATGGTTACTAAGCACCCTTACTAACTCCAATACACACCTTGGTTCTCCCATTCACCAAGTCATTCTTAATACACAATTCCTACAAAAATTTCGCCATGGTTCACTTACTTTCCTTACTTATCCACACATATCCTTTCTCATCAAATTCAACCTAAAGCTAGCCACCCCAACAAGGGTCCTACCAGCACACAAGGTTCATACAAAATCTCAATACACCCATATTTCCTCAACCACAATACCAACACATCATTACTTCTTCCTCAAATAGCATACTAATACACATACACCATTCATTTGGCTCTAAGGCCTACAAATCCATATTTTTGTTCACAAATACTCAACATCCACAACTACAATACTAGTACAATAGTTTAGGTTCTTTTATTTGTTTACCCATTCCCATTACACTAATGCATTAAATTAAGCATTGAGAAGGAACTCTTACCTTGAGCTTATATTTTCCTTCTTTCTTTTCCAATCCTCATCTTCCTCTCTTTCTTGCACCAATCGGTCAAATGGGTATGGAGTTGTCAAACTCCATCCCAACACCCAAGAAACACAAAAATGCATTTTAATTATCCTTCTAAACCCTTAGAGAATTCTAATTCATTAAAAGGGCTTAGAGTACAAGTTAGGGTTTTACCTTTGGAGATCTTTGAGAGGGATTCTCACCCTTGAATCAAGAAGGGGGTTACTCCACCATTGGAGGGTTGAAACAATGCTCCAAAACAAGAGAAAAAAAAACAAGGTAAGAGAGAGAGGCAAAATCGGCCATACTCAAGAGATGGAGAAAAGTGAGGTCTTTCATGGAGATTTTTACCTTGGTGGAAAGAGGAGACTCCAAGCTCCCTAATGGTGTTCTTTTCTCTTCTAATGGGGAAAACCCATGTAGATGAAGTTGCTCATTTTCGGATTTTGAAAAGATAGGAATGTAGAGTTTGAAGAGGGGAGTTCAAATATGCAATTTATTTTACATTTGGAGCTCAAATGGAGCTAGAGCATGAGGAGAAAGAAGAGAAGCCATGGGAGGTGTTGAAGCTTCTCAAAATCGCCAGCAAGGGGGAGAGGGAGTTGCAGCCGGCTGGGAAGGAGAGAAGGAAAGAGAGAGGGGAAAAGAAAAGTAAGGAGGAGAGAGAGTCCCCCTTACTTTTGTACTTTTTACTTTTAGCTTTTTGATTTACTTATTTGCTAGTTGTGTGTGTGAGAGGCTGTTTACACTAGTAAAAACCGGCCCCCACAGTTATGAGGAAGGAAAAATCATTAACCTTGAAAGAGAAGCAGAAGAATGTGTTGATCTGTTAATACAATTGGGGTGCAAAGTTCCTAACCCAAATCTAACAAAGGCTAACATTCTTAATCAAATCCATTCTAAGATGGAGATACAGGAGGCCCAACAGAAGTAATTGCCCTGAATTGCTCTAGGAGAGGAGTTGAAAGCCCAGGGAGTGGTGATGATATGGTTATCTTGGGAAGGCTAGTTCGCAACGAGTATTGTTCCAGGAAGGCCAATTTTGGGTCATGGTGGTTGTGAGCCTAGGAAGGCTTGGAGCACGTGTTGGTTCACTACACGAAGGTAGGTGGATATGGGAGCTCTTCTTAATTTGGCGGATTGCTTCATGTTTCTTTGGTGGGGTTCATGTGATGTTGAGTGGATTATCTTTTTTTTTCTCTTGTGGGGGTAACATACGATGTTGAGTGGTCCATGAGCTCTAAGTTATTTTGTTAGTAGTTGTCCTGGTTGGATGAGTTAGTTAGGCCGGTAAGTTTGTAATTAGATATGGGTTACTCTTTTTTCTCCCTAAACTTTTTCCCACTGGGTTTTGCTTATAGAGGTTTTAGTGAGGCCCAATCATAACACTTCCGCATGTTTATTCCAATAATATGGCTATATGCCCAAATTATCAAAAACAAAAATCAAATGAAATCCTGCTTGATATAGTTTGAGTTATATATAATGCTTTAGGATGTTTACAAAATTATCTATTTAATTGTTACCATGATTTAACCTTGAAATTAAAATGTATCAAATTTAATAATACTATATCTAGTTTAAAATATAATCAAACAAAGTTTGATTTGATTTGAAATAATTGAATCGAGAATGATTAATATGAAAAATAACATCACGAAAGTTTACAAAACATTCCCAAACTTTAACCTGTAATTTAAATTGGCCAGATATAGCTCAAAAGTGTAACCTAACCTAGATTACTCGAATTCGATGTGAGCCAAAATGTGTAATCGTAACTAAAATAATCCAAACGTGAACTGATATGAATCGTCCAAAAATTCGGTAATAAACACCTTCATTTTTTTTTTCTAAATTTATCTTAAATATATTAGCATTATCAAATATAAAATATCTAACATAAAGCAAAATCATACAAATACATATTATGGTTTTAAGAAAATATAAACATACTTTAGCATGCTTATTGTGTAAAACGAGTCATTGTAGGACTAATCAAAACTATTTTATTTTGATTATATTATTGTTAATATAATTTTATGGAGTTAACTATGTACTTTAAATAAAATAATCATATGTATTTTATACAAGATATGATTACTGTAACGTATGAATTCCTGAAAAAAAAAAACTCATGAAAACAACAACGGAAACACTTAGTAACATTCAAGCAACAAGCAAGCACACATGCGAGCAGAAGCATTGAATACATGCATACAAGCAAATGGTTAATCACACACTAGCGGCGTCAAGCACACAACTTGATAAGCCTTAGAGTGATTTAACCAAGGACCCCGGCAATGCGACACACAGCCAGCATGTGGGGTGCGCCACTCATAATCACAAAGATGAGAGTGAACTTGTACTTGATCCCTTAACCGATAAGTTCTTCGGCCATCCCAATTCCCTTAACATCAAGCGTCAACGTCAATGGGGATCTGCGCACCACTTGCAACTTCTTCCCAAGTGCGTAGCCCAAGTACGAGTAATGCCGATGTTCAGGTAACAACAAGGTTAGCCCACACAGTCAATGCAAGCACCAACAACCGGAGGGTGAGGGCGCTGGGCGAGCGCCAACACACATATCTCCATCCAAATCCAACTCATCCCTGTGCGAACCACAAAGGCTCTATTGATGTGCCGCCCGCACATCGAGGTAAGAATAACCAGGGTCGACATACTGAGTTGATACCGCCAGCTCTTGGCATCTGGGTAATAGATGCTTGCACCCTAGTTTCAAAGCTCCATCCCCAATGGGCCCCTCAACCACCTGCACACTTGCAAGTTAGCATAAAGGGCGTATAACAGAGAGAGGTCGAGTCATCGCAACACAGGTACGAAAGGGCTACTACTTTTATTAATTGAGATACAAGGCCCAAAGGCTTATATTACATCATTGAGTACAAACACATTCTGGTGTCAAGCTACTTGTCTTCGTCCTTACAAAATTTGGACGTAACAAACCTCCCCTACCCAAGTCTTTGCCATCCTCGGCAAAGTTTCTAAGTTTTTTTTTGTATCTCATCTTGGAAATGCAATAAGTTACCCTCTCGCCCCCGCATCGCATGTTTTTTCTCTCTACTTTGCTATGAAATTACCTAGTAGGAACCATAACTCGACGCTGCTTATCAAGCAACAGTACGTCAAGCAAGGTTTAGCGGTTGGTCTTGCCATTAGGGACTTTCTCGTGAATTCAATTGTAAGTCAAGTCGAATTTTGATGCTTCCCGGTTTCTGACCACTAGGTCAATTCCCACACAAAAGATAATGTTGATTAGCCCAAGACAATGCCGACTTAGAGCATCAAGAACAACATCTTGCTGACCTAAAAACTCCTCCCATCTCATCTACTTAGGGAATAACCTCTTCTGCGTGGTAAAACAGATGTGAGCCACATTATCCGTGACAACAAACAAAAAAGGGAATACTTAGTTCCGAGAAGACAATGCCTCCAAATCATATGGCAAAGAATTACCGCAAGCATTTCTTGCATATGAGCCAAATAACGTTGTTCAGCTCCCCATAACTTCTGACTCTCAAAGGGTTTATTGAATTCAGGTAACTTAAGCATTGATTCTGAGGAAATCACTCTCTTCAGCAACTCGAATTCCTCCAGGGCGCGCACCCGTCCCCGCCCCATTTTTGCCCATTATGAGCAAGTCGGTTAAAATGCTACCTTTTGAGAAATTCCTTCCCCGAGTCGGTGATGATAGTTCGCCAAACCCAAGAAAGATTGAAGTTTAGATACATCTCTCAAAGACGTCCACACTAGGATCGCTTTCACCTTGTATGGGTCCACACGAACCGCCCCGACGAAGATGATGTGGCCTGCCAAAGAAAATTCTCATAAACCGAAAGAACACTTCTCCCCCTTCACATATAGCTCAAGTGCTCGTAAACGATCAAATACCAATATTACATGATGTAGTTGATCCTCCAAGATCTTGTTAAATACGACAATGTCATCAAGATAGACAACAACAAACATATTGTAGTAACTAAGAGGGCATCATTTGCCAGATATTGAGTTTTCCGGTTTTGTCACAGCTAGTACAACCGAACCAATTTCAGAATTCGCTTAAGGGTCAATCGATCCCACCTAGCCAGAAAGGAAACTCGGAGCACCAACTTATCCTGTCTGGACAGCGTCAACGAAACAAGGGGAATGCAATCCGTAATTCAAACTCCCCAAAGATGTATCGCGGGCTCTGTCTCTAACGACACCGCAAAAGGTGATCCTAAGATCATGAGGAATCTTGGAACCTTCAAGACCTCAAAAGTCTCAACTCCCACCCATCCACCGACCTTTATGTTTGCTCGCTTGGGGCAGGATGTAGCAAAATGTGCATCACCACAAAAGTAACAAGTTGGGATGAAGTTGGACTTAGTCTTCTTCCCCTTCTTGTTAAAGGGTTTTGACTCCCTTTCTTTAACCGTCACATCCGTTTTCATCGATCATGGGTGGCTAGATTTCTTCCCAGGTTGAGTTACGGACCACTTCCGTTTCCGTGAGGAGGAATCACCCTCCCTCTTTGGATTAGAAGAGCCAGCCTTTCCAGATGAGGATTCTTGTCGGAAATCCACAACCCCTCAGCAACCTCAACCGCTTGGGAGACAGTTGTCACCCTACTTCTTAGCTCATTCTGAGCCCAAGGTTTCAAACCTTCAATGAAAGCATGGACCTTATCTCCTTCATCCATCATTGCGAGATCAAAAATCGAGATGAAGTCCTCAATAAACTTTCGAATGGAACCGGTCTGCTTGAGGGTTCAGAGATGAGTCCTCGCTCTATGAGCTGTGTACAGGGGAAGAAAGTGTGCCCTTAGAGCTCCCATGAAATCATCCCAAGTTCCTGGGACCAAATCGCCATTAATGCAACCAGTCTCTTCCTTCAGACGCCCCCACTTTTTGGCATGCCCTACTAGATAGGTTTTTGCAACCGAGACCTTCAGGTTTTCTCTTACTCTTGAAGCATGAAGTAATTTTCCATATCGTAAAGAAATTCTCAACGGCTTCGGCATCACGGGTCCCATCGAAAGGGGTTGGATCCCTTGGTTTAACTTTCGAATCATCGAAGGGCACTCCATGATTGGCCAAGGCATCAAGCGCCTTGCTCAATTTCTCTGAAAGATCAGCATTTTGTTTAGCCGGCGAGGCCTGTTCATTAACTCGAGTCTCAGGGCCAATGCATTAACAACATCTTTAAGGAACTTGTTGTCGTTCACAAGTCTTGGACAACACTTATCAAATCCAATTCCGGGTCCACCACATCAGCTTCCCGACTTGACAGACCCACAATGTCTCTTAACTCTTCCAAGTAAGTCCAAAGTAGTAGAGTATGGACCTTTACTACCCATGATCGGCAACCTATCTACAAGGCTTATTTTTCGGTATCAATCTTAACACAATTCGCAATGTGGCCTCACGGCAAGTTCAACACTTTAAAAGCCTGCAAACAAAGTTTGTCGATGGGTTAGACTCTGATACCAAAATTGTACGAATTCGTGAAAAAAAAACTTAGGAAAACAGCAACGGAAACACTTAGCAACATTCAAGCAACAAGCAAGCACACATGCAGCAGAAACATTGAACACATGCATACAAGCAAATACGTAATTACACACTAGCGGCGTTAAGCACACAACTTGATAAGTCTTAGGGTAATTTAACCAAGGACCCCGGTAATGCGACACACAGCCAACATGCCGGATGTGCCACTTATAACCACAAAGATAAGAATGGACTTGTACCTCCCTCAACAGATAAGTTCTCCGGCCATCCCAATTCCCTTAACATCAAGCATTAAGGTCAAAGGGGATCTGCGCACCACTTGCAACTCCTTCCCAAGTGCGCAACCCAAGTACGAGTAATGCCGGTGTTCTGGTAACAACAAGGTTAACCCACACAGCCAATGCAAGCACCGACAACCGGAGGGTGAGGGCGCTGGGCGAGCGCCAACACACTTATCTCCACCCTAATCCAACTCATCCCTGTGCGAGCCACAAAGGCTCTATCGATGTGTCGCCCGCACATCGGAGTAAGAATAACTAGGGACATACTGAGTTGATGCCGCCAGCTCTCGGCACCTGGGTAATAGAAGCTCGCACCCAAGCTTCAAAGCTCCATCCCCAATGGGGCCTTTCATCCACCTACACACCTGCAAGTTAGCATAAAGGGTGTATAACAGAGAGAGGTCGAGTCATCGCAATGCAGGTACGAAAGCGCTACTACTTTTATTAATTGAGATACAAGGCCCGAAGGTTTAAATTACATCGTTGAGTACAAACACATTCTGGTGTCAAGCTGCTTGTCTTTGTCCTTACAAAATTTGGACGTAACAATTACTAAGTAATTGCTAATAGAACTAAATAACAAAAGCACTACAAAAACATTTTAGAAAATAAAATAATACATTACAATTATCCCCATAAAATATTTTCCATAAAACACTTCAATAAAAAAATATTATACTTAGAAAAACGGAACAACGATCTTGGCGCTTGCGCCAGGGTGTAGTATGGAGACAACATACGTGTCAAGATATGGTTGGTTGAATAATTGTGAAAAAATAAATGAAGGATAAAAAAAGTATAAGGAAAAGAAAAAAAGGGGGAAAACACACGCGCACAGAAGGGAGTTTGGGTGGGCTGAAAGTGGATTTATTAGTACGAGAGAGAAATTTTTTTTAATGTATAACTTACAAAATAAAAGTTCAAAAATAATAAAACTTATATCATTGTTCATCATTTTTCGTGCTCCTCAAAACAAGATGCAGCATGGATATGTTTTGGTAGCCTTAAAATTTTATGTTGTTAGAAAGAGTATATATTACGTATTTTTAAAGTGAATCTTATTCATTAAAAAAATGAATTTTCTTTAACAATAAATTTAACCTTATTCATTAACAATAGAATCTTACCCCCAAACACTCTAAAAACCAACCAAGGAATGTAAAAAAACATCGAAGGCATTTGTAGTGCTGGGTTTAGTGTCGTACGACCCTAAGAATTATTCACTTTTTTCAACGAATGATTCACTTTCAATAAATGAAAATTTCATACTGTTCTCGCATAAGTTTGTGATATGATTAACTTTTACTAGTATTAAACAAAATATTCATTTTTTTTAACCTTTGATTCACCTCTAAAAAACCTCTGATTCGCTTTTCTTAAACCTCTTATTCACTTTAGTTAAAACAATCTCTATTTTGCGAGAATCACTTTTCTTAAGTCTCACTTTTCTTAAATGCATGATTTACTTTATAAAACCTCTGATTCACATTTCTTAAACCTCTTAATCAATTTAGTTAAACAATCTATGCTTAAGAGATTCACTCTTATTACTCTGATTCACTTTGTAACACTTGTGATTCACTTTTTAACAACCTTTGATTCACTTCTTTAAAACCTTTGATTCACACTAGTCAACCAATCAGAATCACTTTTTTTAAACCGCTTATTCACTTTTAAGCAACTCTCTGATTAACTTTTCCACAATCTTTGATTCACTTTTTAATAAACTTTGATTCTCTTTGCTTAAACTTAAGATTCACAATTAATCTTAAAAAATATGTATATACAAAAAAATTAAATTTTATCAAGTTTACCAAAACATATCCATGATGCATCTTGTTTTGAAGAGTTCAAAAAACGATAAACAATGGTATAATTTGTTTTACTTTTACACTTATATTTTGTAAGTTATGACATTTTTTAAAAAAAATATTTTCTCTCCCCCTCACATACTCCCCTCCCTATGCACGTCTCCTTTTCCCTCTTGTTCCTTTTTTTTTCTTTTCCTTTATTTCATCTCCAATAGAGTATTAATATGTGGCAAACACTAGCTACAAATTCACGTAGAAAAAAGAAATGCAAAGTAAATTGGAACCGAACAAAAGGATAATGACATCGCACCCAAATATGATAATATCAAGTGTTACATTTTCATTCATTCTCTTCCCTCCAACAAAGTACTACTCTATCCTCTATTTCTTGTTTTATTTTTTTATTTTTTGCTTTAGCAAGACTGTCTAAATTAGAGAGACTTTCAAGTTTTAGGTATAAAAATTAAGAAGGAAAAAAGTAGATAATTTTATCTTTTTGTATAGAAAGTTAAAAAATAAAAACAGAGTTAGAAAGTAAATAAGAAAAAACCAAATCATCTTATATTATAAAATATTGTGATAGCAAAACAAATAATATATATATATATATTAAGACGAGGAGAAGTACATCATTACTCATCTGATAAAAGTTATAACCTGGAATTTTATTTAACAACGTGTTTGAGCTATAACCTATGGTAGTCATCATGGCTACATGTGACTTGGTACGTCAGAGTTACATGCTGACTTGACAAGTAAAAAGAAAAAATGTGATTTTTTTTAAAAAAATAAAACTGACACTGCTAAGGGTTATAGTGCATAGAACATAAAAGAAACTTGTACAGATGGTCATACAAACCTATACAAATGTTCATTAAACATATACACGTAAAAATATGTACATCCTCCCATTAAAACATACAGATTGTCACATAAACATGTATGAATCATTAAATATATACATCCTTACATTAAAACCTTACATATAAAGGAGAAAACTTGTACAGATAATCATACAAACATGTACAGATGTTCATTAAAACATATATATACATGTACATTCTCACATTTGAACATGTACATCGTTACATTAAAACATTTCTTACATTAAAATATGTACATCATAACCCACATATCTTAAAACCACCCTAGAAAATCTGAAAACGGTCAAAACCATTTTGGGTTTATAGTTAGATGAAAGGGTGTGAAGGAAAAATGCATGGACTACTTATACGTCTTAGGCTGGACTCTAACTCCTACCGGACATTAGAAATCGGATTGGAGCTTCAATCCTTCTCTTTCACCCCACGGGTTAGGTGGGTATAGGGTTGACTTTGCATGAAACCAAATGGCTTATAATCTTGAGTTTTTCCTAAATTCGCTATCACAAACCCTAAAAATCTGTTGATTTAGTTACTACTACAATGTAAAGTTAGAACAGTTTTCAAATAGATTACTCTCCCCAAAACACCCAAAACCCACCATAGGAAAACTAAAAAAGTCAAAGACATTTTTAGAGTTTATAATTACGGTTTAAGGTAAACCTAATCGCGATGATTAATTATGACAATAAAAGCACAAAACAAATTCCAAATAGATTTCTTACACCAAAACATCCAAAAACCCACCATAGGAAAGCTAAAAAACTCAAAAATATTTTTAGAGTTTACAATAGCGGGTTTAGGATAGACCTTAAACCTGTAACCACAAATCCTAAAACCTATCGATTACAATATACAACAGAATAAATTCTTAAATAGATTACCCTACCCAAAACACCCAAAACCCACCCTAAAAATATCAAAGACATATTTAACATTTTTAGAATTTATAGTGATAGTTAAGATTTAAAATACATCATACAACAATAATAATACACTACAAAACAATTTTTTATCTCTAAAGTTTGTAATCGAATTCATTCACTTATTATTTAATAAATTATAATATTAATTTTAATGAATCATAATACAAATTAGTGAATAATATTATCATTTTAGTATAATATTATATACATGTAAATATAAATTTATTTAAAAATTATTAATTTGACTGATTATGATATTTTTTTTTCATTTTAAACATAAATATTAAAAAAAAGTTCAATCAACAGCTAGTTGTGATTCCCAAATATTATCTGTAAAATTTGTGACAAGCAAAAGTTTCAATCTCTCACACCTAGATGTAAGCCATCATGGTTACAAACACTGTAGCCAAAATTTTACTTTGCGAGTTGCAAAAGGGTAACAAAGTCCCGCTATCAAATATCAATTCTTGCACATCACAATTCAACAAGATTACTTCGCTGCAGCACAAATACAGCATATATACCACATATACTAATTTACCTAATTTAAATATAAATATCACTTAACATAAATATCCACAACATATACTGTTTCTCACTTTCACTTCACTCTTTTTCTTTCTTTGTAATACAATTATTATAACTATTTATTAAAAAACTACTTATCTAATAAAATTTTTATAAGTTACTTTATTTATTACAAATTACACAATAATTCAAATAATTTAAAAAATAATACTTCTTTACCAAATTTAAAAAAACCAAATTAATAATATTAATTTACAATATATTATTCATAAGAGCATATAGATTAATAAAATAAAAAAACAATAAATATACACTTATTGATATATGAATAAAAATATTTAAAAGATATATAAAATATAAATTTATTATTATACAAAATTA
Organism: Limonium bicolor; assembly: GCA_023374045.1. Taxonomy (NCBI): domain Eukaryota; kingdom Viridiplantae; phylum Streptophyta; class Magnoliopsida; order Caryophyllales; family Plumbaginaceae; genus Limonium; species Limonium bicolor. Next base: position 395,553,252 of record CM041776.1, on the reverse strand, counting down.
TAAAAATATAATATATTATTAAAAGTTACAATTTTTCTAAATTATTTCGCACAATAGTATCAAAAAAATTTAAGACTATTATAAAATTATAGAAAATACAATATATAATTTAAAAGTTCAATTTTTACTTGAATAATAAAAATAAAAATTTATTAATTATATAAATATTTTTTTTTTTTAATTTATCATAGTAATATATTATTTTTAATTTTAAACTGTAATTATAGTACAAAAAATGATAAACACAGTATACATATAAATAACTAGACTAAATTAAGTTTGTAAATATGTCAAACAATCACAGTAATTTTCTAATAGATATAAATCAGCACAAAATCAAAACCAATAAATATACTGCAAAAATACCAATACAAAACAACTACTCAACTAACGCTAAAACAGTTATGCCGAACAGCCCAAATATGCTGCCAAACCCAAGTGTCAACTCAACATAAAGGGACATAAAGGGAAAGAAACACGGGACACCAGCAAATGTTGCACCATTCAACATGCGGAACCTGGCATGCAATGTTATATTTAATTTATTTCACCAAATGTATTTGCTACATCAGACTGAATATTCAGAGACAACAAAAAGGATATCCTTGCGTAGTTGGTCGCATCGAAACTACCAAATTCAACATAAACAATTGATCTATGGCCCATGGGGAGGTTCATCGAGTATATTTCGATAGAAAATGTATCCTGGTTAAACAACTACACAATTAGAATCTAAACTAATGTTTAAAAGACCAAATTAATTAAGGACACCAACTACATTCAATGACATAGGAATAGCAATTCAGATGGTGTACTAAAATGATGACACGCTTAGATGTGATAACCAAAGAAGAAAAAGTGTCCTGAATCCTGGACTAACTATTCTGGTGTATCCTCGACCGCAACATATTCTAACTACAAAGGCATCCTCAACCTTGCCACAAGTATGACCCACAGCTATGCGGCTCGATATAAACTTCAAAATTAGGAAAGGTCGTGCCGCGATCCTAACTTAAACCACTGTCTTAAAAGAAAGTCAGGGTATATGGCTAGCCGCAGTAGAGTACTTTGGAAAGCAAATTAGTCTCAACACAGACCCTTAAAGAAACCCTGGAGATATCCCAATTAACAGAAAAAGCATAGGCCTCATACATGACCTTTCACCACCCATAAAAACATCATAGTGGCTAAGCACGTCATAAACTAATCCCATTCAAAGGCAATAATCTTTAGGCTTCTTGATTCACCAAGCAGAAAGAAGGAAACATGACCAATGTGTTTTAAAAGTGCTTATAGTCCTTATTTGGCCACAAACTGTAGGTTTGCTAAGAGAAGCCTTACAAACATTAGAAGCCCACTCTAAGCCACCAAACAGGAATTGCAGACATCATGTCCATAAAGATACTCCCATAATCATGATCGTACAAATCGCTGAACCCTCACATTCACACACATTGGACATATCCCCCTAGAGCCATATATGGGTCATAATTTGATGGTTAGCATGTCCACAAATGATAGCGAAAGCTAGAAAATGAACCTTCAATAAAAAGTAACCAAAAACCTAGTAATATGCCTTTAACCTTGAACAACCACCAACAGAGAACTGGTAAAGGTGGCCATGAACTTTTTGAGTGAGAGGACCTGCTCAACCGAAGCATTCATTTCTAGATGTCCTCGAGTAATCAAAACCAAAGGCACCAGCAAAAGCCTATGTCTATTTGTCCACCATATGGCGATACCAGACCTGCTAGCAATATCTGAGTTAATATCCTTCAAGAAGACTAAACCCTAGTTTACTGTTGGTGTAAAACCTATAGTTTTAAGCGGGTAAATATATCATATAGACTAGGCCGAAGGTACCAAGCACTGGTAGCTTTGTTGGGAGCAAGGGCACCAGTGGCCAAAAGGTCACTAACTCGAGGCACCCGCTTTCCACAAAATATAAATTAAGTTATAGGCTGGACAAGAGGTAGAAAGGAGGATAGAAATGAACACTTTAGGTAAGAGGAGGTCAAGAAAGTAGCTGGTGTCACCAGAACTTTACAGTAGCCAGCCTCTGATCCAGAGTAGGCCACAGTAAACACCTAAAACATAAAACAAGCTATCAACATAAAAATTAATTTAGAAACAAATATAACCTCCATGACCTACAGCATTACCATACAATCCAACGCTTACCCATATATGTCTAGTAATAATAGCCACCACCGAAAGCACGATTTCCTCCACGAAAAGATGGTTGAGGCCCAGGGCCATATTGTGCCTACATGGAAAGAATACATAAGACGATTCACATGAAGCACAGAACAGATATTATGAGTAGAAAAAGTACTGTTGACTTACATTAGAGCCAAAATAGCCGGTTGAGTACATATTACTACTAGGTCCAGGTACAGGTTCAGGTACAGGTCCAAGTACAGGTCCTAGTCCAGGTCTGGGCCCTGCCATAGTCCTATCACCAGGCCCAGGTCTGTATGTATCTGCAAAGATGAATGATTCAATTGGTAATCCTTAGGCACAATTCCCATTACATAGCAATTTGTGTATATATCCTCTATGCAATCCTCCCCTTAAAGCTAATAACTTAATTTTTTAATTATAGGACTTACACTTGGAATAAACTAGCCGAAATGACCCCTAGTCTGACGCAGCATTTCAATACATATACATCAGACAAGGTTCCTAGGAATAGAAGCATCCAATAGTAGGAGAAGATACAAAAGATTCCAAAAATGCTGCTTTCTTACCTCTGTATCTACTTCCATGGGTTGGATCATGAAAATCAAACCGCGGACGAACCCTGCTAGAACTCATGTACCCAGGACTTGGATCCTATGAAAATCACCCATGAAAAAATATGAAATGATCTTATTAGAGAGAAAAATAAGAAACATGTATCACAGCTTCGTATTGCCACATACAGTCATGTAGAAAGGTCGTTTCATTCCAGGTGCCCGATCATCGTACATAAATGGATCATCCATATGCCTCCCCATGTAAGGTGCTGGGTACCCTACATCTTCTGGGACTACAGGTTCTCTGACAGGAGCAGGTCTCCATGGACCCCGATCAGGCATGTCATGCCTGGGCCCACCAAAGCTAGATCTTGAACTGGTACTTCCAATGGGTGGCCGATAGGCACCTCTTAGTGGAGCTCTCCTTCCCCCTACCATTACAGCATTGATATATTATAAACCAAATCACAATCAGTAATGTGATCATAGGCCAAAACTCTCAAGAAATTACTCAGATACCAAATCCAATAGATCTTCTGTCATGGAAATCCGAATACGGGCCAACAGGATTCGCAAACTGGGTTCGCCCATGCTGGTAATTGTCTCTTTGGAACTGCTGGTTTGGCCGACCAAATGGACGGCTGTTACGGCCGAAGCCCCGTCCAATTCCTGAACATTAACATTTTAAAGATCAGTGTGAAACATAGCAGTGAAGTCCAGGAAAAGAAGTGACAAAGAGAAAGTTTGTCATGCACTACCACCACCACGTCCAATTCTAAATCCACCACACATTCCACCCTTGACAGCCTGAGTTTTAGGCATAGGATTTGAAAGCCTTGCTCTCACTCTTACCTGGGAACAGGTCAAATAATGTCAGTGCAGGATAATGACTTGTGCTGAGCAGACAAAATTCTTAAGTCAATAGTAAAAGTTTTATGACAACATAGTGCAATTTCAGGATTTTGATCAGAAACAGATAATGCCACAGTAATTTAGGTTTCAGTAGATACAAAAGCTCAGAACAGTATAATACCTTTGAGTTCCCTTCCCCGATCTCTTTTGTATTCACATCCTCAATACAAGAAACAGCAGCTTCATGCACTGCAAAGTCAACAAACCCAAAATCCTTCCGTTTGGCTGATGACATATTCCGAGCCAGAGTGATCCGCTCAATCTCTCCATAACACTTAAAATTCTCCCTCACACGATCCTCATCCCAGTGAGGAGGGAGCCCATCAATGAAGACAGACTTAACTTTGGACATAACATCAGGATCTGGCTCTCGAAAAGGCTCCGCAAAAGCTACTTTGGCGGTCCTCTCAGTGTGACCAAATATAGCATCCGGTTTTTGAAGCCTTTTGTAAGCAGCCATTGCATCAGCATGACAGGCAAACTGAACAAAGCAAAACCCGCGGCTCAATCCCTCCTGCCGAGGATCTTGTACCAGAGTGATGCCCTCAATACCTTCAAGGCCATAATCCCTCAACTTCTGCTTTATCTGCAAAGCATGTTTGATGAGAAAAACACAAAATAAGGGAATTCAACAGGAGGATCTGGAGAAGATCTAACCGCTTCCTTGGTCCAAGTATTGCATATATTGCCTATGAAAAGAACATCATTGTTCTCACTTGGTGCAGTATTGCATCGCTTCCCACGTATCTAGCAGAAAAGAAATTAACAAAACAATTGTAGATATGACAGATAAAAAACTAGACATGACAGTACAGTACAGAGGAACAGATACATACCACAGGATTTTTCATTTCTGCCACAGCCCGCTTAGCATGTTCCTTGCTCACAAACTTCACAACAGCAAAACCACGATTTCTGTTGGTTGAAGGATGTTTAAGCAACCGGACCTCAGCCACTTTCCCAACATTCTCAAAGGCCCTTATTATATCGTCTTCGACAACCTCACGATCTAACCCACCGACAAAAACTTCAAACTGCTTTCTCATTTTACGTTCCTTCGCAGCTTCAGACAAGTCCACATGCTCTGATTCTGATTTGCATTCCTTAGCATTGTCCAAACCATCATCATGACCACTGAGCTCTTCTTCCTCTTCAGGCTCAATAAAGGCCTCATCTTCATCATATTCCACCATCTCTTCACCAACATGGACTTCATCCTCTTTTCTCTGCTCACAACCCTCTGGCTCTTCTTTTGACTTTCCAGCGACAGTATCCCCTAAGCTAGCCTGTTGCTCGTTAGGACCATTCATCTCATTGTCCTTTTCCTCTTCTATTTGGGCTTCCCTTTCACCCCTAGATGTATCATCTTCATTATCTACAGATGCTGGAAATTGCTGAATACTATCCAATTCTTTATCAAAAATCTTCTCAGCATCGTCAATTGCCAGCTCAGTATCATTCTCTTTTGTACTCCCTTTCTCTTGTAACATGGCTACATCTTCAACAGCCTGAACAACTGGTGTAATTTGCTGTTGTTGGCCTTCAGATTCAATTACCTCTACAGCAATCGTGTCTTCCTTCGTTGAAGATTCCACACCCTTCGCAGGAGTTGTATTGTCATCGGTTGACTCGTCTTCCTTTGTCATGTCCTCTTCAGCGGGTTTTGTAGCAGCCTTGGCAGACGTAGGAATCTTCTTTACTACTTTCCTCTTCACCACTCTTCTCGTCACCCTTTTGGTACTTGCAGCGGGCTCGGGAGTAACCTCAGTGTCACCATCTTGAATGTTTGATTGTTCGGCTGATTAATTAAATCAAATAAATGCAGATTAGGACCATATCTATAGAACAAATTTTAAGGCACTGTAAAAAAAAAAAATATCTATTTGAAGACAGCACATGACAGATACCAATATAAAATGATCCAGATAGTGTATGTCAGCCAAGTAGCAACAACCTAATTAAAATCTTAATATGAGTCAAAAATTGAAGGACCTCTACATGTCTACATAGTCTTCAGAGGGCCTATATAAATGAACTGAAGAGAAACGGTGAGTTTTTCACAGCCAATAAGCAAACAACAGAATGATTTTGTCCAAAACAGTGTAAGACCGATCCAAATCTTAGCACCTCGGAGCTTACTCTACACAACTGACAAATAAACAGGTGCAAGAGTGATCATGATTTTCTTGACAGCACAGGCCCAACCAGCTGGATTACGCAACATCTAAGCACCCTAATCTATTTGATGAAATTCTTATATTGGCAAGCATCTGCGAATTCACTTTGAAGGCGAGCCTCCCCTAATAGAACATTGTATCAATTATCAAGTAAGCATATACAGTACACACAAAACAGGCAAATGGCAAGGGTAGTTCACATAATAAGTGTGAACCTGGATGAATTATCTCATAGAAATTCTGGGGCCTGTTCAGAGTTAAATTGAGAGCCATGCAAATTTATGGATCAAAGATCACGCTCACTCTAAAAAAAAAAGGCCACCATCAACTTCTACAGTGGCTGTACACGGCTAATTTCGGTGGCATAGTACTAATATTTGATCACCACTCAATCATCAGAGAAAAATAAATATTCATAAAAGAAGAAAAAATTCATTCGTGTCTTAATTTTACTTTGTCTCATTATCGCTTTCAAGATATCATCAGTTCAGCATCTTTTAGCTTATATAAGTCCCTGGTCTCATTATTTTAAGAACTCCAACGATTCATTTGATTTGGTGTTATAGGAAACTGATGCACTTCAACTCATTCTTGAAAACTAATTTCCACTTACATATACTCTTTTGTCCACTCTGAGAAATGCTTCCTTTCAGCTTCATTTAACTTTATAAGTTCCAAATCTCTCAACATGACAATAACTCCAATGAAATCCACACCTCAAATTAAACCTAGTTCCCACAACAATACTCGCCCGTATAAACAGCGTCTAAACTAATGCCACAACTTCTAGCGTTTTTGTCAATAATCGGAACAAGGAACAAATTCTACCAAATCACACGATACCTGGAGCTTCCGGACTCAAGTCGGTAAGCTGGGTCGACGCAGCTTCAGGGGTTTTCGTCGGCTGAGCTTTGGAAGGTGGGGTGCGCTTCGCAGAAGCAGAAGGCTTCGACGGCGTAGCGGCGGCGGGGCTTTGGGTTTTGGCAGCAGCTTTTCTCCCCGGTGGCGTCTTCTTCGGGGTTGCTGCCGTTTTGGGTGTATCGGAATTTCGAGTCCTCATGTTTGATTTCTAATTGGTCGAATAACAGAATAAGAAGAGACTCGTAGAGAATAGAATCAACAACGATACAGAGGGGTTATGATCAATTTAGGGACCCTGAGCTGATGGAGGAACTGGAAAACACGAGATACGGTAGGTGTCGACTCGTAAGACGGTTTGTTGCAGGTACCAGCTAATGTTGCACCACCTGTCGCACAGTACATTCTCATAAAATTGCGGGCGTCTTTCCTTTTAAAAGAAAATTGTTGTCTTTAATCTCACTTTTAGCTACGTAATAAATTAGATTTTTTTTTTAGAAACTGTAATAAATTAGATTTGGATACGTAGTTTATTTTACCATGGTCAGCTTAAGTTATAAAAATATAGAAAAAAATGTATAAGGAAAAAAAAGAAAAATTGATGTGATATTAGTCAGGAGATTGTACGAGACAGACATATTGTATTTGGTGCAGCCACATGCCACAGTGGCAAAGAAAAATACATGTCAGCATCCTATATCAAAGCTGGGGAATGGAAATAAACTCAATAACATTTTATTGTCATTAAATGTTTGTAACTTTTTAAATATAAGTTCAAAATAAAAAAATTATACAATTATTTATCTAAATTCAAGCTCTTTAAAACAAGACCAATCATGGATATATTTTGACAAGTTTAAAAATTTATGTTAGTTACATGTACATATCAATATTCATCAATGACACTTATGATTCACCACATACAATTTAAAATACACCAAATAACATTAATAATTCACCACAAAACAATAATGATTCAGTATTTGTTTCGAAATTTATTATCTAATTCACCACTTATTAGTTAATGAATCATGATACCAATTTAATGAATTATAATATCAAATTTAATGAATCATAACATAATTTTAGTGTATCATCAGTAACATATAAAAATAAAAATTGTAAACAATAATACAACACAAAATAATATTTGGTACGTAAGAAAAATACATGATTCACCATATAAGGTTTAAAATACATTGCAATACAATAATAATACACTAAAAACAATAATGATTTTTTATCGGTTCCAGAGTTTGTCATTTAATTCACTATTTATTAGTTAATGAATCATAATATCTATTTTAATGAATCATAATATCAATATTAATGAATCATATCTTCATTTTAGTGTATCATCGTAAACATATAAAAATAAAATGTTTTACACAATAATACAACACAAAATAATATTTGGTATGTATAAAAATACACGATTCATCATTTAAGGTTAAAATACACCATACAACAATAATAATACACTATAAAACAATAATAATGTACTATAAAACAATAATGATTTTTATCAGTTCCAAAATTTGATATCTAATTCACCACTTATTAATTAATGAATCATAATATCAAATTTTAATGAATAATAATATCAAAACTAATGAATCATATTATAATTTTAGTGTATCATCATATACATGTAAAAATATTTTTTTTTAAAGTTGTCAAAACATATCAATGAGTGGTTTTGTTTTAAAGAGCTTGAATTTAGATGAACAATGATATAATTTTTTTTTTCATTTTGGACTTATATTTAAAAGTTATAATCAATTAAAATTAATATAGTAAAAGGCAGCCAATTAGCAAAATAATACAGTCAACAGCTGACTGGACTACCAAATGGACCACACACCAATATGACGTGGGACGTCCGTGGCGTCGAATCTACGATATAAGCGAGAGAAAAGATAAGTTGGATTAAAAAAATGTTTATATAAATCGGTAAAAAAAATGGGTTCAAAGTTAGATTTAGAAATTTTTACATGTGAGGTCCGTGTGAATTTATAAAATATCCTTACTTTTTATAATTATAAAATACATTAATCTTTTCATTTTTGTACCAAATACTCTTACTTTCAAAATATGTAGTATTTCATATATTTTTAGTGTACCCTTTTACCACATGTCCTATAATAATTTTTTAGATATATAGTAAAGGACTCAATAATAAAAATTTATAAAACGTCTAAAAAGAATACCCAGTAATTGCTAAAATATCACGTCATTTCAAAACATAACAATGAGTGACTTACTTCATAAAAAAAAAGTTGAAAAGCATATTAAAACAAATTACTAAAATGTTTAAGAAATTATAAAAAAATAAAGAAATATTTTAGAAAATTTTTAAAAAATAGTCACAAATCCATATAGTTCATAAAAAAATTCAAAACTATAAAAGTAAAGTAAAAGCCAATTTTTAGCTACATTTGGATGTAGCTCTACATCAAGGAGATTTAAGTCAAATTAAAATAAAAAATATCTTTTATAGTAGGGTAATTTTGTAATTAATGAAATATAATGGGACAAAATTGAAAATAAGAACAAACAAAGTGACTACACCGTTTTGGTTTTTTATTTTTCTTCCTTTTATTTTTTTAATCTTTATTAAAACAACAATAATTTAAATCGTTGTAACTTTTAATATATAAGTCTAAAATGTAAAAAAATTATATCATTGTTCATCTAAATTCAAGCTCTTCAAAACAAGACCAGTCATGGATATGTTTTGACAACTTTCAAAAAAAATTATTTTTACATGTATACCATGATATTTTAATGTGAGGATGTATGTACATGTTTTAATACGAGAATGTACATGTTTTAATGTGACGATGTACATGTTCAAATGTGACAATGTACATATTTTTTAATGAACATCTGTACATGTTTGTATGACCATCTGTACATATTTGTATGATTGTGTGTACAAGTGTTATTTCTTATATGTACAGGTTTTAATCTAAAAATATACATATTTAGTGATTCGTACAGGTTTATGTGACCTTCTGTATGTTTTTAATGTACATGTTTTTACGTGAAGATGTACATGTTTTAGTGAACATTTGTACAGGTTTGTATGACCATCTGTACAAGTTTTCTTTTACCTTTTGTGCACTATACATGTAAATTTTTTTTTAAAGTTGTCAAAATATATCCATGACTGGTCTTGTTTTGAAGAGCTTGAATTTAGGTGAACAATGATATAATTTTTTTTCATTTTAGACTTATATATAAAAAATTACAAGAATTTAAAATTTTTGTGATAAAAAAGAAAAAATCTTAAAAAGAAAATGTGTATTGTCGGCGCCTTTCATAAAAAAAAAACCACAATCAAAGGGTGTATGTAGCCAGAGTTGGCTACATTGAGCTGTAGCCAAGACAGACTGAAAGTAAAAACAGTAAACCATTATATGTTTTGCCTAAACTTGTGATCATTGATATTTGTATAGTATTCAATTATTTTTCGATAAAGTTTCTTATTATTTATAATTATATAATGATTTTTATATTTTTTAATTTTATCATTTTGAATTTTTTTTGTATCTTTAGTTATTAACTAATTTTTCACATTTATTTTGATAATTTTATTATTTTAATTAACCTTTTTTGTTTTTGTTTTTTTGTTTTATAAATTTTTTTCATTTATCAAAATTGTTTTCAAATTTTACATGACGTTTAGTTATTTTTCACATTTAATTCTACAATATAGATTTTTTCTCAAATTTTGTGTGTGTGTTTTTAGTCATTTATTTATATTGTTTTCAAATTTATATGATTTTTAATTATTATTCATATTTTTTTTAATTATATGTTGTGTGTTTTTTAGATTTTATAGTTTTTAGTTATTTTCCAAAATCATTTTTAAATTTATAAGATTTTTAAATTTTCTTTGAATGTTTTGTTGAAATTTGATACATTTTTTCTTAAAAAAAAAAAAAGTTTACCCTTGAGAGTATTACACATGCATAAGGTAGAAGGGTAGATGGGAATATCTGAAATAATCTACGTAAGAATTTGAAAGGAGGGAATTTCAAAATGAAAATGAGAATTTAAGGGAATTTTATAGTAAGTTATAAATGGTAAGTATATTTGTTGAAATTCGCACAAAGTTCAGGGAGATTTGAATTTTTCTTAGATTTAAGTAGCAACTTAACTCACATTAGGTTTTTAAAGCAAGATCACACAATTTTGTCCTCACGGTTGATGCTTCTCCAAGTTTGATGCCTCATCCACTTAACCAAAGGCATTATTGGCATTTAAATTTGTAGAATCCACGTTTTGGTGAAAACCATTTAACAAACGCTCTCTATTCTATATATAGTCGATTTTATAATATAAATATTGCTTGAAAGCTTCGTTGATTTTGTGTGCCCATTTGGAGACCTTTAGGGGAGCAAGGTACATACAAGCTTCAACCTATAACATCTTTTGGTTTTTTAATTCCACAGTTTATATCATGTCACTAAGAAGCTGGAAGCAACAATTCCTAATATACGAAAAACACAAGCATATAAGATTTCACATCTAAGGATTGTATCTATGTTGTCATAAAGGGTTACAAAATATTAGAAAAGGTGATTAATCACGCATAATGCTAACAAGGTTGGATCGAGATATGGACCTTCACAAAGTACATGATGCGCAAATGGTGCTTAATCATTCAAAAGTTTTGTGTCTCCTCTTGTTAGATTTCATACCTATCAAGTATGGTCGCTTCAAGTCATAGTTCATTAACTTTCTTAAGTTTTATCCAATGATTGTACGTGTGAACTTATCCTTCTTTTGATTTGCATAAGTGATACGAAAAAAGCATATTGGTTGAAAAGCCTCAATCAAGGAAGAACTTCACTCTTGAGCCAAACCTCAATAATCAACAGTGCTCAATTAAAGAGAGCTATTGATCAACCTTATTATCCTGAAACTCAACTTAATTCGAGCCAATGTACTCCAAATTTTGAATTAGAGCTTAATTAAAGGGAAAGCAATAGAAAAAGTCAACAAGCCAATTAAAAGGAAACCGAGGGCAACAAACATCATATAGGCAACAAACAAGGCCTTTGGGTGCTAACTACGGTTAGGCACCTAAAATCTATTGCCTAGAGCCCAATTTTGTTTTAGGCTTCAAACTTCAAAGCCCTTTTTTATTAGCCGATTAAACACCTTTGTAACACCTCATATGGGTAATTGTCTAATAACCTAGTTCCCTAGTCATTCGGGTTTGAAAAGTAGCCACTTTAAGCTCTTTGTCCTCACTTGGTCTTAAAAGTGGGATGTCTTATTGTTGTAGTCAACTCATATCTATCCTTATAAATCACTCCCATTACTACTTATCCTCATGTGGGATGCGAGTATTATAAAAATATTCACTCAAATAACGTGACATCCTCGTCGCGATCCTAACATCCAACTCCCATGGATCTCCTTGGTAGGTGTCAGGTATTCCATCCCGGCACGATTCCGAGTCTGCTCGGATACTATTTGCAACACCCCGTGTAGGCATCTGTCCACCAACCTAGCTCCTAAGCCATTTGACTTGAAAACTAGCCACTTTAACCCTTTGTCCTCACTTAGTCTTAAAAATTGAAGGTCTTGTTGTTATAGTCAACTCACATGTATCCTTATACACCACTCATATTACATACTCTTCACCACCAGTAGCCGGCGCCACATTTCCTTCATCTATCACTACCTCTTCATCAGCCGCTATGCTCCACCTCTCAATCCCTTATAAGACCCAATTTTGCAGCCAACATCTCCCCTACTTCTTCTGACCTTGAATCATGGCTACGAAATCAACTCGCCTCAATGTCTAAAAAAGGAGGAAACGACCGGTTTTCAAGTGTGCACCTTGCTTTAATCGATGTTGGGACTTGGAATTCCAGAATGTTGTAGGAACCAGAGTTCATGAATTATCCAGCCATTGAGAATGCCCCACCGTGATGTTTGGCCAGAATTTGCAATATATGTATTCATGTTCAAGATTTGGATTCTCAGGTCTTTGGTCGTAATCCTACTAACCTCTGGTAGACACACAAGTTTCCCATCCCTCACTCTTTATTTTCGGAACAATTGGTGAGCACCGGCCTTTTCTGATCGATCCTGTACTATCCTCTCCTCTTGCTCTTTTAACATGAAGGCGCTTTCGGAAGTCGGTTTGTTTTCATCCTTTACTTGATTTTGCTGGGATCGGAGGATGCTAAATGCTCTAAGATGTTACATCATGCCAAATTATTTTTACTTTCCATTTTGTATGACTATCAGTCCCCTTTAAATTTCTATCCATGTGCCATTAAAGGGTGCAACTCTTTGATTGATTATGAGTAAAGTTCGTGCGGCTAGTAACCTTGTCCTTGCGGCCTTTATGGTCTAATTCATCAATTAATACCGTTTAATACAAGTGAGTTTGATATTGATTATGCTTGTTTTGGCCAGAGTACAAATTGATTTTAGTGGTTTAAACCCATTAATCTGTTCATACTAAAAATTGGCTCATTTGACCTTTTGGGTTGTCATCGAATTATTGGGCCTATCTCTATGTGGCTTTCCGTTATTTTGTGCTTGTGGACACAATCTATAGACGTAGATCGTCTTTGGATATTTAGACTCAGTTGCCCCTTTCATTCCTGACCGGTCTTTGGACTATTTCGGGCTTGTGGGCTGATTCGTTATAGGTTTGCTGGTGCTACTTTGTAATATGAATTCAATTCCACTTTGCCCTTTTATGCGTTATTGGATTAATTTGATTCGCTCATTACCCTTGGTTTTGATGTTATGATCGAGAAATAATGATCGATGCGACATGGGTTGCACCTGCTTGACTTAGGCTGCGTTTGACCATGATGATGGAATTCAGATTTCTAGTTGCTTATGGGTTTGGAAATCCGTTCTGCAACAAGACCTTTGCGCTTTGATATCTAGCTTGGGATTTATGTTGTTTCTAGCACTGTTAATTGTCCCCTCGCACTTTGATATATGGCTTGGGAAGTAAGTTATTTCTAGTACCACTGCCTCTCCCTTGGACATTGATATGTAGCTTGGGAATTACGCTATTTCAAACGCTGATGCTTGTCCCTTGTGCATTGATATAAGGCTTTGAAATCACATGGTCTTCAGCATTATTTGTCCCTTGCGCAATGTTACTTGATTGCGCCTGCTTGACTTAGGCTGCGTTTGACCATAATGATGGAATTCGGATTTTCTATTTGCTTTATAGTTTGAAAAGCCACTCTGCCACTAGACCCTTGTGCTTTGATATCTAGCTTGGGATTTATGTTGTTTCCAGCACTGTTAATTGTCCTCTTGCGCTTTGATATATGGCTGGGGAAGTAAGTTATTACCGCTGCCTCTCCCTTGGACATTGATATCTAGCTTGACCCTTGCACATTGATATAAGGCTTTGAAATCACATGGTCTTCAACATTATTTGACCCTTGCGCATTGTTATTGGTTTGAATTAATATTATTTACAACAATTTGTTCCTAGTGCAATTTTCTTGACTTGATATGATCCTCACTCTTTTATTTCATATTTTGGCTAAGGTACTTGTAACACCCTGGATTTTTACCTCAAAACATAGCTTATGAAAATACAAATCTAACTGCGCAAACGACATTAAAACGGACTTCAAACAAGTCCTAAAAGAGCAAAACAGAGTTGGTCCGAACTTGTGTCCGAACATGGTAAGTTCGGACACAAGCCGAAGAGAAATAGACTGCGGAAAACCAAACGTCCGAACTTGTGTCCGGACTTTGAAGTTCGGACACAAGTCGAGCTTCAAAACTTCGGAAAAATCCTTACGTGGTCCGAACATTGGTCCGAACTTGCAAGTTCGGACATAGGTCGAGACTTGCAAGCTGAACCCGTCCTCGCATGCTGTCCGAACATAGAAGTTCGGACAGCCAAACGTTGAAATGCTTGAAACTTTCGGGGCCTGTCCGAACATTGATGTCCGGACGGACGTTCGGACAGGTCCTTAAGTGCAGTTTTTAAAACGCAAACAGAAACCAAAACCATTAGAAACTCTTATATAAAGCACAATAACAACAAGAGAACCTCTTGAACAGATGAAGTCATTAATAAATACTCAATACAACCTCAAACTTAATAAAACTGATTCATAAAAGCCAATAAACTCAGTTAACCAAAACTCAAACGAACATAACCTTTAACACAGCAGCGGATCTCAAAACGTCCAGGGCATTACCGCCACACCCAATTCCCATGGGTGCTCAGGCTAATGAACTAAATAACACTAAAAACAAAAGTTAACTTTCAAGTTACGCGGAAGCAAAACAAACATTTAATGCATAAAACTTTGAGAACATAACAACATCTCTCAATCACTGAAATTTGAAACATCGCCTTAATTATTCGAAGCCCCTAAACTATGTGATTCGCCGTCCCGATCCCCACAATTAGTCATCCATACCTGCGATCATAAAACATAGACAAAACACAGAAAGGATCGCACAAATCAGAAAAACTGAGTAAATTCCACCTCAAACTGTAAAATACATTTTAGAACTCATTTGCCTTTAATAATCAAATGAGAAGGCTTTATTGAACAGTTGATGATTTTCCAGAAAGCATATCAATACCAAAACCGCAGTAGGGAGCTTTCAACAGGAGATATCCACAATTCCAAACACGGGGTCACCTATGGGACCCCAAACAACAATTCCAGGACAGTCACCTATGGGACCGTCAACCAACCACCTCACCCTAAGTCCTTAAGTGTGCACACCCCCTATGAGACAGCAGTAACATAGAGTAGATCAAAGGGCTTAACTGCAACGATGCGTGCAGCGCAAATAATAACAATTATGGGGAGCACCTGTGGGCTCCCAAACAATATAATGCAACCTGTGAAAGACTCCCAAAACCATAATCGAAATACCACAATCTCAATCCAATTCCTCAATTCCAAAACGTGGGAAACAATCCCAAATCCTCAAACCACAATCGAGAACTCATAAAACACAGCGGAACCTTTTCCAATTGTTTTACAAAACATCAGTCAAACGATCATTGAGCATAGAATTTACCTGGAACAACCAAATCCCTCAAGAGCCCAACTGCTCCGGACTAATGATAGCACTCGTCGATGTAATCGGCATCTAGATAACCAAAATTAACAATCAGAATTCATCGAGCAACGAGTAGATAACTAAACAACTAAGTAGAATACATTACCCGACAATCTACCAACTGGACACCAGGGATAATCAGACCTCGACGGAACTAGCGAGAATTCACCAAGGGTTTGAAGAGAAAGAGCGTGAAAATAATGGGCAGAGTGTAAACGCAAGAGCGGCGTATTGAGGATGGAGAATAATGAAGAGAAATCAACCCTTAAATAGAATTATTTGTATAATGAAAAGGAATAAACTAATTAAGATTTATACTAAAAGGAAATACAAATAAAATAAGTAAGAAAGAGTTCTAACTCTTGGAATTTAAAATATCTCCAAAGGATAGATCTCGTTAAGTTAGGGAAATCAGTAAAAGAGGATTGATGAAGTAATTCAGGAAAGAATAAATCAGAAACGAGAAACAATATCAAGAGGTCAATTAATAAACATTTATTTGGAAGGAGATAATTTAGAAAAGGGTAGATATGTTGTAAATAATTTAAAGGTTTAACAAGGAAAAGAACAACTCGTTAAAAGATAAATGAAGACACCAGTAATATAATTACTGAGAGAAGAATAAGGAGAGTTAACAGAATAATATTTTGAGTAGTCAAATAGAATTCGAACTCTGAATACTTAAAATAAGTTGGAAAGAATATTCTGGAATAGTACTTCGGAGTTTAAATAACTTAGGGAAATTAGGAGAAGGAAATAATACTATATCATATAGTATTCGAAATATAATTAAATCCATTAATGCAAAACGTTACCAATATTCAGAAACACTTTAAGGAGAAAGATTAATTCCCTGGGCCTTAACTAACCTCAGACATGTCACTCTTACCATATACTATATTATTCCTAGCTTGGAATTTCCTGGGTATTTCATCTCATCCCCCTTAAAAGAAAGCTTCGCCCTCGAAGCTAAAACTTATCTATAAGGCGAAAAACTGCTAAACGAATTACTGTCTCGAGCGGTTACCTGATCGAAGAGCTGTGGGTACCTTTTCCTCATTTCCTCCTCTACCTCCCATGTAGCCTCTTCGGTACCATGATTAGACCATAAGACTTTGACCATACGGATGGACTTCGATCGTGTCTCCCTGGTCTTAGTGTCCATTACCCTGATGGGATACTCCTCATAGGATAGATTCTGCTCTAGCTCCAAGACCTCTGGTTGCAACACATGCGAAGGGTCGGGAATATACCGCTTCAGCTGGGATACATGGAAGACGTTGTGAACTTTCTCCAGTTCACAAGGAAGCGCTAGTCGGTATGCCACCTCTCCAACCCTCTCTAAGATCTTATAGGGTCCAACGAATTTGGGACTGAGCTTCCTTTCTTCCCGAACCTGGTTACTCCTCTCACAGGAGATACTTTCAGGAAAACTCTATCTCCCACCTCGAACTCAACTGGTCTGCGCTTGAGATCGGCATAGGACTTCTGCCTGTCTTGGGCTGCCTTCATTCGTCTCTGGATCATCCGGACTTGCTCCATAGTCTCTTCAATCAACTGAGGCCCCAAAACAACAGTCTCACTAATGTCGCTCCAACATAACGGTGTCCTACACTTCCTCCCATACAAAGCCTCATAAGGAGCCATCTTGATGCTGGTGTGGTAACTGTTGTTATAAGAAAACTCTATCAGATGTAGCATATCAGCCCACGAACCCTGGAAGTCCATCACACATGCCCGAAGCATGTCCTCCAAGGTCTGGATGGTTCTCTCTGTCTGACCATCAGTGGCTGGATGAAACACAGTGCTCAACTTCAACTTGGTGCCCATCGCCTTCTGAAATTGCTGCCAGAAATGGGCTAAGAACCTCGAGTCTCTGTCTGAAATGATGGTCTCAGGTACTCCATGATATCTCACCACATTTCTGATGTAAGCATCCACCAACTGGCTCATGGACCACGTCTTCTTCATGGGTATGAACCGTGCAGACTTAGTGAGTCGGTCCACTATCACCCAAATCTGATTGACTCCTCCCTTCGCCGGTGGTAAACCCATCACGAAGTCCATGGAAATGGAGTCCCACTTCCACTTTGGACCTCCAACGGCTGCAATAAACCTCCCATCCTCTTGTGCTCGAATTTGACCTTCTGACAGGTAAGACACTTCGACACAAACTCTGCAACTTCCCTCTTCATCTTGGGCCACCAAAACATCTTCTTTAGGTCCTTATACAACTTATCACCGCCAGGATGAACTGAATAAGGAGTAGTATGAGCCTCCCTCATCAGTCTCTCCTTTACCTCCACGCACCCCTGAGGTACACACCATCGGCCTCTAAACCTCAGACTGCCGTCACTGTGGGTCTCGAACCCCTCAGCTTTCCCTTCCTTCATCTTTTGCCTGATGCGCTCCAGCTTCGCATCATCAGGCTGTCCTTTGAGTATCTCCCCATAGATGTCGGAAGAGACACTCATGTGGTACAACCTCACCTCGCGCTCTACTCCACCCGCCTCCATCACCTCCAAGTTCAGCTTTTCGAAGTCACGAACTAACTCGTCTGGAAGAACCCACATCGAATTCACAGAATGGCTTTTCTTCCTACTCAGAGCATCGGCCACTAGGTTAGACTTCCCCTCATGATATAAAATCTCCAGATCATAATCCTTGATCAGCTCCAACCATCTCCTCTGCCTCATGTTTAGTTCCTTCTGAGTGAAGATGTACCTGAGGCTTTTGTGGTCGGTGTAGATCTTGCAGGAAACACCGTACAAGTAGTGCCTCCAAATCTTCAGGGCGAAGACTACTGCTGCAAGCTCTAGGTCGTGCGTCGGGTATCTGGTCTCGTACTCCTTCAGCTGTCTCGATGCGTAGGCTATGACTTTCCCATGCTGCATCAAGACACAACCCAAGCCATACTTGGAAGCATCGCTGAAAACCTCAAATCCGTCTGTCCCCGAAGGCAATGTCAACACTGGGTTGTGGTCAACCTTTCCTTCAATGTCTGAAACGCCTTCTCACAATCATCATCCCACTGGAACTTGGTCACCTTCTTCATGAGGTTTGTGAGGGGTCTAGCTATCTTTGAGAAATCCTTCACAAATCTTCTGTAGTACCCCGCTAGACCCAAGAAGCTGCGAACCTCCGTCAGATTGCTCGGTCTTGGCCACTCTTTCACTGCTTGGATCTTGGCCGGATCCACTGAGATTCCGTCCTTGATGACGATGTGGCCTAGGAATGCCACTCGATCCAACCAAAAGTCACACTTAGTTAGCTTGGCGTAAAGTTGCTGCTCTCTCAAAATCTGCAAGACTGATCTCAGGTGCTCCTCGTGCTCTTCCTCATCCCTGGAGTAGATGAGGATATCGTCTATGAATACCACCACAAACCGGTCTAAATAGGGATTAAAGATCCGGTTCATGAGGTCCATGAAGACTGCCGGCGCATTCGTCAATCCAAAGGGCATCACCAGAAACTCAAAATGCCCATATCTGGTCCTGAAAGCAGTCTTCGGAATATCCTTCTCTGCAACACGTAGCTGGTGGTATCCCGACCTCAGGTCTATTTGGAGAAGACTCCTGCACCCTGAAGTTGGTCGAAGAGGTCGTCGATTCTGGGCAAGGGATACCGGTTCTTCACAGTGATCTGGTTCAGCTCCCGGTAGTCTATGCACAGCCTCATGCTCCCATCCTTCTTCTTCACGAACAAGACAGGAGCTCCCCATGGCGATACACTCGGGCGAATGTATCCCTTCTCCAGTAACTCCTCCAATTGGACTTTCAGTTCCTTCAACTCTGATGGCGCCATACGGTATGGGGCCTTGGAGATAGGCGCTGCTCCTGGCACAAGGTCGACGCTGAACTCCACCTCCCTGTCTGGCGGCATACCAGGAATCTCATCTGGAAAGACGTCAGGGAACTCATTCACCACCCGAATCTCTTCTAATGGGCTCGGCGCTCGGCTCAGATCCTGGACGTGGCAAAGGTATGCCTGTTGTCCCTTCTTCACTTGGGAGAGAATTGACATAGCTGAAACTATCTTTACTCCCGGTTTCTTCTCCACGCTACTGTAGGAGACTCTTCGGCCCGCTGGTCCTCTCAGGATGATCTTCTGCTCCCCACAATCGATCTTCCCCTTATACTTGCTTAGCCAGTCCATCCCCAAAATGATATCGAAGTCGGGGAGGACGAACTGGATCAGGTCAGTTACAAAAGTTTCCCCCTTTATGTCTACCCCTACATCCTTCAGTACATGATTACAAGAAATAACCCGCCCCGAGGGTATAGATACTGCTATGGTAGAAGTCTTACAAGTTTCTAGACCTAGTTTCTTAACAACTTTCTCAGAAATGAAGGAATATGAAGCTCCAGTATCGAACAAAACACGGGCAGAAGTACCATGAACGGAAAAGGTACCTGCTAACACCTCTGCTTCGGCCTCCGCCTCGGCCCGGCTCATAACATTGATCCTCCCAGGAGCTCTACTGTTGTCTCGGTTCTCCCCTGGACCTCGGTTACCTCCGTTTCCACCCCCGCATTGCCACGCTGGGGAGCATCCCCTCACTGATTCTGGCCCTGGTGCTGATCTCTGCCTCGAGACTGGGGGTCTGCTGGTCTGTAGGTCCGGTCTCCGCCATTTCCCTTCTGCTGAATGCCTCCCTGGGGATCCTGGAAGCACTCAAAAGCTTTGTGGCCCTTCTTGCCACACCGGAAGCACGCCACCAGGTTTCCTTCACAGTCCTTCCCCGGGTGATCCTTGTGGCATCTCTTGCAGTGGAAGTGCCTGCTACGCCCGTACTCTGCTCTCTGAGCCTGCCCCTGGGGCCTATCATTCCGCCTCTGATCAATCCTCTGGTTCACATCGAACCTCCCCCATCACCTGAGTTAGGCCACCTCTTGTCCTGATGGGGCCTCTGATGTCGGTCGTCTCGACTCCGGGATTCTTCCCCGTCCTCCATCTTCCTCTTCTGGCCCGCCTGTACCTCCCTCCTCTTTTGCTGCACCCTATACAGGTTAGCAGCCTTTCCATATGCGTCCTGGAGGGTGGGTATCGTCAGCACGCTCAAAGCCTCCTGGAGACTCTAGTTGAGTCCCCCCACAAATCTCTGCACCTTCGACGCCTCGTCCGGGACCATCGTCGGCGCGAACCTCGCCAGCTCTAGGAACTTGGAGTGATACTCTTTCACACTCCGGGCCTGCTGTTTGAGCTCAGAGAACTCCAGGTATTTCTGCATCCGGACATGCTCGGGGTAGAATCGCCTTCGCATGGCCTCCTTCAGTGCCTCCCATCCAAAGTCAGGTCCCGCCAAAAGAGCATCCTTGTTGGCAGACCACCAGATGTCAGCCTCGCTCTTGAAGTAATACACAGCGGCGTTGACTCTCCTATCAGTAGGGCAGTTGACCGCCTCAAAGATCTTGTCAAACTCACGCAGCCAATCCTCCAGCAGTACTGGGTCCTCCTCCCCCTTGAATGCAGTCGGCTTCAAGTGGGCAATCCTCTTCGTGTAGTCTTCTGGCACATTGTCTCGCTGGGCTTGGCGTTGCACAATCTGGCCCAGGTTCAAAGCAAGCTCTGAAGCTGTCTCATTGGGTCGTTGGCTGCCATGGTAGTCCTCCCGCTTCAACTTCTGGTGTTGTAGGGGAAATTCAGTTGGTCTGCCAGTCTACCCTACTCAAGGTGGACTCCTGATTATGAGTCAAAATTTCAAAGGCTCTTAAATCCCCCATAACGATCCCCTTCTAGTTATACTACAATCTCACTACCCCAATCCACGGGTAGATAATTCAGATATAACAATGATATATATAATAAGTATGATACAAGTCAACAATTGGATAGTAAACAACAATCCTGTATAATCTTCAAACATCACCCCAAGATGTCCAATATAACTCCATAGCTCACAAAATAACACATAATCCATCATAACTTCCCCAAACGGCTTATCCCCACATTTTTAATCCGGTTTACTCAAGTTTTATCTTATTTCGAAAACAAAGCTCTGATACCACCTTGTAACACCCTGGATTTTTACCTCAAAACATAGCTTATGAAAATACAAATCTAACGGCGCAAATGACATTAAAAACGGACTTCAAACAAGTCCTAAAAGAGCAAAACAGAGTTGGTCCGAACTTGTGTCCGGACATGGTAAGTTCGGACACAATCCGAAGAGAAATAGACTGCGGAAAACCAAACGTCCGAACTTGTGTCCGGATTTGAAGTTCGGACACAAGTCGAGCTTCAAAACTTCGGAAAAATCCTTACGTGGTCCGAACATTGGTCCGAACTTGCAAGTTCGGACATAGGTCGAGACATGCAAGCTGAACCCGTCCTCGCATGCTGTCCGAACATAGAAGTTCGGACCGATGTTCGGACACAGCCAAACGTTGAAAATGCTTGAAACTTTCGGGGCCTGTCCGAACATTGATGTCCGGACGGACGTTCGGACAGGTCCTTAAGTGCAGTTTTTAAAACGCAAACAGAAACCAAAAACCATTAGAAACTCTTATATAAAGCACAATAACAACAAGAGAACCTCTTGAACAGATGAAGTCATTAATAAATACTCAATACAACCTCAAACTTAATAAAACTGATTCATAAAAGCCAATAAACTCAGTTAACCAAAAACTCAAACGAACATAACCTTTAACACAGCAGCAGATCTCAAAACGTCCAGGGCATTACCGCCACACCCAATCCCATGGGTGCTCAGGCTAATGAACTAAATAACACTAAAAACAAAAGTTAACTTTCAAGTTACGCGGAAGCAAAACAAACATTTAATGCATAAAACTTTGAGAACATAACAACATCTCTCAATCACTGAAATTTGAAACATCGCCTTAATTATTCGAAGCCCCTAAACTATGTGATTCGCCGTCCCGATCCCCACAATTAGTCATCCATACCTGCGATCATAAAACATAGACAAAACACAGAAAGGATCGCACAAATCAGAAAAACTGAGTAATTTCACCTCAAACTGTAAAATACATTTTAGAACTCATTTGCCTTTAATAATCAGATGAGAAGGCTTTATTGAACAGTTGATGATTTTCCAGAAAGCATATCAATACCAAAACCGCAGTAGGGAGCTTTCAACAGGAGATATCCACAATTCCAAACACGGGGTCACCTATGGGACCCCAAACAACAATTCCAAGACAGTCACCTATGGAACCGTCAACCAACCACCTCACCCTAAGTCCTTAAGTGTGTACACCCCCTATGAGACAGTTGTAACATAGAGTAGATCAAAGGGCTTAACTGCAACGATGCGTGCAGCGCAAATAATAACATTATGGGGAGCACCTGTGGGCTCCCAAACAATAGAATGCAACCTGTGAAAGACTCCCAAAAACCATAATCGAAATACCACAATCTCAAACCAATTCCTCAATTCCAAAACGTGGGAAACAATCCCAAATCCTCAAACCACAATCGAGAACTCATAAAACACAGCGGAACCTTTTCCAATTGTTTTACAAAACATCAGTCAAACGATCATTGAGCATAGAATTTACCTGGAACAACCAAATCCCTCAAGAGCCCAACTGCTCCGGACTAATGATAGCACTCGTCGATGTAATCGGCGTCTAGATAACCAAAATTAACAATCAGAATTCATCGAGCAATGAGTAGATAACTAAACAACTAAGTAGAATACATTACCCGACAATCTACCAACTGGACACCAGAGAATAATCAGACCTCGACAGAACTAGCGAGAATTCACCAAGGATTTGAAGAGAAAGTGCGTGAAAATAATGGGCAGAGTGTAAACGCAAGAGCGGCGTATTGAGGATGGAGAATAATGAAGAGAAATCAACCCTTAAATAGAATTATTTGTATAATGAAAAGGAATAAACTAATTAAGATTTATACTAAAAGGAAATACAAATAAAATAAGTAAGAAAGAGTTCTAACTCTTGGAATTTAAAATATCTCCAAAGGATAGATCTCGTTAAGTTAGGGAAATCAGTAAAAGAGGATTGATGAAGTAATTCAGGAAAGAATAAATCAGAAACGAGAAACAATATCAAGAGGTCAATTAATAAACATTTATTTGGAAGGAGATAATTTAGAAAAGGGTAGATATGTTGTAAATAATTTAAAGGTTTAACAAAGGAAAAGAACAACTCGTTAAAAGATAAATGAAGACACCAGTAATATAATTACTGAGAGAAGAATAAGGAGAGTTAACAGAATAATATTTTGAGTAGTCAAATAGAATTCAAACTTTGAATACTTAAAATAAGTTGGAAAAAATATTCTGGAATAGTACTTCGGAGTTTAAATAACTTAGGGAAATTAGGAGAAGGAAATAATACTATATCATATAGTATTCAAAATATAATTAAATCCATTAATGCAAAATGTTACCAATATTCAGAAACACTTTAAGGAGAAAGATTAATTCCCTGGGCCTTAACTAACCTCAGGCATGTCACTCTTACCATATACTATATTATTCCTAGCTTGGAATTTCCTGGGTATTTCAGTACTATGGCATTTGAGCCAGGTTTGCTCGCTTGGAATTGACCTTAGACTTTGTGTGTAAAATGAGCTGGTAGATCTGATAGACTTTGGGCTTTATGATAGCTCCTCATGGGGCTTTAAAATTCTTACTTTTCAGCCCTTCTTGATTATAATCCAATTGTTTATGATAGCCGGTTGCTCCTTGCGCATTGACATTGGTTTGGAAATCAATTTGAGACTAGTTAGTATAGGATTGTCCCATTGTGCTTAGATAAGAACATAGATTGAGTGATAGTTACCCGAATGTTATAATTGTAAAGATGGACAATACATTGGATGAGTCCTTATTAATTATTTTATTCTAGAGGGAAATGATGTAAACCCCTTTCACATTATGATCTCAAATGACTCGCAACCCATCTCTTTGATACTACACTTTGGTTTGAGTCATATGTAGGATGATGAATTAATATGAGTTTTCAACCCCATTGCTTGGTTTATTACAAATCATAGCATTTGTTGGCAGCTTGAAACTCTTTTTTATGTTCAAGGTTGGAATGTGGGATATGATTAGATTGTCCCCTTTCCTTCCATTGAGAGGGGTCGTATGGTCCAATTGCACACATCCCATCTTCTTGTTGTTCGTTCTTTATCACTAATCTACCTTGTTTCTCTTTTGTGTTTTATGACATGTACATGATTGAGGAGTTGGAAAATGTTTTAGGACCAGCAAGCTGGACTTGAGCTAGAATCACCTGGGCCTTCAAATGCAAGTAACAGGGTTGGAAAATGCTTTAGGATCAGCAGGCTAAACTTTGGCAAGGACTATCTATCTTCAAATGTAAGTAATAGTTGATGCCTTCTTGAATTTTTATCAGCTCGAGTGAGCCGACGTTGATGCGACTCTCCATCGTCGCTTCTCTTTAGTTCAAAATTTTTATCCGTTTCCATCATGAGTTGTAGAGTATCTATTGTTTTGTGTACCCTACTATAATATTAGGTTTCATAATTTCGGGTATATTTTGATTGACTATTACTCGGTTTATCTCGTACCTATTCTTCATTGCTTGCCTTTACATGTTTTTTTTTTGTATAAATGTTTATATCTAATATCATTCAACACTCCTTTTACATGTTTTTTGTCTATCTTGTACCTATTCATGACTATTTGTGCTTTCTTTTACATGTTTGTTTTTTTTATGCATGGGCATTTATATTTTTATTGTTGTAGAAAATCCTTCTCAATATTTACAAAAAACTCTTCTCTACATTGCAAAAAGTTCTTCTCAATGTCACATAGAATTCTTCTGAGTATTCATAAATTTATTCTCAATACTTTAAGCATTTCCTAACCAAAATTACAAGCGAAACGTGAAATTTTTTTCAAACCACATTCAGACATCACTATTCAAACTAGTCTTTTCAAACATCTTTGCAATCTGGATTTAAGAATCGTCTAAATCCCTTTTACTTGATTTTATGTTTTTGTTTTCAATACTTAAAAACTTAGGAGTTAAAGATGTTATAAGATTTAATAGAGAACATCTCACTTAATGATATTACCCCACACACTCAAAATTTTGACATAAATCCAGCCCCATCTTTCAAGCCTTGGTACTTACTATCAATTAGGTGAACAGTCGAGGGGTACATGGGTGATCTTTTGGAATCATCCACCTTTTTGAAAAATAAGACAAAAGTATGCTCTAAAAACTTAAGAGAGACGGTTTTGAAAAACATTATTTTCAATAAATCAATCCAACACCTCCTTTCTTGCAAGTCCTGAGCCTTCATAACCTCTCTAATGCCTCTCACTCCTCAACTCTTTCCTCGGATCATTCAAACAATCCTAAGCTTTAAGGCGACTCGAGTATGTCAATGAGGCCAAGCTTCTCACGGACTCGGGCTCGAACTCTAACTCATCAAGGGACTCAAAGCATCTCAGCAAACTCATATGACCAAATTTCTCAATCTTCTAGAAACTCATGAAAACTCTAGATCCTAATAAATCTTACTTCATAAATCCATAACTTTTCCAAACCTCAACTTCTCAGAACTAAAACTTCATACTCCCTGAAACCTTGAACCCCTTTAAAAATCCCCAACCTATCAAAACCTTAACTTCTTGGAATCTCAAACCCCTAGCTCTTTAATCCGTAATCATCCTCAATTACTTCAAGCTATGAAAGATTAACAAAAGCTCCAATTTCTTACAATCTCAGGATCTTAAATGTCTCACAAACCGAGTGTCACACAGACCGAGTGTCACACAGACTCCAGTATCTCAAATTCTTCACCATCTCAAGATCTCAAATGTCTCTCAGGACCCCGTCTAACACACTCAAGCATCCCAAACATCTCAAAAGAAACCAAATGTCTTATAAAACCCTATAATTCCTAAAACACTACAACACCGTCAAGATCCACAAAATCTCAAACTTCAAATGTCTTAATAGACACATTGGGCTCCATTTGTCTATACATACTTTGAATGTCCCATAAACTCGAACATCTCGACACGACTTAAATGTATCAACGGGCTCAAACACCTCTACTGAAATACCCCAAACTTAAATATGGTGATTAAATTATCCTAGTATGGTATTTAAGGGCCTAATAGTGCCTAAGTAATTTTTGTAAGGAAAATAAATCCAAAAGAAATGAGAAAACGCTTAAAAAGCGAAAATGCTAAAATAAGTGTTATATAACTATAGGTGGAACGAGACCTTGGTTAGAGTATTATATGGATTCCTAAGGCTTATTCATGCCTAAATAATGTATGGGAACGATTTCCGAAGAAAACGGATCCAAATAACGAGTTAAAATGCTAATAAAGCTTTAGCGCACGTTTTTCGAGAAAACCAAAAACGTGACTTTGCGTGGTCAAACGAAACCATAAAAATTATCGTTCATTAAATAACTATAAATAAACATTAATGAAAGCTTAAGAGCCATTAAAATAAAGAAACAAAAAAATTCCGGAAAACGGGCCCGGTTAGTGAATAGTGCTAAAACCGGGTAAATTAACGAGCGTTTTCTGTAAAAAATGAAAAACGCTCCAGCATGTGTGAATAGTGGGGGCCAGTTTTTATAATAATTTAGCCTCTTTCTCACACACACACTATGTTAGTAAAGAAAGAAAGAAAAGAAAGAAAAGAAAGAAAGAGAAAAGCAAAAAGTAGAAAGAAAAAGTACAAAACCACTTTAATACTCTCTCTCTCCTATTCCTATCCTCTCACCCACGTTCCCCCCCCCCCCACCAGACTTCTCCTTCCTCTTTTTTCTGTTGGGGACGATTTTGAAGCTTCTCAAAAGCTTCAATGACTTCTCCATCTTTCCAAACTTGCGCAAGCTTCATTTAAGCCCCAAATCGAAAATAAATTGCGTATTCTTCTTCCCTCATCAAGCTCTACATTTCTATCTTTTCAAAATTTCAAATGGAGGAGTTTGACCTCCATGGGTTTTGGGAATTTGAAGAGGAAAAGGTATCAAATTGAAGCTTGGAGTCTCCTCTTCCTCCTAAGGTAAAAATTTCCAAGAAAAACCCATCTTTTCTCCATCTTCTAGTGAGGCCGATTTTTATCCCCTAGTAATGCCTTGTTCTTTCTTCATTTGAGCTATTCTCCAAGCCTCCAATGGTGTATTAGAGCCTCTCCTTTGACTCATGGCAAGAACCCATTTCTAGGGTTGCAAAGGTAATGCCAATCTTAGTGTTTTAAGCACTTCCTAGTAATCTTGAATAATTAATGAGTTAAGTATCTTTGCTTAATCTCATTTCCCTTATTTAATGTTGGGCTGGAGCATTGGCAATTTTATTGCCCTTGGCCGGTTTTTGGAACCAAGATAGAAAGGAGAAGAGAAGACTTGGAAAAGAGGAACTTATGAAATTAAGGTAATTAAACTACCTTGATGCTTACTTTGATGTTTTAGAATTTTTAGGAATGGGGAAAACCAAATGAATGAACCCAAACTGGAATGGAAAGGTATTTGGATGAATTAGAAAGGATTTGTAAGTTGTATGTGAAATAAGGGCCTTAGAGCCAAGTAATTTGAATGTACATTGATATTGTTGTTTGAGGAAATATTGAGAAATTATATGTGCTGGTAGGACCCTTGTATGGGTGTGGCTAGTTTAGGATGAATATTGGTGATGTGATGAGTTTTGGACAATGCTAGAAAAGCAACGGAGTTATGGTAAAATTTCGGTAGAAATCGAAGGTGTTTTGAGAGTATATTGAGTAAAGAGTGACCTAGGCTTAACTAGGTGTTTATAGGATGGAGTTGGGTTGATTATTAACCTTGGGATGGTATTTGGAGAATGGATTAGAGAGAGGGAAAAAAAATGTAGCAAAATGGGGTGTAAAGACCTTAGGATTTCAAGAAAAAGAGTTGGTGTGTATAACCTTGGAAATGGAGATTGGACTTGGGTATAGGTAGTGCATTTGTCTAGGATGGAATTGTAATGGTCAATAAACAATTTGGTGAAGTTGGTAGAGGGTTGTAACCCACCAAGAGGGATTTAGGAATGCACAAGGGTGCAAAATGTAAAAGTAAGAATGGAAGTTTGTAGAAGTTGAGCAAGGATTTGAGTAATGATTTGAGGAGGTTTAGAGCATGACTTGGAGTGTTTTAAGGTACTTAAACATGTAGAAAACATGTGGAAATGATTAGGAAAGGATTGGGTAAGAATTGAGGTGAATTTGGAGCTCAAAGTGAGTAATTAGAACAAGTACTGGGCTGGACCGACCCTAGGACCGACCTTGGTAAGGTCGGTCGGCCTGTAAATTGCAAATCCGGAGTATTCTGACTTAGACCGACCTTAGGACCGACCTTGGTAAGGTCGATCGGGCTTAAATTTTCAAAACGGGAAGTCTTCTAACTTCGACCGACCTTGCGACCGACCTTGGTAAGGTCGGTCGGCCTGAAATTTTGCGAAACTGTAACTTTTTGACTCCGACCGACCTTACGACCGACCTTGCAAGGGAGGTCGGACAAAAAAAATTAATTTAAAATTATTATATACATATATATATATATATATATATATATATATATATGTCATAATATGTATAAGTGAGGCATTAGTGCTAGAGTAATGAAGGTAATAAAGTTAAGCACACTTCAGTAAAACCAAGGATAATGGGACAACGGGGTTAAGTACGGGAGTATTAGTTTTACATTCCGTAGTACCTTATATTAATAATAATGTTTGAAACATTATCAGTGGAACAAGTGTGAACCAAGGAACAAGGGAACACACGGTAAAGCTAACCCCCGTGAAAGGTATGATTTTCTCATGCCCCGTATGCTAACCGAGTTACTCTGATTTGTGTGCTTGTATGCCAGCTAATCAAGATTAAGCATGAAAATGGTTAATTACCTTTCACTGTTTGTCTTGCTGTATGTTGTATGAGCTAACCCTTATTGATTGATTGTGTGGCTTAACTTAGTGTGTAGACCGACTCGTAGATGAGTCTTGTTGTTTAGTGACTCGTAGTGAGAGTCATGATGTGAATAAACGGAAATGTAGAAACACACTAAAACTAACGAACCAAGAAATGATAACGCAAACTAATGAACTCACTAGAGTGTGAGAGAGTGTACGGGAGTAGTAACCTCCCGATAACGGTAAGAGAACCGAAATGAATAATCCACAAACAATAAGTAGTGGAAGTATATAAGTAACCTCTTCTAGAGGTATTGGTGTTGGTGCAAGACATGAACCATGAGAGTAGTAAAGAATGATGAGGGATCTCCAAACCCCTTAGAGAATTAGTCGACCCACAATGAGAGGACCCGACTAATGTAAGTAATGTCCCGAACATGAGAGTTTTCGATACGTTATGGAAACCCTTAAATCTGAGAATGCTAGACGGTGGTAATTCCCTAAGCTAGTGAAGGTTATCGAGAGAGATACTTCTAGGCTAATCCAAGAGATTGTAAGATACTCCGAGAGAGGAGTGTCGGGAATTTAAGTAGTCCGGTAAAAACGGACATTTGAGTATTTGTGGAGCTAAGTGTATAGCTCCGCTTGTATTTGTAAGCCCGGTGATGAGTCTTAAGTATGACTCTGCCCGGAGGCTATGAGTAAGTATTGAGTATTGAGTATGTATAAGTAAAAATGGAGTATTGAGCAATGAGTATGTACAAGTATAGTAATGAGGATGGAGTAAGGAATGTGTACGAGTAAAGTGATGAGCCTCGAGTTGAGTATGAATGAGTAAGGTAATGAGTATCAAGTAAGGAGTAAGTATGAGTAAAGTAATGAGCACCGAGTGATGAGTATGTGTGAGTAAAGTAATGAGTAACGAGTAAGGAGTAAGTACGAGTAGAGTAATGAATTTTGAACAAAGCACGAACAAAGTAATGAGTAAGGTAATGAGGAAGTAATGAGTGAGTAACTAACAGGAACGGTTGACTAATGTATTGTCTTCCCTCGTAGGTATCGAATCATGTGTATGTATGTAAGTATTGCAGATTGTATTGTTGTAGTATTAGTATGTATGTATGCATGTAAACGAACTCCATGTATATTCGACCAAAGTAGTCGGCGTACCCCGGTTAGCACGCGGGGTATGCGAATTTCATATGCAGCAATTTTGCTTAGCCTCTAGGGGCATCGTTTTGATTTACAGGTACTTCGAAGCCGACCGCCGTTTGAGAGTCTAGGACGGGGCAGCTATGTAAGCATGGGTAGTTGAATTATAGGAATTGTATTTGTATTGTAATATGAATTGGGAAGTCCAACTGTATTGGTAATTTAAGGATTGTAGTAGACTCGGTATGGTAATGTATTGGAGTTGTATATGAATTATGGTATGATTATGAAATGGAGAGTAATGAATTGTGTAGAGTACTCGGTATGTTCAATTCATCAGACCGATAGTATGTAGTAATGTAGCTGGCCTTGTTAGTCACGTGGGTGACTAGTGGCATTGTACACCCGCCAATGTGTATGTATTATCCGATGCGAATGTAAGTACTTGTACACTAATGACGGTATTAGCAGTAGGGGTGTTACATCTACAGATCCATACATCTCAACAGATTCACACTCATAAAAAGATTCAAGCATCTTAGTGAACTCAAAATCTTTCAAATTTCTCAAAGCTCATAAAGACTCTTCAAAAATCCCAAAGCTCTTCAAAACTTCGAACTTCCTAGAATCTCAAGCTCCTTAAAATCTATAAACTCAAAACTACTCCCACTACTCCAATCAAACCCCACAAAATGACCAAAAATTCTACCAGCCCTAAATAATGACCAAAATACCCTTGGCTCCTAAAAAATGACTTAAATACTCTTAAAATGACCAAAACAACCCTCCCTAAAAAAGACCAAAACACCCATTGTTCCTAAAAAAATGACCAAAAGAATGTAATGCTCCTATTTATAATAAATACAGCGGAATAAAAACTCTAATGGCGATTACGGATCATCGGGTTCCAAACACCCGGTACAAAACCTCACCAATTACTACTTACAAACAGTCTAAACTCGAGAAAACAATGTAACATAACTTAAAATAAACAAGGTAACTCTCCATAACTCCTAAATCCCATCCCAATCACTCATACTCTTCGTGGCCACCTGTATGAACACTTTTGTACCTGCAAGATGAAACCAAGCAGCCCACCTCGAGAGGGTGAGTCAGTTCCCTGGAATGTCACTGGTACGATTCTCAAAACAAACTCATAAACATAACTCTTTAATAAATAATAACTTGAAGACAAACACTTAAAATAGAACAGAGGAACAAGGCACTTAAACATCACCAAGTCAAGTTGACAAGATAAGGAATAGTGATAAATAACGGAAAGGTAAAGTTAGTCAATTAAACCACACCATGAGTTAGAGAACAACCATTACTTATGTTAGATCCAATTCCAGTTAGGAGTAGAAAGACTCGGGTAGTCACAAGGACTAGGAATGAATGAGAGAAAACCAGGAACCAACAACTCAAGAGTGGATTAAAACCAACTGGGAGAGATGACCCCCACCGCCAAGTAAGTCCTTTTAGGACAGGGGATATACAGCCCCTCACTGTTTACTACGTCCCTTTTGGGACAGGGGATATACAACCCCTCACTGTTACCATTGAAGACGCGCGCACGTCACAACAAAAGACTCAGCTCATGGATGAAACAATATCCAGAGTCAAAGGAAGAATTACCAATATTGTCCTTTTCCATATTCCCACTAGATCACTAACTGCACCAAGGCAATACCAAAACACTCAGTCCTACGGAGTACAGAAGCGTAAACCCTAGGCAGTTAATGTCTAATGAAACAACCAAGTAGAAGGAACCAATAACCATGTAAGTTTCACATTCAAGGCTCAGTTAGTCACATCAAGCTGAGTTAGCCACACAAACAGTTTCCTTTTGAAATTCCTTTAAACTCAGTTAGCGTTTTTCGAAAACGTCTCATAAGTCGGTTAGTAAAAGTATCGGAGTACGAGAAATCGTACCTGGTTAATGCTGTAGTAGTTCTAGTCGACTTGTGCAAATATTCAACAATACTCTGAGGAATATTAAAGGTAGTCTAACATCAATAACTTGTAGCCTAAGTTAAACTTAAATAAATTCCTCACTCTTATTTCTAAGTCTCAATTGTCTTTTAAGCCCTCACTTAAATGTTATGTGTAACCTTTGACTTATCTTAGAATGTTGTATAACTCAAGGTTGTGATGATGAAATACATAGACATTTAAGGGTTTAATTTACCTTGTACTTATTTACTTTCAGGATAATATTACTCACTTATCGTATGTTTTTTCTCTAGTTTATGTTTTATTTGTTATCATCACAATTTATTGGTTAACATGAGGAAAACCAAGATAGGAGCAAAGTACACGAAGAGACGAACGCGTGGGCGCAAACGGATCTTAAAACGGAGCTGAAACGAATATTTTAGGAGCAAAACAATTATTGTCCGAACCAGGTTTCTCCGGACCATGGTTCGGACACTGTAAGTGTTGCGTCCGTGCCATGTCCGCTCAATTAAAGCCGGACAGAATTAGTCCGTGTCGCGTCCGCGGAGATTTGGCCGGACAAAGTGAGCTGTCCGAACTAGTGTGATCCGGACACTGGTCCGGACGCGGCCATTTTGAGGATCCGTCCGTGGAATTAAGCCAGGACAGAGGACGGACAAGGGACGGACAAGAGATAAATGTGTCCGTGGAAAAAGCACGGACAGGAAATAAATGCAACCAGATCCAGAAACTGTCGCGACTGGTTTTCTTCGCCGACTGTCTTCCCCAATTGCTTCTCCTTTGCGGCGCCTGCAGACATATCCATCTACTCCATCAACCTTATCAGGCACCTCCCTTATCTTGTTCACCCACTAGCACGCGTGCTCTAGCTCTTCTTCTTCTTCTTCCTCTCCTCTATATAAACCCACTGCTACTTCATCAAAAAGAACTCACGCTCGTACACAAACTCAACTCTCTGAAACACTCACATTCACTTCCAATCACACCTCCTCCACAGAATTCCATTTTCCTCCATACAGTCCGTGCGAATGCAAGAGTTCTTTCTTTTCTTTAACTGTACTCTGTTTTAATGTCTGTCGTACTTACGACGTCTGTTTGTATAATTATGTGTGAGTAATAACCTTAGCCTCCCGGGTTGGGAAGCAAGCCTATTTTATAAAATCGTGTTCCGTAGACATTCTAATATAATCTGTTCAAGCAATTTTGATTCTCGTCTTTAATGATTCAAGTAATGCTTTAATCTTCAGGCCAATTATTAAAGTGATATTTGTAGTTTCTTGTTAAAATGCAGTGCTGAGACAAGATTCTAGACAAAAGAAGTCAAAACGGGTTAACGACTAGAAGCGAGTTTTCGCCTATAGGTTAATCTGTCTCCAAGGAATTGCTAATAATGCGATTAATTTATAATAACTTGAGCAAGGATTGCGCTTGTTATTTAAATTAATCAGGGTTTATTGCATAGGAACGGTCAATAAACTAATTAAGATTCCTGAGTTTATTGCTAAAGTGGGAAAGTTTACAGTAATATAATTGAGTAAAATAGGTGAGCAGAACAACCCAGGGTGCTTTCTTTAAAAACAAAAGAATTTTATAACTGCTATTATTATTCTGTTTTGATTATTGTTCTTTTTGCTGTTTTGTTTAAGTTAAGTTATAAACCACAATTTCTCTCAAAAAAATGATAAGTTTTTGTTCAGTAGTCTAATTAGAATTCTCAGTTAATTTACACTATCAGTTAAACCACATCAAGGTCCCCAAGAGTTCGACAACCCCACAATTCCACTATTCCGCAAAACGATAGGTACACTGCCTAAGTGGTAGAAGTAGTCACATATTTCTCCAACAGGTTGTAAGACCAAGGAATGTATTTTATTAACACTTGTTAATTGTTCCACTCTTATCCACTTTACTCATACTTAACCATAATTCTGAATTCAAGACTTTTGAGACTTTCTATCATAAGTGCATTTTATATTATTCAATTCATCTTAGAACCTCAATAATAATTCTTGAGCTCAATACCTTTATTCTTAATTTAGAATAAACATCTAGTATGACCTATGATAGGTTTATCTTAGAATACTATACTATTATTTCACAATGTAATGTTTATGTAGTTTTATCAATATTTGCTAGTTAACCCATTATGATTAAATATTCCTCTTAACTTAATTAAGATCTACACCTTGTATATGGGAATCATAGTGTTGTAGACGCATTGTATTATAACCTAATTGAGCTACCAAAATCAACTATCTTACCTTTAGTTCAAATGACTTCTAATTATAACCATTTAATAATCTTGTCATAAGATGTTCAATTACTTTTCATCTTGAAATAACTATATTTTAATTAACTTAGACTTATCGAATTCTTACATTTAGTACTCACAAAGTATATTATTTGCCTAATTATTACCTATATAATAAGGTGTTTTAAGATAACCACTTATGTATCATTACTTACATTTAATTTCCTGGATATTTTATTTTTATACACATTCTCTCTATAGACTATGTATAATCCTTTTATACTAAATTTTAATAAACTTATGTCTTAAATACACTTTAAATTGCTTACAAAACCTAAGGTTTCGAAGGAATAACTTAGTAAATTAATTCCCTTTATTATGTTTTAGGATAAGCATTATATCTTAACATAAGGTAAAATTTATCTAAGAATTAAATTCCCATTCGTAAGTGAATTTGTCAATTATTTGATAAGATCATCTATTCGGAAAAACTCTCACACCTTATCCTCAAATGACATATTAATATTTTTAGTGTCGTAAAGTAGATCAATATAATCTCTTATGTAACTGAGTTCCATCTGATTAAAGGTTTGAAGTTTTAAATATCTAATTTCTATTTACAAACCCCTTTTTTTAGTTTTAACTACCAAATACATCACTTAATTATAAACCCACATTCTAAATATTGGTAATAAATGTATTTTATATAGCTTATCTAATTCTAAGAAACTTAAAGATTATTATTTAGATTAATTCCTAAATCATAGTTTTAGTATAGTTTTATATCATATTCCTTTTAATGATTTTATCTTAAAATATTAAGTTATTATTCAATACTATAAATGTTATGAAATGGTTAAATCTAGACTTATTAACCCACTCCACACTTAGATGTAAAAGTATTTCATTATATAATAAGATCTATCTGTGTCACAACTTATGAAATCAAATTACAAATATTCCTAAGTCTTAACTTATTAATTACTTAATCCAATTATCGGTTTACATCCTAGTCATTGGCAAATAAAATTGTATATGTATTTTAATATTATTTATAAGAATCTTATAAATTCAAAGGTAATTCTTTAAGCTAAATTTCATAACCATAATTAATACCACCCCTTATAATATTCTTTTATTAGTATTATGTATTAGGTTTAGTTTAACTTATTAATTCCTTCATATTCTATTTTTTATAAGGTATTTTATTTCTTTTATTTATTTATTATATATATATACTAGGATTATTCAGACATTCTTTATGTAGTTTTATTGGCATTTAATTATATTTATATTAACTTTTACACATATCTACATCCAATATAGGGTTTATAAAATAAATTATTTTCCTTAGTTTCAATTAAGTATTTTAACTTCAATTTTATATAATTAATATAAATGTAGATTAATTTAATCCCTTGATTTAACCTAAGTTACTATCTTATGTCTTTTATATATGTATATATATATATAATTTCTACTACACTTAAAAGTTTATACCCAAAAATATTTATTGAAATTTTGTGTTAAATGTTAGTTTAGTCTTATTATATTATTTTCAACCTATAAAGTTTATTATTTATCTATACTTTAATTTTTTGTTACATTAAAAACCATATATTGTAAGATAACTTATGAAAAATTCATAAACACAATTTTTAAACCCATTTAAACTTGTCTAAAAATTCCCAAATTTAATATATAGTAACTATGATATTTTAGACATATTATAAAATTTTTATTTCATAAAAATATCTTTTTAAATTATCTAAATAATTCCATAATACTCAGCCTTTACAAAAATTATAACTTACGTTTAAAAACTCAAAAACCATAATAATTTACATCAAAATAAACTATATTTTATAAGGAATATTTGGTTAAAATTTCGTGTCAAAATACATTAGGGAAGGCCATTAAATAAATTCAACAAATTAGGGTTTTATTCTGGAATTTATAAAACTTAAAGCAACTTAAACTTCTACGTTTTAATCTCGGCCGTCCGTTTCTCTTAACTACGATCGAACAACCTATAACGTGCGAGTTCTTCAGCGAATCCAAACCGATACCCGAGTACTAATCCTTCAATATCTCTCAATCTACAGAACGAAATTCGATGATTCTTGTTTCATTGGATTCGAAATTGAATTCCGGTTCTAATGGTACCAATTTTAGGATCTATGGTGCACGATATAGAGAAATCAATTCTGGGTTCGTCGAGTTAGGGTTCTTGTCGTTTCCGATTTGAATTTCTACAAATTCTCTCAATGTATTGCGTAATTGGTTAAATTGATAGAGGGGAATGAACGGGAATGCAAAAACGAACATCATAGATGGTGGAATTTGGTCGGAATCATACCGGAAATGCGCCAGCAATGAAAATCAAATTCAATTTCTTGCAAAAACTTTATTTTATGTGCTGACCAAGTCGGGACCTTTAGACGCTTCTACCTCCCTAACGATCGAGAACTGGCTTGAGGTTTTTTTTCATAAGAATTTTGAGGAATCAAAGGTCTTAAAACAAGCTATAGAACAAAGAATTTCACCCACGGATGAGAAGATATGATAGGACAAAGTTTACCTGTTCAACTGAAATTTCCGGATTTCTGGGTTTTTCCAGAACTCGGGGAGGCAACTTCGATGTTTTTATCTTCTACCCGATTGCGAATTAGCCTTGTGTTAAAAGAAAAGTTTGAGAGGAGTTAAAGAGCTTTCCAAAGAGATATTGTGCATGATTTTTCATACAAGGACGAGAAAGTTATGATAATGACAAAAATCAGGTTTACCATTCATTTCTGGAATTCTAGGCAGAAAACTCATGAACTGAATCAGGTGACGAACTTTAGACGATTTCTGTACCAATTGGTAGTGATTCAGACTTAGATGTCTAAATAGAAGTTAAAGAAGAATCAAAGAGATTTAAATGAGCTATGGAACAACGAATTTGGCTTAAGAACGAGAGAGTTATGGCTAGCACAAAATCAGACGTTTACCTAACAAATCTGGATTTCTGGTTCATCAGGCTGAGGTGGCAACTTTGAGACGGCATAAACTTTTTTTGTGAGGCGAATTAGGTTTAACATGATAGATGGTTTAAAACTAGGTTTAAAGGAGAAGAGAATGGTGATGGTTTTACGGCAATTGGATGAGTAGAATGAAAGTTATGATCGTCTAAAGATGGGCACATGATCTGATAGTTGATGAGTATACTTAGCCGTTTTTTGTTGAAAAATTCAGCCAACTGACGTGGCACGAATCCTGAGGCGCGCGCGCTGAGTCAGCAGCCCTTGCCACATTAGCATTTTTCAAAATTTTGGCTCCAACTTCATTTTATCATAACTTTGGCTAGGATGATCCGTTTTTGATGTTCTTTTTATCAATCTTCTTGTTTTCCATAACCTTTTTATTGGTATAGGTTTCATGGGCTGGTTTGACCATTCTCAAAAAGTCAACCCTAGCAAGGCTTAAGAAGCTTTATGGTTTCCATGATTTTATATTGACTTTTATGATTCAAATTAATGTTCCAATTATTTCAAAAATCTTTATAATATACTTGGAGTGTTTAGAAATTTTCCCAAGATTTCTTGACTTATAAATCTTATTATTAAATTCATAATACTATATAATAACATATAATAATTTAATGTTTAATGGTATTCTTTAGGGTAAATAGAAGAAATCCCCTAATTTAATTTCACAACTCCATATAATAATTTAATATTCATAATTCCATACAATAATTTAATATTTAATAGTATTATTTATGGTTTAATAAAAGAAATCCCCTAAATTAATTTAAATTAATTTAGGGGTATTTCAAAGACCCTTGCATCCTAATAAATAACTAAAATATCCTTGGCACCTAAAAAGTGACTAAAATACCTCTTGCTCCTATAAATGACCAAAACACCCTTGGCTACTTAAAATGACCAAAATACCCTTGACTTCTCAAATATGATCAAAATACCCTTGGATTCTTCAAACCTACAATTTTCTTCAAGTAACCTCAAACATCTCCAATCATTAAACCTTCACAAAACCCAAACATCCCAAAAGATCGAGATACCCATAGCCCCTCAAGCAAGACCAAAGTCTCTCAACCCTCTTCAAGCAATTTGGACACTCTTCAAGATAATAAAAATCCCCTTACAACTCTAAGATAGTACTCATACCTCTCATAACATTTTCAAACCCCCTTATGGCCCCTACAAACCCTCAAACCTCAAAATCTAAAAAACCATTAGACTTTCAGTCTTGTTTATTCCCCAGTATTAGACTTTTCCCAATCTTTCATTTTGTACTCGTTCGAATCTACCAATTCTTCTTCATTGGCGCTAGCTTGGCAGAAAAGCTCACCTCATCAACTCTCTACTTTATCTTATTTCTTATCCTATCCATGTGGCCCTAAAAATGAATCTCTCAAAAAGGTTTTGAAAGAAAGCAATTCCGACAATTGGAGATCGAGGCTTCCATTGACACTGATGGGATAAACCTAATACTGGAAACAGGTTAAATAGACATTGAAATACCCCGAACTTAAATATGGTGATTAAATTATTCTAATATGGTATTTAAGGGCCTAATAGTGCCTAAGTAATTTTGGTAAGGAAAATAAATCCAAAAGAATGAGAAAACGCTTAAAAAGCGGAAAACGCTAAAATAAGCATTAAATAACCATAGGAGGTACGAGACCTCGGTTAGAGTATTATATGGATTCCTAAGGCTTATTCATTCCTAATTATTATACGGGAATGATTCCCAAAGAAAACGGATCCAAATAATGTGTTAAAACGCTAATAAAGCTTTAACGCACGTTTTTCGAGAAAACCCGAAAATGTGACTTTGAGTGGTCAAATGAACCCGTACAAATTATAGTTCATTAAATAACTATAAATAAACATTAATGGAAGCTTAATAACCATTAAAATTAAAGAAACGAGAAAATTCCGAAAAACGGGCCCGGTTAGTGAATAGTGCTAAAACCGGGTAATTAACGAGTGTTTTTTGTAAAAAAATGAAAAACGCTCCAGCATGTATTACTGTGTGGGGCCTGTTTTTAAGAGTTAATTAACTCCCTCACACACACCCACACACACTAGACTAGCTAATTAAATAAGAAGCCAAAAAGTAAAAAGTACAAAAAGTAGAAAAGTACTCTCTTTCCTCTCTTTTCTCTATTCTCTCTCCTTCCCTTGCTGCCTTCCCCACCGTGAGCACCCATCCTCCCTTCTGTCCAGGAGATTTTGAAGCTCTCAAACAGCCAACAATGGCTTCCTCTCTTCTCTTGCTTGCCCAAGCTTCATTTAAGCCCCAAATCGAAAATAAATTGCATATTCTTCTTCCTCTCACCAAGGGCAACATTTCTATCTTTTCAAAATTTCAAATGGAGAGTTTGCCCTCCATGGGTTTTGGGAATTTGAAGAGGAAAAGGTATCAAATTGAAGCTTGGAGTCTCCTCTCCCCCTAAGGTAAAAATTTCCAAGAAAAACCCATCTTTTCTCCATCTTCTAGTGAGGCCGATTTTTATCCCCTAGTAATGCCTTGTTATTTCTTCATTTGAGATATTCTCCAAGCCTCCAATGGTGTATTAGAGCCTCTCCTTTGATTCATGGCAAGAAACCAATTCTAGGGTTTCAAGGTAATGACCAATCTTAGTGTCTTAAGTATTTAACTAATGAGTTTAGTGTTTCTACTTAAACTCATTTCCTTTACTTGAATGTTGGGCTGTAGCATTGGCAAATACATTGCCCACTTGACCGATAATGGATGGGAGAATAGAAGAAGAGAATTTAAAAGAGGATTGGAATATTCAAGGTCAGAAAATCTACCTTAACTACTACCTTGATGTTTTAGAATTTTTGGGAATGGGGAAAACCAAATAATGAACCCAAACTGGATGGAAAATATGTTTGGATGAAGTATAAAGAATTTGTAAGTTGTTGTGTGAAATAAGGGCCTTAGAGCCAAGCAATTTGTATATGTATATTGGTATTGTTATTTGAGGAAGTGTTGGTAAATTATGATTGTTTGAGTGCTGGTAGGACCCTTGTATGGGTGTGGCTAGTTTAGGAATGATTTTGGTGAGAATGGATGAATGTGGATAAGTTAGATTTGTAGGCAAACTATGGCAAAATTTTAGTAGGAAATAAGCATTTTTGGATGACTTGGTGAATGGGAGAACCAAGGTGTGTATTGGGTTGATTAGAGATGTTTAGTAACCATGGAATGGTATTTGGAGGATGGGAATGAAGTGTGTAAAAATCTGTAGCAAATGGGTGTAGTAAAGCATCGGAAAAATGGGAAAATGGGTTAGTGTGCTTGACCTTGGTAATGGAGGATGGATTTGGGTACAGATAATGCATTTATCTAGGAATGAATTGGAATGGTAAAATGGAGTTAGGACAAAGTGCAAAGTGCAAAGAGAAGTGTAGAAATGCACAAGGGTGCAAGATGCAAATGTGGGAATGAAAGTTTGTAAAAATTGTGTAAGGATTTGGGTAAAGAACTTGAGTAATGATTTGAGGATTTTTTAGAGCATGACTTGGAGTGTTTTAAGGTACTTAAACATGTAGAAAACATGTGGGAATGATTAGGAAAGGATTGGGTAAGAATTGAGCTGAATTTGGAGCTCAAAGTGAGTAATTAGAACAAGTACTAGGCAGGACCGACCCTAAGGACCGACCTTGGTAAGGTCGGTCGGCCTGTAAATCACAAATCCGGAGCATTCTGACTTAGACCGACCTTAGACCGACCTTGGTAAGGTCGTCGGGCTTAAATTTTCAAGTCGGGATGTCTTCTGACTTCGACCGACCTTAGGACCGACCTTGCAAGGTCGGTCGGGCTGAAATTTTGCGAAAACATAACTTACTGACTCCGACCAACCTTGCGACCGACCTTGCAAGGGAGGTCGGGCAAAAAAAATTAAAATTATTTATATACATATATATCATATATATGTATAAGTGAGGCATTAATGCTAGAGTAATGAAGGTAATAAAGTTAAGCACACTTGAGTAAAACTAAGAATAATGGGACAACGGGGTTAAGTACGGGAGTATTAGTTTTACATTCCGTAGTACCTTATATTAATAGAAATGTTTGGAACGTTATCAGTGGAACAAGTGTGAACCAATGAACAAGGGAACAGACGGTAAAGCTACCCCGGTGAAAGGTATGATTTTCTCATGCCCCGTATGCTAACCGAGTTACTCTGATTTGTGTGCTGTATGCCGGCTAATCAAGATTAAAGCATGAAAATGGTTTATTGCCTTTCATTGTATGTCTTGATGTATGTTGTATGAGCTAACCCTTCGTGATTGATTGTAAGGCTTGACTTAGTGTGTAGACCGACCCATAGATGGGTCTTGTTGTTTAATGACTCGTAGTAAGAGTCATGTTGTGAATTAACGAAACATAGAAATGCACTAAACTAACGAACCAAGAAACGATAACGTAAACCAATGAACTCACTAGAATGTGAGAGAGTGTACGGGTCTAGTAACTTCCCGATAACGGTAAGAGAACCGAAATGAACAATCCACAAAATAATAAATAGTGGAAGTACATAAAGTAACCTCTATGAGAGGGATTGATGATGGTGCAAGACATGAATCCTGAGAGTAGTAAAGAATGATGAGGGATCTCCAAACCCCTTAGAAAATTAGTCGACCCACAATGAGAGGACACGACTATTGTAAGTAATGTCCCGAACATGAGAGTATTCGATACGTTGGGGAAACCCTTAAATCTGAGAATACTAGACGATGGTAATTCCCTAAGCTAATGGAGGTTATCGAGAGAGATACTTCTAGGCTAATCCATGAGATTGTAAGATACTCCGAGAGAGGAGTGTTGAGAAATTGAGTAGTCTGGTAAAACGGACATTTGAGTATTTTAGAAGCTAAGTGTATAGCCCCTTTGTATTTGTAGGCCCGGTGGTGAGTCTTGCGTATGACTCCGCCGTGAGGCCAAGAGTAATGAGTATTGAGTATTGCGTATGTATGAGTAAAGTAATGAGTATTGAGTACGGAGTAAGTATGAGTATGTAAGGAGTACCTAGTAAGAGTAAGTACGA
Organism: Limonium bicolor; assembly: GCA_023374045.1. Classification (NCBI taxonomy): domain Eukaryota; kingdom Viridiplantae; phylum Streptophyta; class Magnoliopsida; order Caryophyllales; family Plumbaginaceae; genus Limonium; species Limonium bicolor. The sequence goes on along the minus strand of CM041776.1, from coordinate 395,510,168 downwards.
GTATGGTACCGAGTATTGAGTAATGTGTAAGTATGAGTGATGCAATAGGTATTGAGTGATGAGTAAGTATTAGTAAAGTAACGAGTATTGAGCAAGCACGAGTAAGTAATGAGTAAGGTAATGAGTGCAGTATGAGTAGAGCAACAAGTAAGTAAGATTAAGCTTGGTGTAAGCCTTATGAACCCGAGCGAGGAGAAAGAGAGCATCCGTTTAAATCGGATGAACGAATAACTAACATGAACGGTTGACTGATAAGTTGTCTTCCCTAGTAAGTATTGAACCTTGTATATGTATGTAAGTATGGATGATTGTATTGTCGTAGTATTAGTATGTATGTATGCATGTAAAACGAACTCCATGTATATCCGACCAAATAGTCGGCGTACCCCGGTTAGCACGCGGGGTATGCGAATTTCATATGCAGCAATTTTGCTGAGCCCCTATGGGTACTGTTTTTATTTACAGGTACTTCGAAGCCGACCACCGTTCGAGAGTGTAGGATGGGGATGCTATGTGAGCATGGGTAGTGGAGTAATAGGAATTGTATTTGTATTGTAATGCGAATTCGGAAGTCCAAACTGTATCGGTAATTTAAGGTTTGTAGTAGACTCGGTATAGTATTGTATTGGAGTTGTATTTGAATTATGGTTTGAGTATGCCATGGAGAGTAATGTATTGTGTAGAGTACTCGGTATGTTCAAATTCATCAGACCGATAGTATGTAGTATTGTAACTCGCCTTGTTAGTCACGTGGGTGACTAACGGCATTGTACACCCGCCATTGTGTATGTAATATCCGCTGTGAAGGTAAGTATTTGTACTGTAATGACGGTATTAACGGTAGGGGTGTTACAGACATGAACAAAAATACTAACTACAAAAAGGAAAATGTTGGTTTTCTAGACAAATTATGAGAGAAATCCCGGTTCACTATTCCTCCTAAATCCTCGGTTCCTTTCTCAACATGTTCACTAAATTCTAGAAGCCCCAAATCAAAGTTATTCCATGTTCGATCTGCCACTTGGTGGAATCAAATTAACAATTACCAAAACCCAAACATTACGAAGTTTTAAATTGCTAACAACTTTAAGAACAATCTAGTTTGATAATCAGTTAGTATTCTAGAGGAATTACCATCTCTAAAATAACCGGTACTGATGTTGTGGGCTATCGAATGCCGCAATTCTCACCTGTAAGCAAATGAACTAATAAATAAACCCTAGCAATTGACCAAATCACAAGAAAATAAGTATGAAAAAGGAACAAGTACTATCTTATTAACACTGGTAAAAACACAAAGATAGAGCAACCTTGAATTCAGATTACATAGCAAACTGGAATTTATAAGTACTACTCAGCCATAGACATAATCACAATGTAAAAGTCTATTAAAAAGTATTATAGAGAAAGAAAAAGATGAAACTCTGATAAAAGACTCCATGGCAAAGCTTTCGTCTCTGATTGTCGATCTACTATGCTCAATCTCCCAGAAAAATGTCAAAAACTTCAAATCTCTATTCTTAAGTCAAACAGTACTGAAAACCCAAATTGTAATTGTTTCTCTTAGTGAAGGTTCACTGAATATTGATGAATTGATAAAAAAAATTATCTCACGGAGCAAAAGCTCCGCTCCTTTTTATTATTGGTCCGATAAAACAACCATATATACTCCCGTACCATGTCTCAAAACCGGCAGAATGTTGCTTCTATGTGTGGTCCGGTTATTTCTCAACACATATTCTCGGACCACATGTAAATCTAGTAGAATGTTTCTCCTCAGGATGGTCCAGGTTTATAGCCATGGGCACATGCCCGAACCGTCCCCAAAACTTGACAAAATGCTCTTCAAAGGGTTGATCTAGGAAAACATTCACGGACAAGACCTGGACCACTTGCAATCTAGCTTCTTCTTCTTTAAAAATCATCATTTGACTACAGGTTTTACTTCAAATGCTTGACTCAAGTTCCAAAGACTTCATTTAAGTACTTTCTTGAGCGTTTTATCCCAACAAATCACCAAACCAATCATAAGAGACAAATATAATAATAAAGCATAATCAAACCATAAGGAGAAAATTTAAAGCCAAATGGTAGAAAACTAAGCATGAATTAGCCCCGTCAACTTAGACAAATTCCCAATTTATCAGGCACCATCCAAAGTCGTGGTCGTTGCCACTTCTAAGGGGTGTAATCCAGTACAAACCCAATACATAAACACATCCCCAAGAATAATTTCATAGTCAACCCAAGGTTTTTAGAACCTAATCTTCCTTTTTAGTTCGTCTTAGGTCAAACTAAGTGGCAACTCTAGCCAATTTCATCCTTAAGGCATAATTCCACGTGGAGCTCATTGAGAGTGTGTGTAGTGCTCATTAGCACTCCCCATAAAGCTTTATGGAAAAAACGGACGATGGAGTAGGTATTTGAGGGATTCCAAGAACAACAAGTTGTTACCCTCCACATAATGGCATTTTTAGGATCTTTTCTTTTCAGTCAAGAACCATATTTAGACCCCCTCCTCCTCCCCCTCATACCGAAAAAATCACCCTCCACAGAGTGGTCTTCAATGCAAAGGCCAAATGGATAAATTTGTCTCCTTACCTTTTATGAAAAAGTGAAACAAATGTATAAAATTCTTCAAGTTACCATTCTTGAGAAGTTGGCCATTTTAAAAGCACTCTAGATCTTATCCCAAAACTCTATATTTTTTATTGCTCTTAGCACACCCATGCCACCAGTAGGTGATGGTCCACACTGCTCAAGTTTTAGTCACTTTTTGTTTCTTCTTTCTTCTTTATCTATATTCATACTAGTATTTGTTAGCTTTGAGCATATCTTACTTGCTTAGGTCATGGTTTAGTTTGAGAACAAGCTAAAGGTAAGATAGGGAGTTTTAAAAGTGTGAAAATGAGCATTTTTAAGGTTGTATTTTATATGCTTTATCAATGTTTATCATGCTCATTTCTTACACATTTGGTGTTTAAACATTAGAATAACTTAGATAAGAGCAAAGTAGACAAATAGAGGAGCATTTGAGAACAAACAAAAGTCAAATCAGAGCTAAAACAAAGAAAATAGAGCAAAATGACCATTCTGGACGTTCTGGTGACTTCTAAGTCACGCACGGGTTTGTGTCTAGATGAATAGACCCGGACCAACCCCTGGGTGAAGTTACTGCACACAATTTTGAGATGCATTCCGGTTTATGTTTGGGTAAGCAAACTTGGACCAACTCAAGCAGTGAGCTACTGCCTATTTTAGAGCATGGTCCACGTATATGTTCAAGTGTAAAGACCCGGATCACTTTAATCCGTGTCCAGGTATACAGATCTGGACACAAGTCTGGACGCGCTAAAGGAAACGCCCAGGATAAGCCTTGACAATCTGGTCCGGGTATGTAGAGCCGGACACAGACCCATATCAAACCCCGGACACAGTAGAACGATCAGATTAAAACGGGTAACATTAAAAAGGGATGTAGCGAGAGCAGGGGCTAAAAACACAAAATAGAAGACATTAGACTTAGTATAACGAGCAGATTAAAACTGAAAACATAAAAGAATGGATGTAGTGAGCACGGGCCAAAAACAAAGAAAAAGAAGAATAAGAAGCTCCACCTCCACTGAAGCCCCTCTTCAACCTCCCTGACTATTCTCTTCTTCCCCCCTTTCTCTTATTTGTGCTCTAATGAAGGAATATCCTCCTTGTAGCTAGGAATGAAGATTTTGCCCCAATATCCCTAAAAGCCCATTTTTTTATTCTTGAAGTCTTTTGTAGCTTTATTTTGGTTCTTATGCTTAATGAAACATGATACCAAGTTTTTGTTGTTCTTAAACTTGTCAACATATAATTTTGAGATTTCTTTCACGTTTTGCTCAATTTCTGATTTTTTTGTCTAAGATTTGGTTGGTTTGCTCTGAATCTGTCAATATTAGATCTTAAATAGATTCTAGGTTGCTAATTAGTCTAGAATTAGTGTAGGTTTCTATCAACATGAGATTTGAAGATAGAACATAAACCTATGGGAACTAAATCAATGCAATTTATCAAAGTGATTCTGAGATAGATTTCATTACAACTTGGGGGGGGGAGGGGGGACTTATGCTTAATGCTATCAATTGACCTGGTGCATGAATGATATGTCAGGTCCCGAGTCAATTGGTTAAAATTAGTATAACCATGATTTGGATATTAGTTAATTCAGTGTTCCCACTGTTTAGCTCTAAGTTTATGAATCAACACTTGGTGGTTAAGAGTGAAAAGGGCAAAGATCCATCATGGGGTACATCTATCTTAGCTAGTTAGGTTAATTTATTGCTTTATTGCTTTCCATTCCATGATCCCCAATAACAACAAACCCCCAAATTTACTTCATTTACATATTTTTTTATATATCTTTGTATATTTATTAAACTAGTAGCTAGATAGACTTCAAATCCCAGTGGAACGACAAACACACCCCGCTCACCCGCGTGACACTTCATCTCACCATTCACAACCCACACAAATCCCACTCTTCACTGAACAAAAGGGTTGCCAAAGAAGGAAAATGGTACTAAAAGAGCTAAGATAGAACAAAAAAATAAACCGAGTAAGAGAGTAAAGAAAAATATATACCAGATCCTATTAGGAGAAGACCGGAGAAGACCCTAGATCAAAATCCAACAAAACTAGAAGACAAAGGGTAAAAAGGAAAATGGAAGTACATGAGAGAATATTTGAAATAAAAAGTATGCGAAATGAGTAAAAGGAACATGAGAAGGAAGAAATAAGAATTACGGGATAGAGAAGATACAAAGTCACCCCGTCAAAAGGTGAAAAAGCAAGTACATGACCTACCCCTTTAGTGTAAGATATAACACCAAAACCAGCCCATCCCAAGGTAATAATTGTTTGGAAAACTTTGTAGAGGAGAATACATAAAGCGAGGAGACACAAAAGAAGAAGGAGAAGAGAAGAATGGTGATAAAAAAATATCTTAACAACAAAGAAAAACTAAAACAACTCACCACCCAAGACCATTATGAGTTACACCTCACAAAGGGTGTGTTCACTTGGAGTATTTAAGAAAGGGAAAGAGAATCATATCGTTTGTGGTAGTTTGTTTATAAATTTTAATGATTACCTTTCCTCTCTTATTAGTTTTGAAAACCACTCAAACTTTTTTCCATTCTGCTCAGATCATGGGAGAGTAGTATTCTTTTTCCTTCATTTTCTATCATTTTCTCAACCCACCTAATCCCATATCGTTATTTCAAACAAATGTTTAATTACCTAAACATTTTGAGAATTATAAAATATATAAATACTAGAGTAAATTTGGGAACCCCTTAGAGGTTTTGAGATAATACCAGCAACCACCTTGTGTTTATCATAATTATTAGTAACCACCTTGAGATTATGGTATCTCTAACTATGAGCCCCAAACTGTAGCTCCGTTGATAAATCATTAACTCCTTGCTAACTTGTCAGCTTATTCACTAAATGATGTCAGACTGGACAAAACTTACTTAATCAGCATCGTCTAAGTCTCTCATTCCACCGGTATTTTTATCGTAGTCAGAGATTCCGTAACCTCGGTGGTTACCAATAATTATGATAAACACAAGGAGGTTAACGGTATTATCCCAAAATCTCAAGGAGGTTCATGATAAATATGATCTTTATTCAATTTTCAATTATAATAAATTAATTAATATTAAATATATTGATCTATAAATAATTATGAGTAACATATACTAAAATAAAAATTAAAAGTGAACATTTTAAATATGAGAAAAAATGTAAAATGCTATATATATTGAATAAAATATTTACAATGACTCATTTTGTTCTTTATGTTATATATTAACACTACATATTATAATATTAAAACAAAAATAAAAAATTTTAGATTTTAAATTTATGCTATAATTTTTTTACAAAAACTTACTAATATGAAATAAATGACTATATTATAAGTACTAAAACTAAGTATAGTCGTTATTAATTATTTCATTATCATAAAGAATTCACTTTAATAAAAGAAATTTTATTTTATTTTATTTTAATAAACTTTTTATATTATTTAAAATATTAATAATTAAACTAAATATTATTAATTAAATGTGAACTAAAGTATTTTAGTTCATTCTAAAAAAATATTAAGAATTATAAATCAAGTAGTAACATACAAACTTATTCTTAAAATCTTAAGCACTATCTAATGTGTATTAGATATATAATATAATAATAATAATAATAATAATAATATATTGCAAATATTTTGAATTATAACATATTTTGATATTATAAGTTAATATTTTTTATATTGATTAAAGTGTTTATATTCTTACTGAATATGCAATTAAGATTATGTTTAGTTTATATATGTTTGACTATTAAGTATGGTTATGAAATGGATGATCATTTTAAGAATTGGATACAAAAATGATCACATTATGTTAATATTGAATAAAACAAGTATAACTTTTTTTAAAAGCAATGCCCTTATATTCAAAACCAAACAACAACAAGGGAATGATATAAAATTCTATTCCGTTTCCAGTTTAAAACCAAACAAACTTTTAAATTAAGGGGAATCTATTTCCTTTTCACTCCATCCCCTTGTTGGTTATGTTTCCGTTGGGAAGTGATCAAGCCTAATTTTTCAATTCAAATACAACCCGCACAACACCGGGTGTTCTCCCTTACATCGAGATGGTCCTGTTCTTCTTCAAGTCTTAGAATAGAAACTCACTCATTATGCCTAGTAAAGTAATGATCGAGCTACACCAAGTTGCCTAGAAAATCAACCTTTGGTTACTTTCTTCAAAATATTCCCTATCATAATGCTGTAAAATTAGCATGGAAATCACAAGCAATATATAAGTCAATATGCCATAATATTGAGTTTTAAAATCACGGAATGATTTACCTAAATATCCCATATAATCAGTTTTATACAAGTTAGTGGCTTTATTTTATTTGTAACATAGTTGGTCGGCGGAGGTGACTTAAGTATAGGGAACCCTTGCAGACAAGGAAGGATTCAAAGCTAGTGTTGTTCCGTAAAAGGTAAGTAATGGGAAAATGTTTTCCAGAAGGATTAGCGTATGAAGAAAGTCAACCTGATATTTGATAGTTTTTCTCGTGTTAGAAAACTCTTTGTGTAAAGGAAAGAGCGTAAGAAGATCAAATAGCTAAGGAATGTTTCTTTGTGCGGATCTTGTAAGGTAGCTTTGGATTAGTTTGAGGGTAGGTACATAGGACTCTGGAAGGTCACAATTTTACTATTTTCTCCGTTATGGTGGTGTATTTGGCCATGTGCCCTCTAATTAAAAAAAAAAAAAACCGATAGATTTGATAAGAGAGGAAAATTTCCATCCGGATCTTTTATCCAGTTTATTTTACACACCTATGCATTTGTTTTGGATTTCTATGAACTCTTAAAAATTTGTGAACTTATATTGATGTACAGTTGGATCGTTGGATTCTCCACTTTCGGGTTGGGCGAAGATCATACTAATGTTGGGGCTCTGAGGTTGATTCTTGCTAGTTGCCGAGGTGGTGCATGAGCATCACGATGGGGCGTCTCCTTGGAGTGTCACTTAATATAGTGTGAGGTGTTCGGTGGTCAGTCTTAGCAAAGGCTTAGAGTTTAGAGTTGGGGCGCAGTTTGCTCTAGGCCTTGGGTGGTTTGTTTGGTTGCTAAGTCTGACTGCCTTCTATTGTGAAGGGCCTCAAGAGGGGTTTATTGATCTTTCCGAACATTGATGTTGTGCTAGATGAGATGCGTTCAAAGTTATTGCGACCGTTAGCGGTTAGTTGGAGCTTTCTTCACCAGGAAGAAATAGGGTAGTTCATAAATACTCTCATTTATTTTCTTTAATTGGATCTACTTCAACCTGTGTTTGGGGTTAAATTTCCAACTAATATTTTATCTTGGTGTAATTTTGATCTTGAGTAATACTAGTGATTTTTTCTTCAATTTTTTGGAAATTCTAAACACTAATTAACCTTATTTTGAGTTAAAAAAAGTATAAAGTACAAGTATGTGAAAGAATAATAATCCTAATTTCCATGGCTACACCCTAATGCAATTGTAGATGACTACGTACATGACCTTTGTTACTAAAAACTGTATTATTGACACATAAAAATGTAATGTTGTATATATAAATGTATACATTAAATTATATTGTTAATGAAATTGTAGTAATGTATATACTAAATTGTAGTGTAAGTATTCAATATGTCTTTAATGCAAATTATAGTATTATTTTTGAAATATGCACATTATAAAATAATCATAGATAACTACACATGGTTGTAACTAAGTGATTGTTTAATCACTGTTATATGTGCATAAAAGTACAAATGAACTAAATAGATTAATAAAAATGAGCGGACCAATTTGAAAACCAAAATAAAATGTATAAGTCATCCCTTGATTTGTTTTGATGTATTAAGAGACCAAACGTTCGATAAACTTTTTTCTTTAAGTAAATTACTCAGAACCCCTTGAGAATTCGAGATATTACAGTTAACCCCCTTGTGTTTATCATAATTATTGGTAACCACCTCAAAGTTAAGGTATTTTGACTACGAGCCCCTGAACTATAATTTTGTGATAAAAAAGTTAACTATGTATTGACCTATTAGCTTAATCACATTAATAATGCGAGGCTGGACAATAAAACTACTTAATCAACATCATCTAACTCTCTCTCATCCCCATCATCTAAAAAAAAACTCTCTCTCATCCCCTTTAGATGCATTTTCAGGGAAGGGTTGACATTTTTAGGAAAATAACAATGCAGATTAAGTAGTGTTTTTTATCCAGTATGACCTTATTAATATAATTAAGCTGATAGGTTAACTTCCTGATAATAGAGTTATAGTTCGGGGACTCGTAGTCAAAGATACCTTAACCTCAAGGTGATTACCAGTAATTATGATAAACACAAGGGGGTTAACTGTAATATCCTAAATCCTAAGGGGGTTCTGAGTAATTTACTCTTTTTCTTTTTAAAGAAACCAGACCATTCCATTGTAACGTAGCAAAAGTACAAAAGAGAAGGGCCAAAGATTAAAAAAACCTGATCCTAATTAAAATATGTATAATCCTAAAAGTAATTTATATAAAGCGCAAAGCTTGGTAAGAAAACCATCGACACAATCCTTTCTATTTTTTTACTAAGAAAAGTAGGCAATAAGGACATAAATTATCTTAACAGATGAACAACACCAGCTAATTAATCATATTACTAAACATCCAAAGTACCAAAATCTTGGTTTGAACCACAAAAGTAGATCAAACACTGCTCGGGGAAGAGCACACCTTTGCAGACGGCATTGCAATCTT